>CALSCE010000091.1:17632858-17697182 GCA_943593645.1 Bovichtus variegatus
ACACACACACACACACACACACACACACACACACACACACACACACAGACGCTGGTGACTAAATGTGACTCTGTTTCTCACACTTCCACACAGATAACACTCGGAGGTGATTTCTGCTCTGCTGGATAAGCTCACTTCCCTTTGATTAGAAAACACACACACACACACACACACACACACACATATAGAAGTGTTTTGGCACCCCTGACACCAGATTTGTTATATCCAAATGGTGCCTTGTTAACCAGGAAGGAGAGGGGAGGTGCAGCAGTAAATTGGGCCCAGTGGGTAATTGATCAGTCCGCTATTTATCATCCACTCAGCTGCAGATTCACCGAAAAGTACGATCAATATCGTGACACAAATACTATTACACAATGCTTCCACGGTCTAATAAAAAACACTTAGCATTGACATATGTGTATCCATTAAATACAAGCGATGTTCTTTAGCTAAGTTTCCTGAAATCTTGGCTGTTTCATGTGCGGTTAAAGTGATCTCGTGACCTTGAGACGACACGCTGTCTGTTTCTCGTGTTCAGGCCGGCCTCGGAGGTTTTCAGTGTAAAAGCACAAGTGTGAAGCAGTGAGTGTTTTAGTCCAGTTGCACGTCGTAACGCCAAGTCTCTTCCGGTCACTGCTGGAACAACAAAGATCACAGATTGGACTCAGCAGGACAGAGCTGCGCTTCCTCAAACTCACACTCACACTCTCACTCGACTCAGCTGCTGGGGCGGCAGACTGTCCTGTGGTCAGCAGATTCACAAACACACACACACACACACACACTCACACACCTGACTCATCTGCAAGGCTGGAAACTGTTCTTGTGGTAACTGCTCTGTTTGTGCACACAAACGCAGACACGTATAAGACTGTCAGCATGTTCTGCTGCTGGGAAGGCTGCGGGTTACTCAGCGTTATTCCCTTCCTCAGTGTGTGTGTGTGTGTGTGTGTGTGTGTGTGTCAGTGACAACACTTTAGGGTATGAAACTTGGATTTCCCAACAGGGAGCATGGAAAGCTATGGAGCCAATTTGAGCTAATTGCCCAACACAAAAAGAGAGGCAGAGTTAGCAACCAGCTGGTGAACATAGTTGAACATTTAGCAGCTAAAGTGCAAGAAATTTCCCTTTTAGGAGTTGGTGGAGACCAAAACAGAGCTATAAGGAGAGTGAACACTGTGGCTTCATGTCTGCTGGGTGTGTAAACAGGCTCCGGTTTGTAATGACAGTAACCATCACACTTATCAAGCATTATTGAACTTTACTATGGACATTTGGATTGACGGCTTGCATCTCTGAGAATAAGACACATATCTACATATTTTGACAACATTTGGTCGACCTCTGAATCATTAGCTTACACCTGTGACGTGAAATGAACATTCTCCCCTTTTTATATATACATCTGTTCATGAAAATGAAAAAGAGAGTATATTGTGATCTAATTGCATGCATGTGTTTATATGTGCGCATGAATATTTTGTCAACATGCTCACATAAAAAAAAAACATTTGACTGAGAGATATTCACAGCAGAGCCAGAGGAGCAGGTTTCAGACGTGAAACAAATCTCCGTAAATGTCAGGCTCCGATGTTGATCGCTCAGAATCAAAGCAAAGGGGTTTCTATCCAGATCCATCAGAGCGCTGCAGACACAAGACGCCATGTGTTTTCAGTAAGACGCACTGACTGATGGATAGAAGACAGATTAAGGTCACGTTAGTGCATCCCAAAATGTTCTTAACATCACAATTGATCACATGCAACTGTGTTCTTCTTCTCTTTATAGTGTCAGATTGGACTGGTAATAAAAATACATTGTTAACAATGTTGACGTCTCCTCTCTCCGCAGAGCGAGCATCAGCAGAGATCCTTTCTACGACATGCTGGCCACCAGGAAGCGGAGGATAGCCAATAAGAAATGATGACCGCCATCTGAGTCCTCCCGTGTGTGTGTGTGTGTGTGTGTGTGTGTGTCGGGGTGTCATAAGGGCCTCCTGTTTATTCTTTCAGGGCTGGAGGACGAGCAGCAGGTGCAAATTTTCCGGACTAAAATGAATTATTTCCATCCATCCACCCGCGTGTGAAGGTTTTATTTCATCCGGAACAGACTCTGAACACAGACGTGCCATTTGGGTGAGAATTTATGGACAAGAGGGAACTGTGCGCATAAAAAAACCCTTCAAACTGGATAATAAACGGACAAAAGAACGAGGACTACAGTAGTGACTGGAATCATGGGAAATGTTTGCATAGTGCGCCCTCTGGTGGACACGTGAGGAATTAACTCTAAGGGAGGATTTGACGCCTGGATGTCCATCCTCCTCCGCCGTCTGCTGACAAGACTCCCAAATGCCAGTCAACATTTTTATTATCTTCCCCTCAGAGGTTCTTCGACAACTGCCAACAACGATGTTTTGTAGTATCCTAAAACTACAGAAAGCCTCAAGCTTCTAAATCAGCTGGTCTGATTGTTAGCCCTCAAGTGACTATCTGTATATGCAAACACACTGATTTATTCTAGAAACTCATATACTTCATTTACAGTAGGGCTGCAACTAATTATTTTCATTATCGATTAATCTGCCGATTATTTTCTAGATTAATCAATTTGTCTGTGTCAGAAAATAGTGAAAACTGTCCATCCTGGAGTCCAAGGTGGAAGGATCTTTAAATGTCTTAGTCCAAAACCCAAAGATATTTGGTTTAATATGATCTAAAACAGGGAAAAGCAGCAAATCTCCAAATTTGAGAGGCTGAAAACAGCCTTTTCTGACATTTTTGCATAAAAAATGACTAATGATTATTCGATTATCAAAATAGTTCGTTTTTCTGTCGATCGACTAATCGATAAATCAACTAATCGTTGCAGCTCTGATATTTCCTCTTTGAAGAGGAAGGAATTGATGCAGGTCGAGGAATAATACTTCACACATATTGAGGTTAATGACCCTTTTAAGTGGCCAGTTTTAAAAAGCTATATACATCCTATGTTAATTCTGTAAACGGTCATTTTATGTATTGAAGATCCACCTCTGTGTTCATTTCTTTTGTATTTATTTTCTTAATTTGTTTAACAAAAAAGAGGCAGCCCCCTCATTTACATTATGCATGTATAGAATATATTGTACATACCGTTTTTTGTTTTTTTTCCCTTTCTTGTGTTTATGTAGCATGTAAATCATAATGGCCGCAGCCTATACCCGTTCACCTTTTTAGTTTTAACAGCTAACAGTTTACAATAGTGGAAGAGGGACTTTGTGCAGCTCTTTGCAGAGCAGTGAAACCTCCTCACACTGAGAAGATCAGATAATACATGATGTTATATGAAAGAGAAACTCACGATGCCGAGTTGGACCAGAGAGTATAGGACATAGGCGGGTTTAAAACACCCTTGAAAAAGGTGAAACAAATGAGATACTGGAATTTAATAACTCCCAACGTGTGAATGCTGACTGGAATCTGAAACTGCTTTTCCCAAACCAGATCGAGACAACTTGTAGACACAGTTTTCATCATTAGAGGGAGCGTTGAGGTTAAAACATGTCTTGATCTTAGTTTGGGAAAAGTGCTCCTGAATACTTTGAATAAAAATGACATGCGGATCAGAAAACAGTTTGTGTGCACGTGACTTCAGTGAGAAGAGATAAACTTACCAGGTCTTTGGTTATTTTTCAAACATGGAAACAGTGTTGTGAATAATAGTCAGCTGAGCCACCTTGATAATAGCTAGAGATGCGTGTGTGTATTTAACTAAACGTGAATACAGGAGAGTGCTATCCAGCCACACTTAATGTATCTACAGATCATAATTTAACGTGGAAAGTTTGTTCAACAAGAGGCTCGGATACAATCAATCTATTCCTAGTATATAATACAAAGGCTGACAGGAGCTTTTCAAAAATCCCTGGCAACTCGTCAATCAGCGTTTTTCCATTCATTTCAATGCAGCTTGTAAACAAAGTCAAAGACCAAGAACAAATTACAATTTCTGACATTAACAAATGTATTTTAAGGCTTTTACCTTATACAATGTATAAATTCTGACATGCTAAACTAAAAAAAAAGGTATAACAGAAGAAAAACAAACAAAAGCAAACCATACTCATTTCCAAATTTTGTCCAGAGAATATGGTCAATATTAACATGAATTCTTCTAATAACAAAAGCAAATCAACAAAACATCTACTGATAACCCTGATACAGGATTTTTACGTATAAAAATAACTGATAGTACAGTTCAAAATTAAATTCACAGTATTTTTTATGACGCTAGAAGACACAAAACTGTATTTTTCATTAAAAAGCAAACACAAATGGTCCACAGGCATGATAACAAATTTTTGATGGTTTCTTTTTTTTTTTTTTAAACGTATAAAAAGAAAAAAAAAAAGAATGTGAGAGGATAGAGAGGGATGACCCGGGAGAAAAACCCCCGCATCTGTGAAAAAGTTTAAAAATGACGGCGTGAATCTTAGGCTTCAGAGCAAAAAAAAAAAAAAAAAAAAAAAAAAAGGAATCCAAAAAGAAGCTGGGAAATGTCCTCAAGTCTGTCCAGGGTTAATGTGGAGGTATCAGTCAGCGAAGCCTGCACTCCTCGGTCTCTTCATGAATATCTCCCTCCATTCGTTTGCCTGCTCCCAGTGGGATCAAAGAAAAAAAACTCCAAAACATTACAGCTCTGTAGATATGGTGACATCTTGAACCTGCAGCCAACATGATGGCTCACAGTTCTTCTCCCAGGCAACACATTTCCCTTTAGTTTCAGTCTTATTTGAAGCAGGTGGATATCCGCGATGGATTTTAACAAGTTTTCATGTCCTGAGTTCCACTGAGCAGCAGTTGAGATGGTTAAGCTCCAGGCTTGGTTTGTGTTCATACAAGTATATATTAATATTCTTCATCATAAATGTCCAACGGGTGACAGTTTTCTTTTAACCATAGTTAGGAGAATTACGGCCAATCAATGCCTTTTAAAAAAAAAAGAAAAAAAAAGAAAAATAATTTCCGAACATTTAAAACACTTGTCGTGGTAAAAATACAATATATTCCCAACAAAGAAGCACCACGTCAAAAAAGTTGTTGATGTCATTCCTCTGCTGTTGTTAAAATGGTGATGTGTCTGAAACGAGAAAGAAGAGACCTATTATACAATCTGCAGAGCTATAATAAGAGTTCCTGTTGTTTATTAGCACTGACTGTACTCGAGCATACTGTGATAATTATTAAAGGCGCGCCCACTCACATAGTCAGTGTTTCAAGCCACTGGAGAATCCGTGGGAGTTGCCATTGGTGTGGCTATAACCATTTCCTGCAAAACAGGATCAACACTTTTAATTGACAAGTTCCCCAGAAGCATCTATTTCAGCACTTTGGTTATTTTTGAACATGACATTGAAGGCGAAGAACCGGAAATACCTTTGTATCCGTTGAGATGGTGGTGAGTTGGACCGTTTGTGGGTGGGGTGGGGTTGGAGGGGAGTAGATGGTCACTGCTGCCATCAGCGTAGTCCGTGCGCCGGCGTTTTTCTGGCGAAAAACCATCGTCATGTTTAGCGTCCTTGATGTCATAGTGACGTCGCTTGCGGCTCTCCCTCTCCTCGCTGCTTCGGTTTTTGAGGCTGCGAGCTGCTCCTGGGCTGTGCTGCTCGGCCTCGCTGTCCCGCTGCCTCCTCCTTTTCTTCTTCTTCTTTTTTGGGTCAGTGGCTCTGTCTGAATCCACTTCGGAGCTTCTAGGGGAAGACAGAAAACGCACCAGGATTATTCTCAATCCAAAACTGACTGAGGAGTCAACAGCTAAAAACAAAGAAAAGGGCATTTAAGTATGTACTTCTCCCACAGCTTGGAATCAATGAACATTTAAAGTGATGGAATTGGAAGCAAACACATCTGGCTGTAGACGTTTTAAAATGTTCAAGAATACCTTATAATTCTGTAATATTTTCTTTGTTTAATTTGAAACTTTATCCCACTGTTTAGCAAGCGACTGCTTCTCAAAAACACTTCTAGTCTCTAGAACTTTCCAGATGTTTGCACAAATGCTTCCCATTAACATGTATGAAACGGAGGCGTCATGCGGCATGGAGGCAAAGATGACATTACTCACCCGCTCTCACGGTGTCGGTCTTTATCCTTTGACTTCTTCTTTTTCTTGCTCTTTTTGTGTTTTTTAGAGCGGCGTGCCTCAGAGCTGTCATCCCTCTCCTTGCTTGGAGGATCAGCAGTCCTCTTGTGATTCTGATCCTCCCTGTTTGGAGCGGATTCAAGCGTGGCGAGACGAGCCCGAGGGGGCGAGCCCTTGCACTTTTCGGAGGTTTCTGGCTCTGTGTTAGGCGAGGAAGTCTCCTCTTTTGACGTATAATATTCTCTCTCCTTGCCGTTGCTCTTGTCCTTCATCGCCCGGGACTCTCGACTCTCCTGCTGCCACCTCCCGCGACTATGAGACTCCTCGCGGTAGGGATAACCGTGTCCCCTCCGCTCACGGTCCCAGTCCTCTCTGGAGCTGTATTGGTGATAGTGGTGGTAATGGTTAGAGCACCTGTCACGATCGCGCTCCCTGGGGTGGTGGAGGGGCCGCTCCCTGCGACGCTCAGAGTCCCAGTCCTTGTAGGAACGATTGTGAGGAGGCAAACGATCCCTGTACGAGCGATGATGTTGGTAGGGATCTCGGGAGTCTCGTCTGTACCGATGTCGATCACCGTCAATTTCTCGCTCCTGACTCCTGTCCCTGTAGTGTCTGTCCTTGTCTCTGCTCAAGTCAGAGTACAGTCTGTCTCTCTCCCTGTCTCGGGAAGTTTGTCTTTCATTGCCTCTAGAACTGGGCTTGGACTGAGTTTGCTCCTTAGCATCGGTGCGTGCTTCAGTCCCTGCTGACGGGTCACTGGTCTGGGGTGGATCCTTTGCTTCATCCCCACCTCTGCTAACCTTCTGTGGAGCTACCGAGGCCCCATTGGTGCTTTGGGAGCAGTCTGTCGGGGTGGATAAGGCCGCAGGTTTGCCATGCTGGGCAGAAGAGGAAGCAGGTTCTCTAGATGTGACAGAATGGGTCTTTGTAGCATTAGCTGAAGGTGGAGCGCTAACAGCGGAGGATGCTGTATGCTGAGGCAGGGGTTCAGACACAGTTTTAGCCCTTGTGTCAGGAGTGGAGATGGGTTGGTTTTCACTGGCTGGATGGATGCTCTGAGAAGAACTGGCTTGGGATGAGGCAGAAGTATGGGCCTCTTTGCTGGAAAAACAAACAAAATATAGAAGCATTTAAACTTAACACTTCTGGGAAGCAGCAGCATGTGAGAAAAACAGTCATTTTGAAACTAATTTAAGTCATTAAACTTACTAATCAAAGATTTTCTTTGATCAAGAGATTTTTTTTAATGGCTTAATATGTGGTTGACAGAGAACTTTTTTAGCTCAGTATGATGAGTTTGACCGCAGGATCATTTGTGTTTATTTGCGTTTGGTGTGAACGCAGCATTAAAGAGCTAATCTTACCTTGTTTCACTATGATCGCTGTCAAGTCCATTAGCAACAACAGTGGCCACAGAGGATGAAGTGTCATGATTACTGCCGGAGATCTGAGGAGCAAAAACAAGACACAATTCATGTGTCATTTATTTACACAATAAACTAGTTCATCAAGTTATCAATATGTTATAAAGAGATAGCAAAAACACAAAGCATATCATTTACTTTATTAGGGGTGTTGTGTCCATTCACTTTGTGGTGTCCATTATGGTGCCCGTTTTGACTGGATTTAGAGACGCCATTGGTTGGTCCATTTAATCCGTTACCGTTGTGGTGCACTCCTGAATCTCCGTTGGTGGCTTGAGTAGAATTATCACCCGTTCTCTTGTTTCCATTAATGTGAGACTTGGCTAAACAGCAGTTATCCAGTGTGCCACAGTTCTCCTGGTCCGATTCCTCTGAAGACTCTTGGCCGTACGGCACCAAGAATGCCGCTCCATTCCCTCCTGTGTGGTGGTCCCCGTTACTGCGAGACGTGCCGTTAACGTGGTTAAGCTGACGTGGAACAAAGCGAACGTCTGAGGTAGACTGCGAGGAGGATAACGAGCTGGAGGAAGAGGAGCTGGAGCTGGAGCTGGAGCTGGAGCTGCTGCTGCTGCTGCTGCTGCTGCTGCTGCTGCTGCTGCTGCTGCTGCTGCTGCTACTGCTGCTGCTGCTGCTGCTGCTGCTGCTGGCAGAGGACGGCTGGCTGTAAGAGGACGAGGAGGAGGACGGGCGGTTCGGTTTGCCTTGTCCAATGAAGAACGAAAGCTTCTGGCGCTTGTCGTGGTCTGGGATCATTGTGGGCCGGCTGATTGAGTGGGAGATGGAAGAAGAGGAAGAAGAGGCCATTCCATGGCTAGGTTTTCCCAAAACACTGCTGCTGCTGGTGCTGGGCTTGGAGTTGGTGGGATAGTCCCGCAGAGATCCATTCCCATTAACGTGGAGAGTGCGCTGAGGACAAAAAAGGACAAGTTTTGAGTATCTTGGCCAAACACTGGCTATAACATTCAAATACGTTTGATCACCAGTGTTTAGATGTTAGCAGGTCTGCAGTACCTTGGTCATGTGTGGTGGCAGCTGGGGACCGATGAAGCCAATGTTGTTGTTGTTGTTGTTGTGGTGTACGGTGGTGTTGATGCGCGGTATCACCACCGGTCGTGGAGACGACTGACCAGGGATGCCTGGGTTATGGCTCATGTGGCTGTAGTCCCCTGCTTTCTTCCCGTCACTGGACCTAGTGACACAAACAAAAAGGGACATTAACAATAGGAAACATTTTGAGACTTTTTTAATGTCTTAGAATTTCTTTTTAAATGATGTTTTACTCACTTGATGTAGAAAAGGACATAGGCCTGCTGGTTCAGAACAGACCTGATGTCACTGACGGACACAGAGGAGTCGTTCATCTGATACCACTGCCCATTGCTTGCCTGGGAAACACAACAGAAGAGTTGACAGGTTGTTAACACATTTGCTAAACAGAATCATCCCTGTTACACAATCTTCCATTTCAAATGTTTACTCTTCAGTTTCTGAATTGGCGTTGAAGTGTTAATATAACAAAAGGTTTATTATACAAGTAGCATCATATAAAAACATGTTATCATACATATTTTAACAGCACAATAATATGTTTACCCAGAGAAACATTTCTTGAAGTCAAGGCATGTCTGTTAAGCATTTATTTGTTGTAGGAACTCTGCATTTATTTGTTATAGTGAGTTGTTGATACACTGCTGGAGAGACAAATGTGGGCATGTGTATTTGGCAACAGAAGCGCCCTGATAGATTAGAACAGTGCCAGTACCTTAATATAGCAGAAGTAGTGTCCAGCATGACAGCTGAATCCAGAGTGGACCAGCACAGCATACAGCCCGTAGACCTGGGGCTCCCCTTGAGACTGGGACATGAAGGGCTGCAGGTCCAAGTACTCTGGATACTTCACATCCTGATGACCAAAAATCAGCTGATTAATATCAAATTACAGGTGGCGTCCTATAGCTCTATCACGGTTCTGGATATTATAGTCCGCACATGTCACGGTACCTTCGTGATTTTGCCTCCACTGAAGTTTGCAAAGCGTTTGAGCGAGAGGGTGAGCACATTGGAGCTGCGGTGGATGGTAAATCTCTTTGAGGCTGTGACCATTTTTTTGCACCTGAGGGAAATAAATGATCAGTCAGTTATCAGGCAAATGCATATTAATAAACAACAAATACAACACTGGCTCTTTCTTGTCATCTTTTTCTCTAAATTATTTTGTCTGTAAACCAACTCACTTGGTGCATTTGTAGGCATTTTCTCCATCCAGCTGTTCTGGCTTGACAAACTGCTCCAGAGCCTTAGAGACACTGGGAGCCGTCTGCATGGAGAGAACATTGATATTTATACTGTTCTTGGGCTGCAAACATCTGAAGGTATAGTTTTTTTTTTGTTTTTTTGGCATTTGCAGTAAAACAGATCAATAAAGTGACAATGAATTTTCGAATTACCTTAATTTCCAAAGTTATATCCAGAAATGGGTCAAATGTATCGGAGACTGCTTTGCAGTTTAAACATTTAACTGAAAAAGAAAAGAAAAAAATCAGTGTTTATACATTAGTCTAGAAGAGATGTAAAAAAACAACAAAAATTATCCAATGTAGAAAAAACAGATCAAGAAAAGAAAATCAATACTTGTAACATACCTCTGGACCTTAGGTACCCGCCAAATACTTGATGGATGAAAGTGGTTGCCTGCGTTTGCCTGTCCAATCTGTCACAAAGATAAATATAATGATGAAAAACACCCATTAAGGATAATGGCATAACTGGCTGTTTGTTGGATTAATAAGAAAACCAAACAAAGATTTTCTGGCTGTACTGGAACAGAGAAAAAAAATGTCACTTTACAGCATTTTGCACTAACAGGTCACAACATTTTGCAGCCAAAAGAGCAGGAGTGAGAAAGGGAGGAATTAGAGCAAGAGTAATTAGCTGAGAGGCCACCTGTTGCTACAGAATAAGAATCGACTTTATACTTGCGGTTTTAAAAAATCACTTTTAGTCCCCTGAGAAGCCCAATGGCCAGACCAGAGTATCTATTAAACATGAATGTAGGCTTTATATGCGTACATAACCTACTTGCCAGTGTCTCTACACTGATTTCATATATTTCAGCAGAAAAACATAAATACTTCAACGTATAGCTTTTATGTAAGATTTAGACTGGAAGGCATTTGCAGAATGTTCAATGTATGAGCACAACACAGAATACAGTACAGTAATACTTCCCGACCCATATGGCGACCTATATTGATATTAAAAAAATAAGTTATCCTGAACTGTGTACGGTTTTGGAAATGTATGAAACTTACTTGGTTCCAGGTAAGCAGGACTTTTGCATAGCGTCCACTGTGTACCGCAGGAACTCGTGGGCATCCTCCTGGCTTCCATAGCGGAAGTGCTTAGCAATTCCTGTGAGGGGAAAAAACACAGTAAAGTTAGTAAGAAGTTGATAAATGACGTCACACTTACATGTAGATGTTAAGTAAAAAAAAATAAATAATTAAGAGCACATTTCAAACTCCCACCAGAAAATTTCCCTCCAAAATTAAAAAAGGTAAACAGCCAGACAGCGCCTCCTCTCATTCATTTTAGGTAAAATATATTTTTGGGAAAAAAAGGACACAACTTCAATGTTTTAGGTCAACAGACAACCACTTACTTTTGAGCTCATTGAGCACACCAATGGGCTTAATGACATTCCCAGAGTTTGCAAAAACCTGAATGATGTGGTTTTGCATGGTGCACATCATACAGAACCCCGGCTCGTGACCTTTGGCAGGGACAGAAGAGCAAAACATTGATGAGTAAGACATGAATCAGACAAGAAAGCAGCTCATAGATACAAGATTGAATTGTACTGCATGACTGTACAATAACACAAGAATTTCCTTGGTGCAAAGAAGCACCATGAAACACTAACTTACATGTTTTGGAGTGCTCCCGTGTCAGCAAGTAGTTGGCAAACGGTGGGGTGTAGGTGAGACACTGCAGGGCTGAGTTGAGGAAGCAGGTGTTCCCCATGTTCTGCAGGCCTGCACCAATGCGGTGACCCTGGGCCCACTTTAGGTTGAGCCGCTCTGGAGGGAAGAGGACCTTCTGGGGCGACTCAATGCCATCACCACTGCTTATCACTGTACACACAGAGCCAACATTATTACTAAAATGAGATGCAACAAGATGTCAACAAGTGTCTGTATGTATGCTACATTGGGTAAAAGGGCTGAACGATCAATCTGAATTGGATCAAAATCGCAATATTAAACAGTGTTATATCCAAATTGCTGGAGGCGCAAAAAAGAAAAGGCAAAATATGTGTCAAAATACAATTTTGAATTAAGCATTGTGGTGCTGCAGAGATGTATTCTACAGACTTATGGAAAAAGCTTTGTTTGGTAGAGACCTTTGTGAAAAAATCCCACCATGATCATTTTAATATATTTTTAAATGAAAATGAGGACAATGATGTAAAAATGATCATTCCGTCCAATATTGTGAATCATATCGCAATTGCAATATCAATCAAATAATCACAATTGGATATCATTTCCAAATCTTTCAGCCCTACTGCCAATGTAAATACATACTGACAAATAGTAAAGGACCCTTCAGGCCCAAAGAGTCATTAGCTATCAGTCTAGAGTTATATCATGTGATCCCGACTACTGAGTAAGACCGTGAAACAAGCTGAAAGAGAAAAGACAGAGTTTCTATTTTGTTTCTGATAAACAAGTCAGGCTGTTGCGCTTTATATCAAAACATCAGTTGCGTCACAAGCTGAAGAGATTGATCTTGCTCTCACTTCAAAACTGGATTGGTTATGTAACTGGATGAATGAAAGTAGAGTGGAAGCAGCAACACAATACACCCACGAAACCAGTTGTGTCACACTGCCATACACAAACGGTATCAAAAGTTTAGCTTCATTACTGCAGTTTGGTATTATTTATGCATGTTTACATCGGCAATTCCAATATGGGTGGAAAAATACTGACAAATTCATGTCTGATTGTAGCGCTTGACAACATAGGTCAGGGAAAGCATCCAAGTGAAAAATGGAGGGTAATGTGTATAGTTTCCTCCCAGCTTTCTATACACAAGCATTAAAAACACAGCTGAAAAAGCCCTCGCTCCTACCTTGCTCCTTGGGCCGGTCCACAGAGGAGGCTGTACTGTTGTAGACTGCAGCTCCAGGCGTGGGGCCCAGGCAGCCTCCTGCAGCCTTCATCCTCGGAGAGTCGCTCGGCATGGTGGGACCCATTGCCCAGCTGCTGGAACAGCTGCCATCCATCCCCACGTCTCCACTGGTAAAGGGAGATCGCTTACACCCGACTGACTCGTGGTCAGACTTTTCTGAAGATCTGTCAACTATGGTCATTGTTCATTGCTGTATGAGGGACAGAAACACAGAAGTGTACAGCTTTATGAGCTGCTGAAAATGCAGATCAAGTTCAAGGTTTCGGGTTTTTCATTTCTGCTGTTGCTTTATATAGAAACCATTGTGTGTGGCACGTCACAACGGTGACTGTATTCAAAATATAGAGTACCACATTTACTTAACTATTTAATATGTTCTAGATAAGTGAAACACGCACCAAATTATACATGTCGTCTTGTTCTCAAATACCATAATTTGGATAACATTAAAGTACATTTAGATTACAACCACTAAATGCCATAGTCAGAATGTCGCTGTTTAAAACAAATGATCACTTACAAAATACAGGAAAAATGCATTGTAATGTTTTAATTAGCCAATTTAGAACTTATCTAGTCATATCACCTTTAGTCAGTCAAAATGCTATATTAGATCTGATGATATATTTGAAGCCACTAATGTGCCAGCAACGGAATAACAGGTGTTTTATATAACAAAGTAACCAATCTCATTAGGAGCAGTCTGAAATGGATAGATCTATCAGCCCTGAAGTCTGGTTGCACGTAATTATTTTACCTACAACTGTATCTTATGATTAAACATGAGACCACAGTGGCTTGATGTTGGAGAAAAGTCTTGCCTGACAGATCACACTTATCAAAGTCTCAATTAACAAAAGCTATGAACAAAATAATAGCAAGGTCTGTAACGTTAATAGAGTTAAAAGTTTCTCCTTCAGCCTCCAAGTGTATCTACAAACTCAATTAACTTAGCTCTTGGTAATAGCAATTCATTGACACTTTGCAAGGTTTCCTTTTAAAAAAAAAAAAAAAAAAAAAAAAAAAAAAGCGTCAGAAAACACTGGCAAGATGTGAACTTTTGTTTTTAATAGGTTTTAATAGACCAACTTCTTATAAAAGTGACCTAGTAAATGTTAATAGTTTATAAAAAAAACCAACGGGGGAAATGTCCTGGTCGGAAGCACGTTTACAACAACAGCTGTTCCCTCCCACCTGCTCCGGCAGACTGGCTCACGTTGGCTAACAGACGGCTGCTAGGCCTTTCACACGCAGCGTCGCTAAACCTCACTAAAACACGCACTAAATCTTTCCTTAGACCTTGTGGGGGACAGAGCACCGAGTAAAAGCTCACCTTCCAGGTCGAAGACTGGATCACAATGACTGATGAGGCGCGAGCGACCCTTGAAGCCATGAACACCATGGAAACGGCGAACGTAACACATAGCTACCGAACAGGGCTAGCTAACATTAAGTGCGGCGGTGGCGCTCGTGCGGCAATATTGATGCTAACGCTGCTAGCTAGCTCGGCACGGCGGAAGCTGACTGACATGGCGGAGAGTAACCTAACCTACTACTACACACGCCGAAGAGCAGTTTTGGATTTTCACTTCGAAATAAATTCGTTTTACAATGCGTGGGTCGGGGTAGCGGGAAGTCTATCTAGCCCAGAAAGGAGGGGCTCAACACCGGCGGTTGTGTGTGCTCACTGCGCTGCTCTCTCCGACATGACAGAGAACCGGTGTAAGGCTACTACAACAAATCTCAGCGGCTCAGGCCTACCAAAATATTACAGCTGCAAAGTTAAAGTGCCACTCGATCGTAAAATCAACAACACACTCACCTGGAATCTGTTATGAATACGTTAGTAGCGGTTGTAAATCCATTCCTTATTTCCAGCGGGTGTCCGGCGGTGAACAATGACGTAGCTAATTGCCCCACGGGTACATCCGGGTACCTGCGATGAAACGAGGTCTCTGATTGGTTCATTCGGCCGTTTCTCTGAGAGGAACGTGTTTCGGGAAAGATCCGTCGCATGTACAACATAGAGCATATTTATACACACTCCTCTGACCTTTGTGTACATGATGTACAACCAACATTGCGCGCTTTATATCCATAGAGATATACTATGTGGTTTCAGCACAATCACTTGGCTATAAGCAGACCAACTTCACAGCACTAATTGTTATATCTATGCTGAAATGCCAATTAAAAAAAAATGTTTATGCAGTACCCACTGTGGGCCACAGTATTTACACTTTTTAAAGTTTTCAATATGAATCAGAGTGCATCCACTGTGACCAGTAGCAACCTTTTAACCACCATCAACCACATGTACAGAGCAGAGAACAAGGAAATGTGTTTGAACATCCATACACAGAAATAAATGTGCCCATGTCCCCATAAAGTCAAAATTGAAAGGCGTATTGTGTCCACAAATGGTTTTCAATTTGCTGACAATGTGCAGCTGCTTCTTCAGGATCAAGAAGCTGCACAAAATCATAATGCATATTGTCAACTCTGCCTATAGGTCACCTTTTCAATTTCTTATAAGTATAATCACTAATCACATATTGCTTCTCAGAAATCCCACAATATGTAGCAGAAGTATGTTTTATTGAACAGCTAAATGAAAATAAATAATTGCACTCTTACATCCAGCTGTACAAGACACACTCAAATACTTGCACACACACTCTACCACTTGTACCAAGTCACCAAAACATAGTACAGGAGTGGTTGAATAAATCCAAGTTTTAAAAGTCTGTGGAGGGAAGATCTTTAAGCCTCAGGTCTTGTCCGACTCAGAGAAATCAACTGTGAGCTCTGAGCTCTGAAGCCGACTGATCCGTCTCTTTAGCTGCATGATCTCTTCCTCCTGCTCTTCAACCCTTCTCTGCAAACCATGGATCACCTGAAGAGGAAAAAAAAAGAAGCTTAAAATTGGTTTGTAATTATTATTAGGAACTGTACTACAGATGAAAGGGTTATTGAGTCTTGATGGAGCCACCGTTACATACTTTGTAGATCTTAGATCAGTAATCCTAAATAATTATTTTTTTATTTTTATAGCACAGAAATTAAAATCAATGGTTGAATTATTTTCAAAAGCTACTATACATCCATTTATCCCAACGTACTATGTCTTTACTGCAGAAGAGTTCACTATGTAGAAGCTCGCTGGCTGTGGGCCGAACACCGGGCTCTGTACTCGTCAGCTTCTTGATGTATTTAGTCAGAACCGGCCATCTCTGGCAGAACGAGTCTGGGATTTTTCCTTCTCTCAGGTCCCCAAGGGTCCGTACCCGCTCCATCTCTGTCCCAAAGGGCTGGAATAGCTCGAGAGCCAGCACTCCGATGCTGTACATGTCTGACTGGGAGAGCAACAGTACAAATTACATTTAGATTTACAGTTGTTAAAAATGTCATAAGAGATGACAATGATGAAGATCAACGATAAAGTCGATCAATTATAAAAGTAGAAGTGTGTACATTACAAGACTTTAAAGCTGCAAGACTTAGATGTCAGTCATACTGGGCTAAATGCACGCAATACTTTACTGCCATTGAACCCGGCCATATTATTTTATAATTAAATAACAATAACAATTATTTATTATATAATATAAATAAATATGAATATTTTCCCTACCATTGTCATGTTAAGGGAATCAATGAATGTGATGTTTTACATGCTGTTAAATAGTCTTTATTACACTCTGTTCCCAACATCTCCTTAACTGTTTTTCTTCTCTTTTGTAATGGTTGCTTGTTTATTTATTTATTTCCTGTTCGTAGGTTTTATTTTGCTTAGTACTTTGCTTTCTTTTCTTTTACAATTTGTACTTATGTGTGCAAAGAATAAACAAGAGTGATGATGAGAAAGGTGAGAAATGCTGTAAAAACAGAATGATTTTTGAAATACTCTCAATAAAAAGTAGTAGTGGCAATGAACGTGTAGCACTAAAGTATGTGTAATTTTACATGAAAAAATGAGGTCTGAATTCATCATAATTTAGTTAGTGTGAATATGTTTACCTTTGAATCATAATGGGAGCCTCTCAGTTGTTCTGGTGCAGCATATACAAATGTACCAACACCTGTAGTATGTGAGGAATCTGCAAAATACACCAGAAATGGGACTTTAAAGCACATAGCACCATCTACTGGTGATTCTGTGAGCTACTGTGTTGTGAAAATAAAACAAGCTAAGAGGTGCAGTATTACCGCTGCTGGGAGAGGCGGTGCTTTTATGGCCATCCATTATTATGTCACTGCAGGCCAAACCAAAGTCCCCAATCCGAACATGGCAGTCATGACCGTGGAGGAAAATGTTCCTTGGCTGTGGAAAAAAAACAAAGACAGTGGGTGTAAATATTCAGATGTCACAGGTTTTTGCACGTTAGATGACATGATATTAACAGCAAAAATAAACAATTTTAGGGTTTCAGGAGAGATGATTTGCTTCACATAACGTTAGGTGCTCTATTCCCGTTTGAAAATACCGTACTTGCCTGTACTCGACTGGACTGGCAAGCATGTAAGCTTTTGCATTCCTAAAAGTAAAATATTGAAGTGACCCACACACTGGAACAAACCGTAAATTACAAAACAAAAAGGGTGTGACCAGCCCTCATAATTGTCTCTGCACGCATCAAGAAGTTATCAGTTGTGACAGGAAGGCTTTACACCAAACTGAGACACGTACCTCTCAAACCGACATGATGAAATCAGACTGACTGAAGACGCCAAATACGGAAGTAGCGTTTCGATTTCTTCTCCTCAAAAAGAAAAATTAGAAATTCCCGCTCAAACAGACAAACCAGAATATCCAGTCCTCAAAACCACATCATACCTCCTGAGAGACGTAACACAGGCAGCAGTGAAGCTGTGATGCCTGGTCATATTGGAGGGGAGCGAGAAACATGGGGACATTGTCAGCAAATGAGTTCTGTGCTGCAGTTCTGGATGAAGACTTGGGACGTGTAGAGGACATGTCAAAAAAGTATGGAAGCAACTCTCTCATCGAAACAAAAGGAGACGTTTTCTTGGAGGTAAGTGCAACTTTGTTTTGTTTCACTTTTGTTTTTGTTTCTGTCACATTGGACAGAAACACAGCACCTTATGTTGCCAAAACATTTACATATAAACACAAAGATAGACAGCAATAACCACAAAAAGCTCAATGATTACTCACGCTTTTCACATGTTATGGTCCAATGTGATCAAGTAAAAAAAGGAGGAAATTCTTGCACTGTTAGACCTCAACATATTGGTATTTTCTAGTTGTCTCGTCTTGCCTTGCCTCAGGGTGTTGCTACTCTTCCCCTTCACCTGGCTGCCACTTACGGAAGAGCAAAGAGCATGCAGAGGCTGCTGTCAACAGGCGCAGACCCAGTAATGAGGTCTGGACTAACACACACCCGGATACAGACACACACACTAACACCAAACCTCACACCAATCTACACTGTGTTACACAAGGTTGTGATTCTCTTCTCATAGAGAAAACAATAAATAACTCAGCAGGAGTTGTTGAAATAAACTCTTCTCAGCTGAGGTAGTTTATTTTATTTCCTAAAACAGAGAAGGTTGCATGTACAGTAAGAGTCAACTACCCTTTTTGGTGACACAACGACTTCCTGTTAGAACTGATGTTACAATGACGCCAATGTCACTGGTTCCTTTTATCTTTAATTAAAAAAATGTAAAAAACAGATCTTCACCAGTTTCACTGTCTCTACCTCTCGCAGGGACCAGCTTGGTCGAACTACTCTGCACTTGGTGATAGCCGGTTGGCCGAGAAACATGCCAAAACCGGACTCCAAGTTACAGACAGTCGGTGTGCACAGGCAGCCAGAGGCCTGTCTGCGGCTCCTCTGTGAGCACGTTGATGTCAATGCAGAGGTGAAACATTTTTTTAAGTAGCAAACCAATGTCTAGCCTTTTTTTCTTTACTAATTTAAAGGGATAGTTTGGATTTTTGGAGGTGGGGTTGTATGAGGTACTTATCCAGTGGATGCCGATCAACACACTGGGGAAGCAGATAGGAGCACCAGCACGGAAGCAAAGCAATGTGGTCGGGGGCAGCAGAAAAACTTATTTTAGCCACCGAAATAATTAATGTCAGTTTAAGTATACCCTATATTTTGAATATTTTCACCTCTTTACCTTGCTGTCAGACAGCGCTTTTCGAACGGGGAACTGAAACCTTTGTCTACGCTCTCTTCAAACGCACCAGGCTTCATTGACAAAAACTGTTTTTTTTACCTTGCAGAACGGGAAATTTGATGGCTTACTGCTGCCTCGTTTCATTAGTTTGTTGGTGTTATTGTGTGACTTTGGTGAATCCGAACTAACCCTTTTTAACTCCAAAGTCACAAAATGACTCAAACAAACTGACCAATCACAGCAGCGGTAGATCAGCGACTCCCGTGTCTGCAAGCTAAAATTAATGTTTTTGTCAAATGAGTCTGGTGTCTTTGAAGAGAACATAGATAACAGCTTCAGTTCCGAACATCCAAACTATCCCTTTAAGCTCCAATCAGTGAAATTCAACAGGCAGAGTATAATATATTATAAAAATAATAATAATAATAATAATAATAATAATAATAAAATCACAAAGAATGAGTCATTTGTGACGTTTAAATGTAAATTGTCTGATAATAAATAGAATCAAATATAAATAATGAAAAAAAGACCCTCAAGAATGCAAATATATCTTTTTATAATTGTAGGAGGAGGGGAGTCACCACACAGCTCTCCACCTATCAGTGCGCTACATGGCTCTGTCTGCTGTCCAAATTCTGTCCTGCTATGGTGCTGATGTGAATGCTGTGGACAGCAGCGGGATGACGCCGCTGCACATGGCTGCTGGGATCCTCCACAAGGACATTATGGTCAGCTTGATCAAGGAGGGAGCAGATGTGAACATGGTTCGTACTGTTCCTCTGTTTTTCTGTGCATGGAAACTCACGAGTGACACCCAGCGATTCCTCTTTTACTTCTCAGTGCTCCTAATCCTGTTGAAATATGTGCCTTCGGTTCTGTCCTACACAGTGCTGGAAGAAGTATTCAGATCCTTTGCTTGAGTAAGAGTACTAATAAAATACTCCACTACAAGTAAAAGTCCTGAATTCAAAACCTTAAGTAAAAGTATGTAAGTGTTATCAGCTAAATGTAGTCAAAGTATGAAAAGTAAAAGTATTCATTGTGCAGTAAAATGTTCCCTCTCAGTGTTGGATTAATATCACTGCTGCATTAATGTTTATGTTGCATTTTACTGCTGAAGATGGTTGTGCTCATTTTAACTCCTTTATATACTGTTGGGTAGTTTAATCTACGGCAAAGTATCAAAATCTATAACATCGTCATATGTTTGGAGCGTGAAAACTGCATATCCTTAATAAGTCAATTTTAAGAGCTCAGAAAAACTGCCCTGTGTACAGCTGTGTGACACCGCACGTGCCAGCGGATCAAAGAGGCTATTAAATAGTTTATTTAGTGCAAGAAGTAGTACTTCCTCTCTCTGTTTATCGCAAACATTCAAAATCACCACATCCAGAGATACATGGTCTTCATTGGACGGGAAGGGGATATAAACTGTAATCTGAAAAGTAACTAAAACTGTCAGACAAATATAGTGGAGGCAAAAGTACAATATTTCTCTCTAAATTGTAGTGGATTAGAAGTGTAAAGCTGCATAAAATGGAAGGAAACTCGAGGTTGTACTTAAGTACAGTACTTGTGCTTATAACACCACTGGTCCTTCATCTAATTCATTTAAATTCTACCTATTTTCAAGTAGGTGACGAACTCTGGGAACACTCCACTGCACATAGCTGCTGTGGCGATGGCTATGAAGACCAGAAAAACCCTGCAGGACGACGCCAGCTGCATCTCTGAGCTTCTTGAGCAGGGGGCCGAGGCCAACGCGGTGAACAAAGCCGGGATGACGCCTTTACATGAGGCGTGCATCATGGGCCACAAAGAGCTGGTGGACCTGCTGCTCAGGTATGGAGCCAACATCAATAAGCTGAGCAAAGCAGGTGAGAACTGTCTGTTCCTGTTCCTGAACAACAGGAACAATGTAAGGAACAGCTCTCTGCTGGTGAAACTCCTCGTCCTCACCTCCCCGCTCACTGTCTACAACCGGAACGGCCAGCTGCCCTCTACCCTGACACTACCATGTTTGTTCAAACAGAGAGACCAGATACTGAAACTCACTCAGCAGCCAAGGAGGCTTCAGGATATTTGCAAGTGTGACATCTATCTAAGATATGTCCAAGGCAAGAGACAGGAGTTGGGAAAAATCCTGCCTGAGAAGCTATATGACTTTGTATTCAACTACTGGGAGAATTTACACAACATTTCTTTTGTGACAGATGTTGACCAAAACTCCTTTAACGAATTGGACATTGCTCCGAGTTGACACCTGTGAAAACCGCTGCAAACGTTTGCATTGATATAACCTCAAACATATGCTGATCAAATAAAATGGATCAAATCACCTTACCTTCAGGTCTCTGTGCATGATTCCCCTGGAGTGAATGTACTCCACTCCTTCAAGTATCGTTCTCAGCAGGCTGAGCGTGCGTTCGGCATCAACACATCCGTAAGGACCTGAAAAATACAAAAGTGCAATATACTCATTTTCCCAAATGATATCTGATGTGCTTTCAGGTTTAATCTGCAATGGAACAACATGGTTTTGTTCAGTAATGCATGTGTTGAACAATTACATCTTGAGGGTTGTTCTTCTTTGGGCTTGGTGTTCCTCTCAGAGACCCAGTCCTTCAGTGAGCGCTCACACAGCTGCATCTGGATGTAGAGCATCAGGTGGAACTGGACCTGCAGATATAACCAGAGCTGAACACTTTACATTGCTTTTAAGTGTACATTTCACTGGAGTATTTAAAGAAGGAGGGGAAAAAAAAGCTTTCAGTGAGCTATAAAATGTTCGTCGGATCACGGACAGCACCGACCTCTTTGGAGGGCTTTGTTGTGCGATTGTCAGCCCACTGATGAAACTCCTCGTCGATGCAGGAGTTGTTGTTCAGCTCGATGCTACTCCTGCTGGAGTCGTCCTCTAACAGCGCTGAGCTGTCCCAGCCCACGGCAGGACATTTGGAGCTCTTCGGGAGACCGCGCTGTCCCAGGAACACACAGGGGACGTAGTTTTGGGGAATCCGGGGCATCGTTTTGGGACACACCACCTGGCCCTTCTCTAAAGCTTTGACAGGCTCGCTCTCTCTTGGTGGTACTTTGGCACTTGAATCTGTCGGTGCTTGACTCAGGCTTTGGAAAACGATCGAGGAGCTGCTGCCGTCAGAGCTCTCATCAGAGCTGCGAATGACAAAGAGTCGAGATAGATTAAGTGATGTTGGACAGAATAATGACTATTAATACCTCTACATGCCCTGACTTGCCAAAGATTAATTTCCACTTCATGCTATTTCTGTATAGAAAGAATGAACAGCAAGATTTAAAAGAATACTTCATCTCCAAAAACCTTACTATTTAAAATACCTCTGCGTAAACCACGCCCGCGGGCTACTCTTCCATGCGAGTACTGTTAATGCGGAAGTGTTTTAAATAGTAAGGTTTTAAATAAAATGCATGTGTTTGGGAGGTAGTGAGCATCAACTGGAAAGAGGAGACTTGGATTATACTGCACGAGTTTGTGTGAGAGTTTGTAAACGGAGGTTTTTGCTGTTGTTAAACGCGCCCTCTCGTTTACTTCCATGCATCAGGGCGTTTCTTCCTTTTTCGGATTCTTTGGTCACCGTGGAGGCACGCGGGAAAAACAACGTTTTCTTCACAAATTCAAAGTAACACAGGGTGAGCATTTGATGAAGTATTCCTTTAATGGTCAATCACAAGAGAAAATAAGTTTTAATACAAAAAATGAAATGAAAATCAATAACCCTAACATATAATACCAGGGCTGCAACTTATGATTAATACCATTATCGATTAATATGATGATTCTTTTCTTATTTTCCCAATAGTTTTATAAAATGAAGAAAATGTAATGAATGTAAGACACCACACACATTACACTGCTCTGTGCAGTATTTCTCATTCTACTTATCTATTGTTATTTTTATTGTTGCTACTGTTATTTTTGTATCACTGTGTGCATTTGCCCTTTATTTAATTCTCCACTTAACTTTAGTGTCCACTTATTTGATTGCATTCTTTTTACCTTTCTGTTGTGACCATGTAAATGTCAGTGCTGTGGGACTAATAAAGGATTTCTGATTTAATACCTGTCATGTTGTCCAGGAGACTCCAGTGCAGGCAGGAGGGGCTCAGGGTCTGCAACAGAGAGGTTTTACCAGATAAAGCTTCTCTTACGATAAGAACTGCCACTGTTATTGATCGTGTGAAGTCTCCAGTGAATAGTAAGGGCATCAGTTTTCATCCCAACCAGCATATTAATACTCACATCCCGCGGGCTGAACATGTTCCATCCACGCAGTGTGATAGCCCACAACATTTACATGCAGCAGGCTGGACAACACTTTGACTTCCCTGAGCACCTAGAGCCAAAAACAATAATGTCATTAGTCCGTTATATCTCTGGGTGTAAAAAGGGCTATATTGATAAAACGCTGATGGCCAACCTTCATGCAGTCATCCTTTGAGACTTTTTTGATGAGAATTTTCTTGACAGCATAATACTGTCCATCCAGTTTGTTCATAACCTACAAGATGATGTCAAATATAACATTAACTGTGTTGAGAAACTCGTCTTCTTTAGAGGAGTTTGTTAAAAAAAGAACAAATAGAACAGCATGGAGTACAACAGAGTGGAATACCTTAAAAACATTTCCATATGAGCCTTTTCCGAGTCGAAATATTTCTTCAAATTCACTAAGATACCGGGACGTCTGCGCTTGAAACAGTCCCTCTTTAGGTCTGTGGGAAAGGGAAAAACAAACATCTCTTACACAACACTTTTTAATATAGCAAGTCAACATTCAAAACTACTCAAAGTCGACAGCCTACCTTACAGCAGGATTGTGCGTGTTTGTGCCCAGACCTTGTTGGCCCTGCAAAATGAGATAAACACAGTTACCACACTGTGGATGATGATAACGATTATGACAAATCCTGTAACTCTATCCCTTTACTTCGATTAATGCGACGCAGTATGCAATTTTCTTTGATTGCACCTTCCTTGCCTTCTCTAAAAGTCGGTGAAAAAAAGTGAAAAGTGAGAACAGTCGGTCTGGTTTTTAAACAAACTAATGTGGGCGACTTCATCTCATGTGCTGTGCGGGATAACATAGAAGATACATCCCTTTTCTTTTCATCCAGCATGTCCTATTGCTCCGAAAGGCTAAGAAACCCATTTTAAATAGTATCAGCAATTTACCCTGTTAGTGGTTTTCTACACACATTTTTATTTCATTTTTTTTAAAGGGGATCCTCTTTTGTTCTTCAGAAGCTAAAACAATTAACTAAAAATGTTTCTTAATGTTCATACACTAATATGTTTTGGTCTGATATTCGTAATTAAAAAATGGATATCATTCCACAATTTCCATTATGGAAAACTTGAATGCAAACATTTCAGATACTGTTAATCTTGTTATTATTTTGGGTAAATACCATATTCATACCTGGAAGTGGAAGGCAGAGTTCCCTCTTTCACTTTGTTCATTTAGAATATTTCCAACTACTTTTAAACTGCTGTAATATATAGTAAAAGAAATGAATAGAAAGGCTAAAAAAAAAAAATATCTCAATGCTTCTGTTTAGCTGATTGTTTCTCTTTCTTGTTGTTGCTTGTTTTGCTAAAAAAAAAAAATGTTTCTCTCTTGATTTCCAGTATGAAGCCGGATTTATTCTTGTATTAACTACACGATCGCAAGAGGCTGCCTGTTGGTTGTGTACATCCTCAGAAATATATATATATATATATATATATATATACACGTGCCCAATGATACCATTATTGTTTTTTTTGTTTGTGCACGATTATGTTGTAGAATAATTTCCACCATTGTTGATTGAATTCCACCCTTCATCTTTGTGTATTAATTCCCTTTCTTGTTTTGTTTATTTTCTTTGTGCTAAAAAAACAAGTGATGATTTATCCCGCTACCTGTGGATACAGCGAGGAGCTGGCGGCATGAAGCAGCTCGGTGAAGGCCCGGTTGTGCTGCAGTCTGACGGTGCTGAACTCATCACTTATGGCCAGAGGTGAGAGGAGGTTCATGGCAGCTAAACGCTGGCCAATGACTGTGAGAGAAAAACAACACAACTTAAACTTGTAACTTCATTTTGGAATAAAAAAAAAAACAATAATCTGAAGATACTTCACAGCCTGGTGTAGCGACAGAATGGTAAACATGTGCAACATCTGAGTTCATACCTTTGAACAGCGTCCGTGAGCGCGTTGGGTTTCTCTCGTAGACGAAGCACAGGTGCTCCAGGAGAGACCCCAGGAGAAGGTGGTTGGGGATTGCTGAGGCAAACTCTTGGATGGACGGGTAATGTTTACCAGCCATCAACATCTCACGGTTGTTTTCTGTGTCGGAAGCTGAGCATTCAAAGATGTGAAAAGAAGAAATGAAGCGGTGGTAAATTATGAAGAAATAATTCAACATGTTAGGATGATTCTTTGTTCATTTCTGTTCCTGTAGAACAAACCTGTTTAGATTATATTTGACTTTGTTGAAGTCGCCCTAACATCAAACACTTATATAACCACAATATTTCTTCTCTGCAGTCTTACCTTGTTCGATAACTTTTGCTATCATTTCCACAATGTTTCTGTCTCCTAGGTCCATTTTTTTTTTTCTGTATAAAAGCACTCTTGGTCCAGTATTAAGCACTCAAAGCTGTACTCATGATTGTCCTGTTCACCTCCAAGGCAAACAAGGAGCTCATCGTGTTTATACATAAGGGGGTGTGCACTGCACGAATGCTTATCTGCCCGGTCCAGCAGACGCCAGCTTTCTCCACCTACTGTACTCACACACTGACTGTAAGCACATGACGGAGCTGAGACACTTGGTCGTTGTGCCAGAATAGGAAGGAGGGGTTGTCATCTGGGAATGTTGCGTGACACCTCGTTATTCTCATTTCATCATACAGATGTGCGGAGTGGCAAGTCTAGACTTGTTCTGAAGCAGAAATTAATTGCTAAACTCAAATTTGACTTGATGTTACATCCTGACGATGTCACTAGTGTGAGAATAATCAATACATAAACTGTTACAATGAGCCTTATTGTTCCTTATTTAGATGTAATATGTGATATGTAAGATGTTATTGAATTAAGTAACTTAGTGGCCAATCTACTGTGAAATAAGATGCAATATTTGTAAACTGTGAAGCGGAAGAGTACACCACCTAAAAGGGTGACTGAAGATCTGATTGGAGCAGAGAAGCGCTGAGAGGCGTGGCCTAAGTGCCAACAAGGGGCCAATAGGACCTGGCCCCAGCCAACCAATGGGAGAAGACTATACCTGAAAGGCAGCAGATATAAAATATGTAGTAAACTAGAGATCTGTCAGACAGAGGAACTACTTAAATGTGCTCTGTGGACAGTGAAATAGATCCTCAGCTGAGGACTTTTATAATGTTCATCATATCATCATCAATAAATACAGTTAATATGAAGAGAAGTTTTCTGAAATTGATTTCTATGCGTCTCTATTTCAAATTAAAAGAACACAACACTAGACCCATGCAAATTTAGTTGACAACTGCAAGTTTGTATAATATTATGAGTAAAGGGGCCTTCCACCTAATTTTATACATAAAGGTGAATGTATGCGTCGTAGAGAGCACTACTCAGCCGGTGAAAACAGCTGTTTAATGTCTTCTGTGGCACGAGAGGGAGCTTTTTAATGGTCCGAGAAAAATCCTAACTCTGGTTTGAGGCTTCAAATGTGTGAAAAAAAACTTGCATTATAAACTGGAGGCTGGAGTTTGAAAATTGGCTGCATTTAACAGGCAGGGAGGGTCTAATAAAAAATGAAGGATGCGCCAATCCTATTCTCAGTATTGGTCCGATAATGGCCAAAATAACTGTATCAGATATTGGAAAAATAATCTGGAAGTATAATCGTATGTGGTACATTAGCCTAAATAATCAGTCAACAACTGTTATTGAGGAATAGGCTACTTTGAATGTTGGGTTATATACAGCATTTTACACTGGAATAAAAACATTTTTATTTGTTTGTTATTCTAAATATTCAGACGTTTTGCACACAAAAACTGCATTTTAATTTTAATTTTGAATGTTTGAATGCTGCTGACCAATCAAAAAGTGCTGCAAAAAATTCTGTGTGAAAAAGTTTAAATAAAATGAAGCATCAGTATAACCGAGTCATGCTGTGGCCTATATAGTTCTTCCTTTAGGGGAGTAAAATATGTACCACATGTATCACAGTTTGAGAATAATGTTTCTTGGATGGCTAGGTTCAGCAAAGTGCATCCATACAAATGTATAATTAACTGCTTAGTTGTTTAAGGGAGGGAAAGAGACGGCATCGGCTAGGTATCAGTATCAGCAGGTACTCAAGGTTGATGTATCGGACATGATAAACCTGCTATCGAGCCATCCCTATGAAATATGATATAGAGTTGCATTATGGGATATGTAGGATCCACCCATTTTGAACCTTGAGTTATACCAGGAACAAAAAGTGTGGAAGTCCTGCCATCTGTTGCTTCAATTAAGACAATTCTATTTTTAATCTGTCTTGCTCTAGTCCTCCTACTTTATGAGTCATATCTTAAATAACTGGAGTATCCCTTTAAGCCCATTGGTTAGGGTTGGGCTGTATAGAAAGAAATAGCACAATACTCCTTAGACCTTCTTCTAATATTGATTTATACCACGGTTATTTTTATGATACAGCAGTCTGCCATTTGTGTGGGAAAAGACTGAGACATGTATGAATGGAAATACATTTTCTTGCCCAAAAGTGTTTTAATGGGACTACACTGGTATTAAAACAGGATTACACTTAAAACTACACATGCACAAATATAGGATATCAATGACTGTACTAAAAGAGAAATATTTTACATTTTCAATTGTGGCAACATTTTGCTGGACTTGATAACTTTAGAGAGTCTGCATGGGAAACATGACAGTTACTGCCAAAAATTCCAGAGTTAGATGTGTAATATGCATGTGCAGGTTTGGACAGAAATTAATTCCACTTTTTATTACCTGCAGGAACAGGCATTGGGTTTTGTTACTAATACGTTTAACAAAATAATGCAAACTTAAGCAATAACTTTTAATTGCCTTTCCAAAAGCATAGGACACAGTGGATTGACCCATATTTTTTTGCACTTTTGGATGTTTTTCTAAAAACTGGACTAAATGGTAGTACGAACACTTCACTACAGTTAAAGGGAAATCACAGTCACGTTGGTCACGTGGCCTTTAATTCCTACAAATACGCCCCTGCATGTTTTTTAAAAACAAAACAAGAAATAAAGTTCTAAATTACTAAGAATGAGACGTGTTATCCTGGTATCATTGTGTCAGGTGATGTGGGACAACCAAGCCAAGTGAATAAGGATCAGAAAACATTACATGGCGTTAGGCAGCAACATTAAGTAACAGGAGGAAAAGCTGCTTACTGTCAAACTGGACTTCATCGTCCTCTTCGCTTGCCAAGTTTAACAGGCTAACGTTACTCCCAGCCTCACGTCTGTGGACGGGTTTAAGGATAAGAAGGTTACTGCTGCTCCCAGAACAGTCCTCTGTCCTCAGCAGTGCGCTGCTACATGAACTGTACATTATTGTACGGGGGGCAAAAAAAGAAAAAAAAAGATGACTTGACAAAATTAAGTACTTATTTTAAAACGCTGCCCAATTCACAACAGCTACCTCATATCCGCAGTAAGCTGCGTCAAATTACTAGTTAAATCTTCCCTTCTCAGGTGTTTAAATCGTAGGAATCTCTCAGGAAACACGGTGAAAGATTTCCGTCACAAGTCCCGTACGGTCTTCATGTCAAAAGACGGCCATGATTCAACAGCCGTTAAGGGACCGTCTGACAATGTACGTGCTTGACCTACAACAATAGTAACTCATAGACAGAAGTTTACCTCAAAATTACAGTAAAATGAACATGTGTTTTGTCTTGTAATAAATAATAATAATATAATATAATAGTACAGCTTACAGCTACTGGGAATAACCCTGCAACAAAAAGTGATTTCTTCGTTTTTTAATTTATAAGGTAAATGCACACGTTCCCTAATATCGCGATTTGTCACAGATTCCGGTTAAGTTTCGATGATGACACATTACAAAGTTTCAGGTAACGGTTTTTATAATACTTATTTACGTGCGGCAATATCGTTTTTGACACTGTTATCACTCTTATAGTTCGTGTTTGTTTTGTGACGTTGCCGTTTTACAACATTTTGTATTATTCCTAATTAATAGTCAACCTGCGCAGTTTGCGCACGGGTGAAGCTCTCGAAACAGTCTGCGCAGTGCGCGCGGTTCAACTTCACTTTTGTGTTTACAACATGTGAAGCGGCTGCACAGTCTTTATCACTAACAGTGAGTGAAAACAAACTAGCTTCATTTGCATTGATGGTAGTCGGTAGTGTCTTCCTCTTTCTGCTGCAGAATAAGTCACATTTCATAATTTGAATACATTTCTTCTAAAGCTTTTCAGTCCTTGAAGATGTCTGATGCTTGGTAAGTTAGCTACCACATTCCTTTTTTAATTTTAACTTGCCTGCTGCAGATTCTTTTATTTTTAAATTTTCTTTATTTAAACCGTGCAAATCTCAACGTTAGACACTTGTTACATTGCAAGCTCAGTCATTTCCGTTGTCATATAGGGTTACTTGAGTCTGTACCAAACTTCACTGAAAAATCTGCCAATTTATGTCTCATTGTGTATCTGTTTACATCCAAAGAAACAAACGTGCTGACATAAATAATGAGGACCCACTTTACAATTCGGCATCGCAGCCAACTCTCCAACTACTACTGACTTTCGTAGAACTTCATTTGTTCTCGTAGTAAGGTCACCTGACATTCCCACAATCCTCATGAATTCAGCACAGATCAGAGAACACAAGGTTTGAGGAGCTTATAACATGCTTGATTGCTTTTTTTTTCTTCTTGCTAGCTGCACAAGAATCGGTTCCCACAGTATGAATTCAGGAGAAAGTAAAGTTATTTATCATTGTCACTGAGTGCTGGTTTTCTTCTCAGCACCTCTGAACCTGCAGGAGCCATCAAGGCCATTGACAAACAATCGGTGCATCAAATCTGCTCAGGACAGGTGGTGCTGACTTTGGCCACTGCTGTCAAGGAGCTGGTGGAAAACAGCATCGATGCAGGGGCCACCAGCGTTGGTAGGACATGTTTGATGGACATTCTTTTAAATATCTTTTTAAAAAGCTGAAGTGATCAGTGATTCGTCCCACAGCGGGGAAATTTACAGCGCTACAACAGCAAAGGGACAGTGCAGATCAAAGGGCGATATAAAATAAGTACAAAATAGAATAAAAAAAAATAAAAACAACAGTCATGGTAAGTAAGTAGCAGGTTAACATAATACAGTAAGATTCTGGTGGTTTTCTGCTTTCTGGTGAGGCTCAAGAGAGCTACAGTTGTGAATGCTGACAAAGTAATCAATCGTTCTTTGTCAAACTGACTAGAAATATTGGTTTAGCAAAAATATGGGCAGAAATAATTCCAATAACATGTTTCTGTTGCGTGTTCCAGATGTCAGGCTGAAGGAGTGTGGAGCTGAACTAGTGGAAGTGTCAGACAATGGCAAAGGAGTAGAAGAGGCCAACTTTGAAGGACTGAGTAAGTGTCAGCTTTGTTTGTTTCCTCCCTGTTAGTCACAGTCGGCCTAATGTTTTTGGTCAAGTGAAACCCCTTCTGTCTGTTCTGCAGCATTGAAGCATCACACGTCAAAGCTGAGAGATTTCACTGATCTTATTCATGTGGAAACATTTGGCTTCAGAGGTGAAGCCCTCAGCTCTTTATGTGCTCTAAGGTAAAACACTTCAACAGCCACATTCTTTCGCCGCATAAACCTGTATTACCTGTCAACTAACATTTCCTCTGACCTCCTGATCCAGTGGCCTGAGTGTGGTGACATGCCATGAGTCCAGCCAGGTGGGGACCAAGCTGGTGTTTGACCACAAAGGCCACCTAGTTCAGCAGTCACCTCATCCCCGGCAGCAAGGCACCACAGTCAGCCTGCAGCAGCTCTTCTACACCCTGCCTGTTCGATACAAGGAGTTCCAACGCAATATTAAGAAGGTCAGTCATTAGGGGAGCATTCTTATATTTCTGCATGTTAAGTCTAATACGTGACTACAAATTACAAACATTGCATGAATTTTCTGATAATTTTTCTGAATTCACAGTTTTTCCCCACAATCTAGGCAGCCATTGGTTTCCATCCATGTTATATGCAATTGTGTTGTAATGACTTTACACTTGGAATAAATTATCCATAACGCTGAGCATTTAGTTGACACAAAACAAAGTGACTTTATTATTGCATGATAATGGAGAAGTGGTGCATTCAATATCTGGTGGAAACTCAGATGTTGAACATTTCAGAGTGTGACCAAGAAACAACCAAGACTTGTTATTGTTGTCTATACTTTCAAATGTATAAAACAATTCTAACACAATATAAATGTCCTGTTTGATGGATCATCCACTTTATCTCAAACTAGTTTCTAGACTGTGCAAGTTGATTTTCATACCATGAATGGAGGCCAGGTGGATAGGAAAAAGGTAAAAAGAAAATTAAAATGATCGCCAGAAATGAAACTTTGTAAAAACAGAAACCGTGAGAGAACATAATAAACTCAGAATCATAATTGTCCTTTTTATTTTGTAGCTTTTGAATGTATTCATTTAGAGCAGTAGCTAATTAAATGACCTCTGGCTTCCATCTATAATCCCCAACATTTGATTGCTCTTTACTTTCAGGAGTATGCCAAAATGATACACATACTGCAGTCCTACTGTATCATCTCTACAGGAGTGCGTATTACCTGCTCCAACCAAAATGGGCAGGGAAAGCGCAGCACTGTCCTCAGCACCAGTGGCAGCCAGAGTATGAGAGACAACATAGGGGCCATATATGGACCAAAACAGGTTGGACTATTGGCCAAAAATTTTTAAAAATCTCTCCAAACTTTGGAGGAACTGTGCAATTCCTCAATTGAAGTAAGATATGCTGTTTGCTAAACATTGTAATGTTTTCCTGTGTGTAGCTTCAGAGTCTTCTGCCTTTTCAGCAAGTGTCTCCTGCAGAAAATGTCATTGAAGAATACGGACTCAAAGATACAGATCTACCCAAGCAGCTTTTCTCGTGAGTGACACCATTTGTATGTTAGTCCTGTGTGTGCGCCATATCTGCAAACAAAGCAGTTTAAAAATAAAAATGAAAAAATTGTTTTGGCAGCATGACCGGGTTTGTGTCACGAGGAGACCACGGTGTTGGGAGAAGTGCGACAGACAGGCAGTTCTTTTTCATTAACAACCGACCGTGTGATCCTGTTAAGGTAATTAAAGTCGCCCTATTTAGCCGTTATAAACAGCATACAAATATTTACTAATGGTTTTGAAGATGGATGCACAATATATATCCGGCCGATAATGGAACATTTATATTTTAATGTAGTATTCCAATAATACTTAGCCAAATCGCTTTCATTGACTTTAAACTTTGTTTGCAATCGGCCCTTAAACACAGTTTTTGGATATACTTAACTAGAAAAAATTAAATGAACATTTGAAGAGTCGCAACTGTTCTTGTTTTTGTTTTGCACAATAGTCACGTCTGTTATGGATTATTAAATCATCCATTTTTGCTCACTGCATCTTAGTCTTTCTTAGCCTCAGGCTGCATAAACTACAGGTTACGAGCTTCTTTTTAAAACACAAAAATGTAAAATGATCGGTGATCTTATTCTTATCGACATTGGCCATGGGAAGCAAGTAATTATCGGTTAACGGCTGAAGGTGCATCCCTAGTTTAGAACACACAATAACATAGTTGTGAGCACATATAAGGACATTTTAAATGCTTATTGATGTACAGTATTTGTCAAATAATTATAACTTCTCCAATAAAGACATATTCTATATTATTTCAACTGTGTTTTTTTTCTTCTTTTTTGTTTTGCAGGTGACCAAACTTGTGAATGAAGTGTATCACATGTACAACAGACATCAGTATCCGTTTGTCACCTTGAACATAGCTGTTGCTTCTGGTAAGACAATTGCTGAATAGTTATTTCTGAAACACACCGCTGACTTTCTGTCCTACATGAGCGGTTTGTTTTTGTGGTTTCATTTTTAGAGTGTGTGGACGTGAACGTAACCCCAGACAAACGACAGATTTTCCTTCAGGAGGAGAAACTCTTGTTGGCTATTCTCAAGAGCTCTCTCGTCAACATGTATGAGGCCGGAGTCAATAAGATCAGCCTGCACTATACGCCCATACCCAGCATCAGTAAGAGCAGACATTTAGCCTGCATATCAAAATATATGATGTATATATTGATATTATAGCTTAGTGATATCACTGAGAGATTTTCAAGTGCTTTTATTTTGACTGCTTGTTTGTCTCTAGATACGGCGTCTGCATCTGAAATCTGTCAGGTTGTCCCGTCTAATGAGAACAAGCCAGAACCAGGAGAGGACGTGGAACATGTGACTCGCTGCCCAAAGTCGTCCATAAACCTGGCCGGCCTAAAAGCTGCTTTTTCGAGTTGTCACAGCTCCAATTCTGGGAACAAGTCAAGCGGGGCAAAAGCTGCCAACGCTGGCCCGACACAAAAAACACTGCAGTCTTTTTTTAAGGACATGGTCAAACCGAGCGCAACGTCTCCTTTAAAAGCCACAAGAGATCTCGCTCAATGCTCCCCAGTGGGGAAGTCGGTGCTGGATGGGTTCAGGTACGGAAAGATGTCACGCAGCGATGCAGACTCTGAAAAGGACAGTGCAGTGTCCAGTTGTGACTTCACTCTGCCAACACCAAATATTCAGTGTTCTGGCCTGGAGTTCAGTTCTCCTGAGACGGCCACTGACGGTGTTGAAAACGAAACACTCGAAGGTACGTCAGACAATAGTGAACCTGTTCCTGAACCCTCACAGACCGAGCCATGCACTTCCAAAGAGCAATGTCCTATGAGCCCAGATGCCAAGAGGGCCAGGAAAGAGGAAGCCCATTTCCCAGCAGAAGACGAATCCAACGCTTTTTCGAAATCTTCCTCGACGTTGGATGCTCCAGTCTGCCTCCAGAAGAGGACGGTTCCCCTCCAGTTCTCTTTACATGAGCTGGCGGGGAAGGTGAAGAGGTTACAGGACCTGCGGAAACAGACGACCGGTGATGATCTGCGCTATCGACGCTTCAGGGCCACGATCAACCCCGGAGAAAACCAAAGCGCAGAGGAAGAGCTCAAGAAAGAGATCAGGTGGGATTTTACTCCCATAACTTCTGCTTGAACTTGCCAATATTCAAGCGTTTTCTCCACAACAGTTAATGTTTATTTTTCTTTCATCCTTACAGTAAAGACATGTTCAAAGACATGGAGATCATCGGTCAGTTTAACATGGGTTTCATTATCACCAAACTCAACTCGGACATCTTCATGATTGACCAGCACGCCTCTGATGAGAAGTACAACTTTGAGATGCTGCAGCAGCACACTGCGCTCCAAGGACAGAAACTCATAGTGTAAGAATCTGAATTGGTTGATGAATTTGGCCTTGTGTTGTTTTTTTAATCAACTTTTCACTGATTTTATTTGAGTTTTTTTTCCTTTTATGTTTGCAGCCCTCAGAAGCTTCACCTTACTGCTGTCAGTGAAAATGTACTCATGGAGAACATTGAGATTTTCAGAAAGAACGGTTTTGAATTTCTGGTCGATGAGGACGGTATGAACATTTAACCGTTAAATACGAGTAATTAAACATGATTTTATTCTTTCTCATTTTGATGATTACAAATACGTTTAATGTGACTGCAGCTCAGGTGATGGAGAGGGTAAAGCTGGTATCTCTGCCCACCAGTAAAAACTGGACATTTGGCCCGGCCGACATTGAAGAGCTGATCTTCATGTTGAGTGACAGCCCAGGGGTCATGTGTCGACCGTCCCGCGTCAGGCAGATGTTTGCCTCCCGAGCTTGTCGAAAATCTGTGAGTTCATACTGATAATAAACAGACACTTTAAAGTTTTTTCAGATATTTACACAGACCAGGTTTTGTCTTTAGATTAGGATCAGCAGTCATCATTAGAATGGTATTTTCTCTCCTTTGTCTTTAGTAATTAAAGGACACAATTGTTTTTGAGGCCACACTTTACAAAGAATAAAAAAATGTCTGTCTTTCCAGGAACCATTGATTTCCCTTAAATTCCTTGCACTATTAAGAATAACCTGTAAATAGCGTATGTACTTTAATTTTATGATTTTTGTGGCCAAATTAATTCAGGTAACAATATTATTATTATGTCATTTGTTTATGTCCATCTTCAGGTGATGATTGGCACTGCTCTGAGTGTCAGTGAGATGAAGAAGCTCCTGGTTCACATGGGGGAGATCGAGCAACCATGGAACTGTCCTCATGGCAGGCCCACCATGAGACACCTCGCCAACCTGGACATCATCTCGCAAGACTGAGCGTGCCGAGTTAGAAAATTCCTCTTTCTGTTGAACGTGACCTTTGCACTGATGCACAGAAAAGTCCAAACCATAGATACTGTATTTTTGTATGATTCAAATGCTTGCTGTTTAGTGTTTTTTTTTATGTTATGTTCTGATTTTATTGGTATTATGCATTGCACTTTTAAAAATATATATTTTAACACCCAATTAATTGGATGAATAAACAATATATGTCACTTTCTGTTATCTGTTGTTAAATCTCTGGTTTTACTAGTTTGTCACTATCATACGCTTTTTGACTGATACCGGCTGCCGTAGTTGTACGCTGGTAACCGTTGCCATGGAGAGGGCGCTAGCTTGCGCGACAGAAAGCTAAATAAACGGCGCAAAAATGACACAGGGGAAAGAAAAGAAAAAGAAAAGTACGATAAAAACCGAGAATAAGGAAAAGGAGAAACCGTGCGGACACACAGGGCTTTCTCATACAGTGGAAGAGCGGGAAGAAAGAAAGTTGCTGAGCCGCTCCGCTGGTTTACAAGGGGATTCAGCGGATGACATTTACGAACTTCCCACTTTTCTCTGCTTAATTCTACATAGGTAAATCACTCATGACATTAATTTCATAATTACTCTGTAGTTCACCCACACGATAATCATTTATGGTCTAAATCCAGTTAAGAGTGAGTTTCCAGGGTCTCATTGACAGGTATGAAGGGGAAACCTGTGACGGACAGTTTCATGGAGAAGGCGCTGCTACTTTTGAAGGAGGCCATATGTACAAGGTACTGCTGCAAACAACGCCACATTTCTTCATTTTTAGTTTATTAGAGAGATAAATAATTAGACATGGTCTAAAAAAAAAAAAACAGAACTAGCCAAAAGGCATTTTTTCACCTGTAGTCCCAATAACAAAAGTCATAAAGCCAAATAAAAAACGGGGCATGGAAAATGCATACTTATTGTCGAGCTTTTAGTAAGTAATGGTAATTGTCCATTCACATAAAAAAAACAAAAACGTTTTTAAAGTATATTTGAAATATTTAAAATCACTGTAAAAATATTTTCAAATAAGAAATAATTTTTTTTCTTTTTTCAATTTATTTGATACTTCATAAAAAAATTGTAATATAATATATTTATTTAAATGCAATCACTCTTTTGTTATCAAATACAATCTATGAAAAGTGTTTAAATATTATATGCTCTTATTTCCTCTAAAGGATAAATAAAACTATTAGAAATATCTTATAACTATCATAAAGTCATTAATGTGTTTTTCTGAAGGGGATGTTTTCCAAGGGACTTATGAATGGATGTGGTGTCTTCACACAGGCAGGCGGATTGAAATATGAGGTAAGGTACAATAATGATTTAATACCTGTAATGACCTTAAATTGTATTGAGCGTTTCTTATGCAATTGTCATACACAATTAAATAAAACTGAGAGTAGTAACATAAAATAAAATGTGATAAAATAAGGAGTTTCTTTATCTGAATTCCTAATTCAACAGGGAGAATTTGTGTGCAACGGGCCCATGGGCCAGGGCACCTACACCTGGCCGGATGGCAGCTCCTATAACGGGGAGGTGTACAACGCTATCCGACATGGGACTGGAACCTACAAATGTGCAACAAATGGTGTGTCATACACAGGGCAGTGGGATCAGGGCAAGAGGCACGGAAAGGTATGATCCACCAATTCATATCGGGTATAGTCTTTTGATATTTCATTTTGTGATTGGTTCTCTTTGTGTTAGGGTGTAGTATATTATAACCAGGATAAGACCTCTTGGTACAAAGGAGATTGGGTGAAGAACAGCAGAGAGGGATGGGGAACAAGATGGTATGTATGGAGCACATGATCTAATCTGTAGCAGTGTGGCATTTGATCTGGCCAAAGCTGACATCTGTGATTTAACAGCTACCCCTCTGGTAACATTTACTCTGGTGAGTGGAAGAACAACCTGAGACATGGCGAGGGCACCATGAGGTGGTTCAAACTGGGACAGCAGTATGTTGGGATGTGGCATAATGGAGTCCAGGTATGAAAGCACATCACAACATATCCATATTGCACAAATTCCAGGACAATAACTTTTTATTTTATTTTTTATCCTCCTTAAAACGTATGGATTCGTTCTCTTCTTTGGCAGCATGGACGAGGCACGCATATCTGGATCCTGAGGCGGGCCGATGGATCCCAGTACTTCCAGAGCAATCAGTACACGGGGGATTTCGTTCAGGGTCAGAGGCACGGGCAGGGAACTTTTTACTACGCTGGTGGTGCGATCTATGAAGAAGAATGGAGGAATAATAAAAAACATGGGAAGGTTAGTCAATGATACAGAATTGCCTCTCACAGTAAATACACGCATGTCCCCCAGTTCAGTAAAATTCAGGGTGAAAAAGATGTGAAGCTTGGAAGTAATTGGTATGAATGCTTTAGAAGTGCATTATACATAGAAGATGAATGATCCTGCATCCATTTCAACGTCAGTACTCACCTATGGTGCATATTGTTCGTAGGGAAAATTCACTTTTGAGGATGGACATGTTTTTGAAGGAGAGTTTGTGGAAGATCAGATGATGACGCACAACCTGACTGGAAACAAAGCTCCCACTCCTCTTCCTGGTAAAACACCTACACTACATTAAGCCTGCGATGAAGAAGATATCTCTCAGTGTTGCAGCCTGAAATTCTCAGGTACAATGGCTTACAATCGTGTATCTTGTCACAGGCTCATCTATCTTAGGACCAGACATGGCTCTGAACATTGAATGTCTTCTGGAGAAAATCCCTGCGAGAAAGCGCGACACTGAGCGCAAACAGGCGAGGTCCCGCTTCACACTGCAACATTGTGATCAACATGTGAACTTATTTCCACCCCTGACACTGTGGCCCGTGTGTAACAGGCGGAGTGTGAGGTGTTGAGGCAATCGAGAGAGCTGAGGTCTGCCTACAGTTTCTACAGCAGACTTGGTCGTTCCCGCTCCCCAGATAACAGCTTCCGGCTGACCCGCCTGCAGCTCTGGCGCCTGCTGAAGGACTGTAACATCCACCATCACGGCATCACGCTCACACAGATGGACCGTTTTATCAGAGGTGAGAACTCACAATCTGTCCCACAAACTTAATCCACCTCACATCTGCAGGACAGGACATTGGTAGCTTCATAATAACAGTATTACCGTGCTTGATGTTTTTACTCTCAGGTGATGCCGCAACAGCAGAGATCCACTCTCCTTTCACTCCCATGCTTCTGCGCACCATCCTCAGCTGTCTAGTGGTTGTGGCTTACCACGTCTACCATAAGGACATGGTGTAAGGAATGACTCCTGATGATGAAACGCTTGTATCTCTTAATTATGAAAACATTTTTTTATCTAAGAATAGCAGTCAAGCTTTTAGCCATGTGGCCTGCTTATAGAGGTGGCAATATATCGATCTGTCAGCTGATCCAGACTGAAACTGTTGGATTGATTGCCATGAGATTTGGTACACAAATTCATGTTCCTCTAAGAATGAATCCTACTAAGTTTTATATATAACTGATCCCGGCTTTCTATCTTGCTCCATCATCAGGTCAAAATTTAGAACCGATCACTTCCGAGATTGTTTTTTGGCTAATTATCTGCAAAACTAATTACATTCACTTCTGACTTAGCAGAACGGGGTTTTATGCTGATTAATGAATGTTACCTTGCTAAAATGCTAAACTACGGAAGCGTAATGCATTCACTTGAGAAAGAAAAGTTAGCATATTCTTGTTTTTCTGAATTAAAGAGATTATTATCTCAGAATTCTGAAAAAAGTTGTCATGGGAAAAAAATTCAAAATCACTTTTTCTGAATTAACGAGATATGTACCTCAAAATCGCAGAGAAGCTCCTTTCATGGAAGCAAACATGTCCCGCCTGTTTAGTTTAATTCTGTTTTCATACCAGTACCAGTGTCTTGAAGCAGATCGGGAGCGGAGGAGCGGTGCAGTGTGGGAGAACTTGGGGAGGTTAAAGAGTCGGGCTGCTGCATTCTGGATGAGCAGATCTTTTTCTCCATGAAAACTTTTCTCAGAATTCTGAGATAATCTTGGTAATCCAGAAAAAAGGGCAAATATGATTAACTACCATACTAAAGTAAGTTGGTGAACATGGTAAACATTATACCTTCTTGTTTTGCGAGCCTATTGCCATTCTGACTTTAACATTCAGCCCTAAGCACAGCTGTTTCAAGTATATGAATCAATCAATCAAATAGTGGATACAGAATATCTACCCCAGCAAGGACACAATTTAAATCTAAATCATTTTTTTTGAGCCGATAACATCACTTCTGCTCCTCTTTTCACAGGTCACAAAACAACCTTCTGGCAGCCTGCTTTTCCAAACTGATGACGGACAACATCCTTCCTAATGCTGGGAATGTAAAAGGTGTTAACAACATAATATTATAGGCTCATGTGCTCAAACGTATTGGATGAGAGAGAGACCTGTCTATCAGTTTTCAGGTTCCTCGTTTGTCTGCCCACTAATTCAACACCCTTGCTTAGCTCTGTATTATGCAGTAATAGCTGTCCTCATTAACTCTTGCTGGTTTTGATCCAGGCTTCCTGTTCAGGCAGCCAGACTGTGCAGTGGTGGCTGTGAGCTACTTAGAGAAGTGCTGGGAAGTTTATCAGACTTACTGCCAAGTCAGTGCAGCGCCCAGAGAGGACCAGACCATGACCTGCCGACACCTGCTGTGGATGTTCAAGGTGCCACAGACTGAAATACGCAGACAAACTTCTTCTTATCGTTTATGTTTTACACTTAACGGGACTCACTTCAGGTGAACAGAATGGGTGAATATGTTCCAGAACCGAAGTGTGAACATCGGACAAAGCCAGATTCAAAATTCTTTCATTTTGTTGACAAAAGAAGAGTGAAAGGTTTTTTTTACAGAGGGAATTTTGTCTCTGTGTCACTCCATAAATACGAAAATACTCAGAAAAACAGTCAACAGCCATAGAAAAAAAAGAAATCTATATTTGCCATGTTTTTAGGAATAACATGTGATATAAATAAGGCTATGAATGATATTTGAAAGAAAAACCTCTGTAAAAATCTTCAGAATATGTTATTGCTACTGAAGTGGAGATTTCTGGCTCAGAGTATGAGAATTATCTTTTCAGAAAACGACCTTTGAAGATATGTATTGCAAAAGCCCATACATATCGCAAGACACTACAGGTGAATGGGGCAAACATGTTGACTAATATCACCATGACACTTCTCCAGTTGATAACTAACATTAAGACAATTAGGTTTTGTATTACAAGTTTTCTGAAATGTTATGCTTAAATATGCACATTAGGCATTATCTAATGCTACATTTAGTGAATCTAGGAGAAATCTACAGATGCTAATAGACACAAGTGTAGTTAAATAAACTCCTAATGTGTATTTTGGATGTTATCTTTCCACTAGTCTGATAGAAGACATGTTATGGAAGCAAAATAGCCCAAACGCTCAAAATTGGCGAGTGCATTAAAAAAAAAAAACATGTTTCTGACTGTAGTTTCTCATTTGAACATAAAAAATGGATGCAGTTTCTGTTGCTTGTTACTACAATAAAACCAGAGGGCTGCTCAATCTTGAGTGACTCGATGAAAGAGTTAAATATACATGACATGGATGGAAAAAACATAACTTTTACCAGCATTCAGTACATTCATTAAGACATTGTGTTGATTGGTTTATTTGTAAAAAAAAAAACCCTTCCAGGATCTCCATCTGCTGGACAAGAACCTGACCCCAGCCAGATTGCTGCAGATCATCACAGCAGAGAGCCGTGACCCCAGCAACCCGTCCTCCTGTATGGATCTGGAGGTCAGCCTGGAGTGTTTACACCGGACTCATTCGTTATTTCTCTGCTCATTGACAAAATAGAATTAATCTACTTAACCTTTTTTTTTTTTGTGTGTGTTTTCCTTCCGCCCTCTGTATCACTTTTGTTGTTCCCGCTATTTCTGCGTCAGATTACATTCCTGGAGTTCTTTGAGGTACTTCTGGGCTCTGCTGAAGTTAAGTGTCGGCAGGTTTCGCCAGCAAGCCGTGACGCTGAGGCCAGGAGCGATCTACCTGAGGTGGAAGCCAGCGAGAAAATCTTGCAGACTACAAACAGCCCCTCCCAGTCGGTCAGATAACTTTCTCAAGCCTCTCCTGACCTCTGCACCCGTTACCCACTCTGTGTAAAGCGTTGTAGTCGTTCCAGCATACTGTGACTTAGTTGTTGTTGGAATTACAGAAATGGATAAAACTGTGAATTCTGCACAAGAAAACCAACACAAGTGACTTTTTTGCTGTTTTTCTTCACTCATGAAATCTCCAGGCCCAAGTCAGTGGAGTTTAGTATGCAAACAATTATATATCTTTTTTGTTAATGCTGAACCAGAACTTCCCAATTGGAGCTGCACATATGCAATGATTCCACAGCCAACCTGAGTTATGAGTATCTGTATTAGAAATCACACATCCACCTTTGTGTGAAAAGATGAGAAAGACGTCCAGAAATCCAGTTTTTAATGAATTGTGCTGTGAGCTCGCTAATGTGACTTTGCTGATCTTTATTAACATAGTAATTATTGCATCTACATCTTTATCATAGACGGGTGACGCAGCAGAATTATCCGCTGCTCAAGATGTGGAGAGTCAACAAGATCAATCTGCAGGTTTGTTGTGTTGGTTCTTATTTATCTAATCTAATTCTTTCAAATAATGTATTGTTTGTACTTATACATACCTTATCTTAACTTGTATTGTTTTTATCTCAGCGTTTCATATTTTCATTGTTTTTCAATGTAAAGCACTTTGAGCTGCATGTATTGTATGAAAGGTGCTATACAAAGTTTATTTTTATTGTATGTACTGTATGTATAAATCATAGAAGGGAAGAGGACTTCTGCACTCTTGTAGTGCAGTGAAAGCCAGGACAGTAAATTCATTGCAATGACTAATATGTATTATAGATCATGTGTCGTATGTTCCTGTAGAGCACGCAGGTGAAGGCAAGTTCGTGCAAACCCCAGGAATCGAAGCCAAAGACCATGAAGTGGAGCTCTGGAGCCAAACGATCCATCAATTCTTCAACCACTTCTTCTTCCCGGCTTTTGAACATAACCAGCTAGTGTCCAGAATCATTAAAGAGGACAAGCTCCGCCAGGACGCACCGCTCTGGGCAAAGCCCAACAAAGAGACAGGTAGGACAACTCCCAACTAAGATGCATTTGTTTTAGTTGAGAGTATTATCCAGTCAATGGATAAGGACAATGTTCACATCTTCATTGACCAAGTTTACATTTTCTTTCCTGTATGCATTGTGGGTTGACATGTGTAGGAATAGTCTGAAGTGGAGCCTATGTTTGAGTCTATATTGGGGGCTGAACATGAGTTTTACAGACAAGCCAGTTTCATGAGATGTTTAGAGAAATAAAAGCTGTCCTTCTCATGCATAAACACAACCACCAGGTGGCGTCTTATCCCTTTCCCTCCCTGAAGCCATTAGTTTTATCTCTGCCTGTTGGATGTAAAATTACTCTTCTGCTCCTTCACCTACATTATTGTGCTATAGACATGTTTAGTGCTCAGTTTGTACTGTATTGTGTTACAGGTAGAGGGGGAAATCAGGCTGATGAATGACAAGATGCAGCAGAGAAACCTGATTAAAGCAGCAAGAAGCACTGTTCTGTACCTGCACCAGTCCTAATATAAACTACATATCAAGAGCTTTCTAATACACTGAGTAATAAAAGCATCGAGTACACTGCTAATTTGTGTTTGGATGTAAATGAAGAGTAAAGGCCATTTCCTTGTTGTAACTAGAACTTTAATTATAAGACAAAACTATTTTCCAGTAATCTAAAAATACAAAATCAGAATCACTCACATTTTTTTTTTCTTCCAAAGAGTAAATATAGTCAATATATGTAAAAAAAGTAAACCTAAAAGAAAAATCTCTTTGCTGCACATTAGAGGGGAGGGGTGAAGACCATGAGGTCACTTGGACAGACAGACTGGCGTATCCGGTCCTTCAGGTCCGGGGTGAACAGAAGCATGGCAGACTCTGCTGTCTGGGCCTGAAGAAATGCACAAAGGAATATACAGTATGAATATTCAGCAATAAAGAAATACAAGTGATGGTAAAGAGATCAATATTTGGAAGTAAAGAAAAAAAAAAAAAAAAAAAAAAGGGGTGAAACCACTCACCTGTGGTGACTGAAGAGTTAACACTGAAGGCGTCGCTGGATGTGCTTTGGTGACAGTAAAAAGAGTGCATAAGTGTGAGTGAAGACAGTGAATATATAAATAAATATCTGTTAGGATATAAAATGCAGTGTACACAGCGTGTGTGCATGCACAGTACCTATGGGCATCAATCATACCTGGTTCACTCTGAGAAAGCAGGTCCTCAGATCGACCTCTGGGACTCTCCATTTCTACATCCACCACCATGGGGGACAGTGTCTCTACGGCAACTGTCTCCCGCGGTGACAGGCTGCATCTCTGCGACGGCTGGAGGTAACGTTCAAAGTCCAACCCGGGAATTTCCTGAAATTACAAGAAAATAACTTGTTTATTGTGTAGTAAGATAATAATAATAATAAAAAAAAAAAAACTGTTTCAATCACAGCTTTTTAATATAAAAAGGTGGGACTCTGGTGAAGCCTGAAAATGTGTTACCTCAACAACTGAGCTGTCGGGTGTATCACACACAGACTCTTGGGCCTCCACAGGGCGCTGCACAGCAGGAGGAAAGGAGATGGGAGGCTGGCTGGGAGTCACGCAGGGTGACAATGTGAAACTCAGAGAGGGCTCAGGGGCCTGGGAGACTCGAAGTGTTTTGCATGGAGAGAGGGAAAGTCTTGAAGAGACAGGGTGATCCGCATCGAAGGCTTCAGCTGGTTCGTCTTGCTCCTCCACTACAGAAATGGATGGACATGAATGTACAGGTGTCGGCGTGCTCAATTCAGGAACAGAAGCAGCGTCTGTTTGTTGGGCAGAGCTTCCTTCAGCCTGGGCATCATCTGATCGCACATCCTTGACAGGCGAGAAACAAAGGGAGACATTTTCCTTTCTGTTTCGGTTTGACTGAGGAGTGCCACGCTGAGACTTTGGGGTTTGTGCTGGGGTTTGGCTGAGAGTAAGACGGAAGTGGGCAGGAGTCTGGATAAGCCGAGCGGGGGAGGCGGTGGTGTGAAGGGGGGTCTGTGCCAGCGCAAGAGATCGCCGAGCGACTCTTCTCGGTGAGAGGTAGTTGGCACAAGGAGAGGCCTGAGGCAGCACAGCAGCACTCAGGCGACTGGATCTCCTCACTGAGCCTGCAGACACGACAATATGACGACATTCTTATTAGTCCAGCGGGGAAAAAACACAAGCTAACACTGACTGATGACATGGAATGCAAGGCCTTTGGCAAGTAGTTAGCGTTCTCCCACCTTCTGATGGTCTGGCTGGGCTCTCCACCTGGAAGAAGCCTCCATCAAAGACCATTTGCTCAGTCGGTTGGGGCTCTGGTTCCTGAGCACTCATGCTGGGGTTGTCCTCAGCGGTACCAGCATCCTTTGCTACTTTCACAGCCTCCGCTGCCTGCTGTTTGGCTTTCATTGCTGCTTTTACAGCAGCCAGGCGAGACTTGGCTGCTGCTTTAGTTCCTGCCGGCTGGGCAGGTGCAGCTGATGGTTTCTGACAGAAGCACAGGGCAGGCACAATGTCTTTATATACAAATCATTACATCCAAACGGAGCACACAAACCTATTTTAAGCAAAAATATTTAGAATAAAGACACTGCAAAGAGTCCTTACCTTCACTACTTTCCTCTGTCGCGGTGGTGGTGGCTTGTGCTCCTCCACCCAGCCTCGGCTCTCTGCTTCTTTGAGAGAGTCAAACTTCTTGTAGACATCCTCTACCTGAAAGAAGGCATAACATATAAATGATTCTGTTTTTGTTTGCGTCTGAAACAACGTGTTGTCCCACTGTTGTGAGGCACTCGCCTGGTAATACACCATGTCCCAGAATCCCTGCAGGTCAGTGCAGGTGGTGATCTTCTCCCCTCGGCTCAGCTCGCAGTCGTCCACCAGACCGCCAAACTGTTTAAAGCGCTCTTTCATCAACAGTCTCGCTTGGCCTACTGCTGTACGCATACCATCTCTCACTAAACAAAGAAGAGAGAGAAAGACACTGAATCACAACTGTTCCGTTAGGGAATAATGTTTGTCAATTCCAACTCCACATATTCAACAGGACACACTCACTCTCTTCGGGGATGCACTCATCCTCCACTTTAGACTCCCAGTTAACACACAGAATTGTCAGTCCGGCTGTCTCTTTGGCAATTTCCGATCTGAATAATATTAAAGAAAAGAAATGAATGTAAAAACGTTGAATCAACTAGAACAATTTTTGGAAAATCTGACCAATAGATGACTTAACCCTGAAAGATATATAAAATGTAAAAGTAGGCCACCTGAAGTATGGTACGTCATGCTTTGATTCCAGGGGGCTGCCTGGAGTCTGAGAGGCCACTGTGGGAGATGTACACGGAGGAGAGCGGCGAGGGGATTTAGGGAGAGAGGATTCGCTTGGCTCAGCGTTGTAAGAGGGGACCTCTGGAAGAATGAAGTTGGGGCTGGATAGAAAGAGTGACAACATGGCATTGAGGAAACAACTCCACGTTTTAAAAATCATACACATTTTCTTAGAGGGCTCCAAAGACAAAATGCTGTTTAATATTTACTTCCCTGGGCTTATATTAAACAATATAAAAATGTTAACGCTGTGTTTAAATATCTTTAACAAGAACTATAAATCAGACAAGAGGGAAAACAAGGAGACCTTGGTTTTAGGAAGGCGTCTGCTGAGCGAGGAGTGAGAGGCTCTAACTTGAAGGACGACAAGCCATTGGGAGCCTGGAAAATAAAACCCTTTGGAGCAAAAGAAGATAAAGAGGACGGCGCGTCAACGGGCAGCGCAGCAGGGACAGAGGCACCCGGGGTCTGGTCCACAACCATGTCTTCCTCCTCAGAGCAGGGTGCCGGGCTGGGGGGACGAGCTTTTTCCTCTGGATCCTGCATCGCAAGCTCCTTTAGCTCAGTCTCCTTCACGAGACAGAAACAGCCAATTAATTAAAATCAACAACTTACTGGTAAAAAGTTAACCACGGATTTAACTAGGGCTGTACCGAATGTCTTTTTCTTCTTTTACATTCAAAGCTTCTGTTGCGGTTTGAGGGAAACTTTGAATGCATGTTGTCATATTTTATGACATCACCTGGGAATTAATATTTTTTTTAATCCGCAAACAAAATACTCAATTTGAAAAAAAAAATTATTCAGATTAAACAAGTTAGTCTCACTTTATTAAAAATCTACTTTTTCTTAACAACTATAACTGCTGCTAGACCTCTGCGTGAATACAGCGAACAAACGGGTTTTTTTTGACTACAGTGAAATAAATATAGATTGAAGTTAAATGTTTAGTAAGATAAAAACATGTAATGAATTTTGGAAATGCTAACATCCATCTTCTTTTATTAAATGATAACTTTTAGACTTTGTGTAGCCTAATCTTTATCAGCAACTAATCAGTACAGACCAACATTTCACACAGAAAGGTTTACCTCGGGCACAGCAGGCTCCACGGTGTTGACAGTAGCTGCAAAATAAAAAAGGAGAAATGCATAAAGAAAATAGTGTATGAAGTTAAACATGAGCAACAGTCTCTAGAAGTGGACGGCTCTTTATCAAGATTGAATAATACCTTTACAGTTGCGTTCTTGGTCAGAAGGGGGGGCCACATGGTCGACAAACGCTCTGCTCCTTGTGGTTCTCACATCTGAGGGAGAGGAGAGGCATTCAAGGACATTAATTGTGGTGTTATTAAATGTCTCTCAGTTTGCTTTGATATTCTGCACTTTCATATTTATAAAAAATGAAAACGGTTTAAACTCTGGCCATGGCTCAGTGTTTACCTGCAGACTTGCCCTTAGGTTTGTCTTTCGCCACCGGAGCTACTGTAACAGGTCTGTTGGCTGATCTGGTCGATGAAGCTCGTACGACGGGCTCCACTACGGTAGGATGGCATGACACAGACACAGATTGAGATGCAAATAGGGGAACGCAATAGGGTGAAACCAACTTGATAGCTGGTCTTAAGGTCCAGTTATGTGCAAAGATGTTTTCATCTCATTACTCACCTGCACAAACTTTGCTCTTGGAAATAGCTGGTGCAGGGGCGAGCTTGATGGGAGCGACATGGCTCCTGGTTGATCTTTCCACAGCAGGTTGAGCTATAAGACGAGCGAGAGGTCAGATCTAAAATACGCCAGGTTACAGAAGAGAATATGCTTCATTTAAGATGCCGCCACATTTGATCCATTTACCTTTCTTTGCCGTAGTATTTGGATCCTGCGTCTTCAGAGGCTGTGGAAATGTTGCAATGCGACAAAGTGCATATTAGCCTTTAGTTTTATTGACGTTAATATGGGAACATATGAGAAAGGTATCTTAGAGAAAGTAGTACCCTCTGCACTTGCTGTTTCATTGAACGAGTGACTCTGGTACTCTGGGATGGAGCTGTATTCACTTTTGTCTGAATGTCAAGCAAAAATGACATGTTGATCACTGGAGTCATCATCATCATCATTACAACAGCCACAAAGAGCCATCCCTGTTATAACTCATGTCATCATATACAATAGGACAAAATAGGGCAGTGGTAGTTATTTACAGTAACTAGTGTAAATGTGTGTATTGTTCAGCCCCCCCTCCCCCTCACCTCCTTGGTTCTGGTTGAGCCGGATGGGACCGCGGGCAGATGGGCGATGGTTAGGGTGTCCTTTGGATGATACATGCCCGTCTTAAAAACCTGTTTACGCTCCTTTTCTCTCTTTTCCTTCTCCTTCCCAAGAGCCTTACGCTCTTTCCAGCGCTCAAGCTGTTTCAACCTCTCTTCTCCAGCCACAGCTGGTAAAAAAAAAAAGGAGGGTTATTGCTGTGGAACCTCATTGTGCACAAGTTATGAGTTGTAGCTGTGGTGGAAAATGAAGCCGTACTTTTAGCAGATTTTGCATTGTTCCGTGTCTTCTCCTGAATTGTTGACATGTTGGCCATCGCGATGGAGGCATCCAGGGAAGACATTTCCAGCTCTGGGAGATTGGCCAGCTGCCTGCGAGTATTCACGGCCCGTTCCCGGTTCTCCTTCTGGGACTGAGACCTCCTGCGGGACATTTTCACCCTCAGCATCGACACACTGGAGTCCCGCTGGCGCAGGTGAGCAAATTTAGAATCCATGTTCAGGTATCTGGGGAAAAGAGGAACAGAAGATGGGAGTGTTATGACAGTTATTAGAGGTATTGAAGCACATCATATTGGAAGTGCTAATAGTTATGCCAACTTGATTAAATACATAAATAATAGTTATGCCAACTGGCACAAACAACAGGGTCTAAATAAAAAAAGAGAGGAAACAAAAACTAAAGTTTTAAACTGTGGTCAGCTATAACAACTCAACCGGTATCTGGTGATTGTGGATAGGAATTAGACAAGACAAAAAAAGCAGCACAAAAAGGGCTTTAAATTACTAATTATTATTGTCATATCAGATTCATTTTCTCAATTTCTTTTTTAGTCAACCAAAGTCATAACGACGATGGCAAATGCCCATCAGAGTTTAGCTGAAACGAGCACCACCCTCTCAAAACTACTATGAACGTTTAGTCAAATATCTAAAATACACAGGAATGTTTTTTAATCCTCGATTAACGTTCATGCAAATTACAGAACTTCAGTGTTTCTGTGCTGGTAGGTCTGTTTCCAACAGGTAGGTTAGGTTGACATTACAAGCTGAAATTAAATAAAGTTAACTGTTACATCAACCAAACCTAAAAAGGAACATGAAGGGGCAAAATGTTTTTTTTTTTTTTTTATGTATTTTATGCAACACTTTGCCTGGACAATGTGACGTACACAATAGCGTAACGTTGACGTTACCTAGCTTAAAGCAGAGGTCCAAACGCTAAGGTAACGTTAACGTATTTATCAAAGCACGTTACACGTTCACTTCGACGAATGGCCGTGACAGTTAACGTTAACTAAGTTAGCTAACGTTAAATATTAAGTCCGTGATAAACTGCAATAAGTTGAATTAGTGCAAAGGGTGGGTAATGTTAGCACGTTAGCCAACAGCATTAGCTAACGGGACTCAACCAACGTTAACGTTGAAGCGTTAGTTAAACTCACCACCGCACCGATTGATTTAAAGACAAGAGGGTGAACTGTTCAGTTAGCAAAAACAACTAAACTGTCTTTTTATAAAATGTATAATTACACATCCATCTTACCTTGCTCTTTAAAAAACAAACGTCCTCTTCTGGCCGTCCACTAAAAACACTAACTGCTCAACGGACGGGCAGTCCAGCCGGAAAAAAACAACAATCATGGCGGGTGACTTTTTGAAATTCATCTAAGCTCACGCTGATTGGCTGAAAATAGGACGGCGAGCGCGGATTGGTTATTTTTCTTCTTCAGATTTCTTTTTTTTGTGTAAACTGGAAGGATTGATTCCACCAGGTGGTGTGGAGGCTGAAGTGGATATTTAGAGTTATTGGATTACAGTCCTTTCTTCCTGTCTGTAATTTACTTGCTTTTACATAACAATTTTAATGATTTTGCCTGTTGTATCGGAGGTTATTTAGCTCTGTAACTTTATTGAATTGACTAAAGATCATCATGAAAACAAATCAAAAGATTAGACTAGTACTTTATTTCTTGGCTCCCACAAAATTATTCAATCAGGGCCGTGAAACAGCAAATATCTATGATCCTTGGCATGTTTCAGGGGCCCCAGTTCAAAAACATTTAAGGTTAATCTTCATATTACTTCTTTTGGCTCTTTGTCTACTTTAGATGCAGAAATGATTGCTATAATCCACTAAAAATGCATAAATCAATCAAAAAGAATCCTACAACAAAAGCAGGCATACAAATGTGTGTACAATAGATGCTGTCTTACTGTTTATTACATTTTGACTTACAAAAACTACCTGAGAGGTAATGTAAAACTTTATTCTTGTGATCAGTAAATGTGTCTCATAGATTTCAGATAAACATGATCTCTGATGTTGCTACTTAATGTGCATTTTCAACAAAAAAAAAAAAAAAAAAGTTTTTTTTACATCATGTAAAATGACTTCTTAATTTATTTCAAAGTTGGTGCAGTTGTTTACAAACTGCAATACTTTTGCCATGAAGACATCTTATTTAAAATGATCACTGATCAAAGGAACCTGGGCGTAAAACCGTGCACAGTCAGTTTTTAAATTAATTTGAGACATTGTGACAAATTGTTTTTGAAAGAAATCCAAGTGAACAGTTAACAAAATCCTTCAAATATGTACAAAGAAAAGAAAAGAAATGAAAATACATGTACAGTAAAAATCTGGATTTACACATAATTACAAGAGGAAATTACAATTTTTATAGGTTAAATAAAAATTTTAAAAAACTTAGTGAGAATGCTTTTAACTTTTATTTATTTTACAATGCAATTATTGCATTACGCTGATGCTGTCATGATACCCAGCAACACCGACAGTTTTTAGTGTAGCGAAACAGTCTCCATCTGTCAGCTCCATTAGTCCAAGAAGAAAATGTTGTTGAACTGCGTCGCACAAAGCCTCTTAACCTCCTCTGTAGCGGAGAAAATACAAAAAGGGCATTAAGGATGAAGCAGAGATTAAGAATCAAGGCAGATTGTGTATTGTGTAATGACACAGATTTCCTCATCAAGTGGTGGAGACCTACCATTTACTTCGATCAGGTTGGCGTTCTTCTGATTCAGGATCACATACAGTTCTCTCTGGTCTGACTTCTTGCCGACTACCCAGTAGTCTGTCATAGCCTTTACGATGATTTCTTCATCCTCATCAACCCTGGGAGGCAGAGAGAAAGAGCTAAGCACCACCAAAGGCAACCGTCACATTTACAGCCGATTCTACGTACTTTAGGGGAAACTGCTCTTCTAAGATTACTTATTTACTTAAACAGACCATAAAATTGAATTAAAAAAAAAAAAAAGTCATAGAATTTAATATTTCTTGCGGTTTGTTTAAGAAATGACTTACTGTGCTATTTGTGTTATTCAATACTGAAATGTAAGTGTGTTTTGCGTGTGCTGTCAAAGTAAGTAAGACATCTGCATCTACACGACATCTGCACTAAAAGAGGAACTGGTTATGGTACTGGGATAAAAGCTATGAATGTTGTTGCCACTTTATGTCCCACAGACTGAAAGAATGGCACTCTCACATGACCACAGTCTTATGACTGCCTCATAAGGGAGTGAGTTTACAATTAGCAGGAGCATCACATTCATCTATGAAAATGACACAGCTGTCCAGGGAAAAGAGTTGAGTTTGTGGTTTGGCACATTTCATTTCCTGGTTTTGTGAAATTTGAAAACACTGTATAGCTTCTGATTAGAGCCAAATGTCTTTAACTAAAACTAATCGATTGCATCTATTCTATGGTTTCTACTTGGACGGCCAACAATGCCACCAAGCTGTTGGCCAGTCACTATAAAAACATCTCTGGAGGCATGATAAATATAAATACAAAGTTCTCTGCCGTACCTGGCAAAGTCACAGTTGATGTCTCCCAGGATCTTCATGAGGTCGGGGTGGACAGAGGTGAGGCAAACACTGGCCGTCTTCCTCATGTGGATGGTGCTCTTCTCCGCCAGGTTCATGTGGTTGAAGTAGATGAACTTAAACTGGGGCTCCTTCTCTGGCCTGAATGGACACACAATTAAAGAACAGATACATTCAAAAAATGATTGAAAACTGTCGCATTTGGGCCTCCATAATCCTTCAAAAGTTGATTCACCCAGTGGGTCTCTCCGGGGCAAAAACATTCTGTAAACACACATTATTAATAAATTATATAGTAAGCCAAATCACTTTGGATGATAACATCCAACAAAAGGCAAGTTGTGCATTTTAATTAAGCCTACTCCATCGTCCACCCACGTGAAGGTGAGCCGAGGACACAGTTATTATCGCAGCTTGACAACGGTACTGTAATTGTATTTCTGGAAGACTGTGTGTGTATGTATTCAAAAATCGAATTATTTACAGTTCCACCAAACTAAATCAGGACTCAGACCTGAATGCCAGCTGAGGAATTTGGGACGGCATTATTTATTCAGTGGATTCTTCACTAGGGTGATTAAAAAAGGAGCCCATCAAATTGCTGGACCAGGGTGTCCAGTCTTGGATTACAGACGAGGACGTATCTGAAGCTAACTGCTGGGGTTTAGCGAGAGCGAGCAGGGATGCAGCCTTTAAAGCTCCGCTGCTTGAGTTACCCCTAAGTACTGCCCCGACGATATCCAATGGTATTAGAGTCTCCTCCATCGCTCCCAGCCAGGCTTAAAACAAAGGGTTGACTGTAAACTGATGACAAACAACATGTAATCACTAATCATTTGCAGCACTAAACCTTCAAATAAGGCACTAAATGTTTTCCTCTGAGAAGATGATAAGTTTAAATGAAGTAATGACGTTTTCTACTGACGACATGCTACATTCTGGAAACTTTCTTTTGCATGTGCTTGATGCAGCGCTAACATTTATTACTAATTAGTCTACAAAATTGCAGAAAAATTGTGAAAAATGAGCTCACAATTCCTTAATCAAAATCCTAAAAATATCCAGTATATTATCTAATAAGACAAAGAAAAGTAGAAATTATTCCTGCAATTGTTACAGCTGCAATGCGGGAAACTAGGGAATGTTTGACTTTTTTTCTTGACAAAAACAAATTAATTTAATTGATAACCGATTTTTCTTTCAAGTAATTTAAATGGCAAACATCACTGTTTCCATCTTCTCAGATGTGGACATTGGACGGCCAATTTTCACAATTGATTGACACTTTGCATCCATAATTAGAAATTCAGGAGAAAGAGGGAAAACTCAAGGCAAGATTTGCACACTATGCCTGACACTGTCATCAGAATGCTCCTTTAATTTGTAGCATTCAAGCCTTAAAATCTTCAAAATCAGGAGAGTGGTGGATTCTCAACTGACCCTGATATCCTGCGGTTAACTGTGAACTGTTCACATATGTCAGATGCCAGCAAAGTAAGCGGAGGGCCCACCAAGCCGTCCAGCTGTTCACAGAAGTCCCTCGTCAGCTCCACAGAGGCTGGAAAGAGACGGAAGAGTGAAGAAAGTCAGCCATTATGTAACATTTAGCTGAAGAAAAAGTCATATTTTAGCTTTAAATTAGCAGTAAAATAGCCTAAAACGGCAAAAATAATAGAACTCTATTTGAAGAAATGAACCAGGAAAAGGTAAGTGAAAGTTTACAGCATCCTTTAGTTTAAGTACAGCAGGTGCACACTTACCGCTGATCATAAAACAAGCTGCCGCGCTCATCGCCTGGAAAAGAGCAGATCAGTGCAGGTTAAATGCAGAATCAAGGTCACACAGGTTAGAAATGACATTAATGTGATGATGAGCATCGTGAGACATACTTCATCATTTTAAAACTCAGCTGTCTGATCCAAAAAATCCTTATCGTTTTATAGCGCAGCGGAAGTTAAGTCACAGATTATGAAAATCATTCTACAAAATGAATCACAACTCCCCCCCCCACTATTTTAATACATAAAACAACAAAACTCCTGTATGAAAGATTAAGCCTGTCACAAAACGGCAGATCATATTTACTCTACCTTACCTTATAAACAATCAGATGCAGCTCCTCATAGCCATCCTCTGCGCTGACAAATATTTTAGGAAATCGGAATTTGGCCTCTGGATCTTTAAGATTGGTCGGTCCCGTCAGAAACCTGCAGAGGACACAGAGAGTAAGAATGTGTCTGAAAGTTAAAAGACTAAAAATCAAATGATGCTGGTGATGCCGTCAAAACGCTGACCAGAAAATATTAAGTTTGTCCTGGTGGTGGTGGAGGAAAGGCCATCGGGTGATTCCAATGTTAGTTCATCGTCTTGGGAGCAAAGATGCAACTTTCCTGTGAATCTATCATTTTATAAAGATATGCTGTAATCAAACAATTAGCTTACACAGAAGGACTCAAAAGAGTTCATCGTGTCGGTTCTTAAAATGGACCAGAAGCCGTTGATCCCGAATTCCTTCACGGCTGATCCAGAAGATAAGACCACAAACTGAACAAGGAATTTGTTGTTGTGCCGTTTATACGCTGGAGTCCAAGGATGCCACTTATTAAGAGGAACCATTGGCTTTGTTGTTACATGTGACTCTCCTGTGCAGCTTTTCCTGCATGAATCTTTTATAGTTGTAACTATTTTATGGCCTCCATCAAATATTCTTTATATTCTAGTGTCATGCAGTCAGAGCCTTAAAGCTGTGTTTGGTGTCCTGAGAGGTCACCAGGAGTCAGACTTGGACGACGGCAGCAGCTCCTCACATTCGGAGACTATTCACTTCAACTATCATGCAGATGCAAGTTGTCAGAGACCAAACGTTCTCGAGTTACATATGTACAGTGAAAGTGAATAGAGTGGATTTTAACGCCGAAGCTGTAGTGATACTCCAGCTCCTGTGCTTTCTTGCTTAACAACAGAAAGTGTTAGCCAAGGGAGTTACCACCTTAAATAATTTGGTTGACTGCACGCGAAGCTCGTTAAAGTCAGTGGGTCGAAACCACATGATGCCGGCGCACCTCTGTATGTAAACATCCAGATTATGCTTTTTGACGCGCAGATTAACATTATTACACTGATCGCATCGGCCGACATTTAAACAAAAGTCCAAGTCTCGTTTCCACTGTATCCTCGGGCAGAGGGGGTGTGTACACAGAAACACGAGAGCGGGGACTTACCTCCCATAGTGCAACAGATTCCCTGCCACCTCCGGCCTCAGAGGAGAGTCCCTGCCAGCCAACTGAAGGGAGAGCAGACGACAGAGAGACGAGAAGGAAGAAGGGTTAGAGTGAAAACGAGTGGCATAGCTTTGAAAGTAATATTCCCAGCTTGTATTCAGTTGTCTTGTACGCTCTGTCTGGATCATTAATATTAAAAATCGTATAGATCACATTACATTGTAATACCGTGCATCATCAGGGAGAAGCACACACACCATTGTCTCCTGTACATCCTTAAGCTATTCATTTAGTCCAAAATCATTGACTCATTCACTACTTCTGCTCTCTAAAGTTTGGGTTATTCTATGAAGATGAATATATAGTGAGCTCATTGGCAAAATGAAATAACATTTTCGGACACGACTCGGGTCTTTTTCTCTGCGTCATTGCGGTCGCACAATGAAAATGTGCCAGATCGACGTTAAGTGGTGGATCATCCATAGTAAACTCACATTTTTGTGATGTATACATGATATTACATGAGCGTATTTTCCCAAATTATTAAATACCAAGTACTTTGTGGCCGTTTTTGTTGTGATGCGCTGCTCTGCTCACATTAAAACACATTATTTTCGTGACACAACTCATGGATTTGTCTACACTCACTAAAAAATTAGTTAATATTACTCTATAAATATTGCGATCGCGCCGTTCTCTCTCCTCTCATCTGTGCCGTTGTTCCTTCAGCGCATTGCATGATGGTATATTGGGCTTACTTAGTAACCATCGGTTGCACACTACTTTTCACTTTTATAATAATTCTCACTATACATTCGAACGGCACTATAAAATGGTGAGAAGCGGGTGATTTTGGACACAGCCTAAATGTGTCCCCCCCGTGCACCCCCACCCCCTCACCTCTGGTTCAGAGTGCCTGGGGAACAGCGAGGTGGTCAGGTACTTGTACAGGATCCTCATGTCGTCTTGCTCCAGTCCGCTCCTGCAGACCCAACGGCGACAAAATGACATGGTCACAACACACCCTGCCAAAATGCAAAACAAAAAGTGTGGCGGCTGGGTACATTATTTGTGCATCATGGGCTGGATGTTAAATCAATAGTGTCTCCTGGCTGTATTTACGTTACAATGAACACTCCAGACAATAATCAAACAGCTTTTCTCTGTTAGTCTAGTGACGGTTCACGTGAAAGATCAAACTGCTCTCGAGTCATTCCATCAGGAATCACGTAATCCCCCCGTGATCGCACGCCGAGCCAGGCGGCTATCAGTGCAATTAAAAAGGCAAGTGGCAGGGAGCAGAACGATGTTTAAAGCCACCTCTGTTTACCCAGCATGCCCTGATGTTTGTGGTCTGCATTAACACATACAATAAGAAACGCACAAGGACAAGCACACACAAAAAGTTTCAACAAGTCTGTACCAGATTAGCTGGTCGTTATACAGGAAGGCTGTGTATTTGATCAGACTGAGGCTCTCTTCCACTCTGTTGACGAAGGACTGGATCTTCAGGTAGGTCATCTTGTCCAGTGGGAAGAAGCTGATGCCCCCGAACACGTCCAGCAAGTCGCAGGACTGCAAGTGAAGGGTCTGCAGATACTGGAAAACCCACACAGACGATAACAGAAGACCGCCCAGAGACACAGGAGAAGGAAAGGAGAAAGGGGTTAGTTTACCCTCCTATGAAGTGCTTGCTTACAGTGCAATAAAAGCAAAGGAACAAGAAACTCTGACTGATGCTCTGTCGAGACGCTTGCATCATCCTGACATTCAACCTCTGATACGCACACCACAGCCTCTCTATTTCAGGCTGTCTTTGGGTTACATGGCGGAGAGGGAAGCCTGTGTTAACTTAAGAAGGGTATTCCCTAATTAGAATTTAATTCTTTATACTTTCGCATAATGCATACAATGCTCGGAGCTGCGTCGCTGCAGCAAGGCGTGACAACGCGAACACAGCTGATGTAGACCAATTTGATCAAGAAATGAGTCATGACTCCAAACATCTTATCTGCAGCTTTCCCCAAGTGAGTTTTCACAAAGAAGCAGTGTCAATATAACCAATGGAGACAAGCCCTTCTGAAAACATTGACTTTCAGGCTCGGCTGACTTTTTATGTGCGCTTTAATTTAAAAAGGTCATGCAGTCAAAGCAAGGTCAATATACTGTAAGATAGGGATGTAAAGAAAAATGTATGATGTGAACTCAAAAAAAAAACAACATATTCAATTATTTACCCTGTAGAAGAACTTTTCAAGCTTCTGAATGAGCAGCTCCACTCCGCCTGCTTCCATTGCTCTGCCAAACGTGCCATTGAAGAGCTACGGCACAAGAGAAATAACTTTTACAAAGTGATTCTTTTTGCATTATAAAAGCCCTGAAATTGGTACTTTAGGGGTGTAATTATATGTCTTTTAGAAGAGGAGGAAAATGCAAAAGAACAAGAGCGTTGACAGATTCTAAAACATACTTTCACTCACCTTGTACATACTGTAGCATTCTCTCACGACTGCACCATAAACAGTGTCCTACAGAGTCAGGAAGGCAGGATAAGAAAAGCATTTAACTGACCATATTCAATGAAAGAAATACAGATGTTGAGGAGTATTTCTCAGTACTCACAAGTATTTCCTCTTCCTGATATTCTACCGTGGGAGGTTTACCATCTTTGTTTGGTTTCTCGATCATTGGGTTTCGAACGACCTGAGGAATTCATTTGAAATTAAAAACAGCAGATGCAAACTAATTCCAAAGAAGGTCAACAAAGTCTAGACAAACAGAGTGAACACTGAACAAGTAATGCAAGATGCAAGCCTTTTAAGATACCATGACTATCCAGAAATTGTCCTCGGGCTCAAAGAAAAACTGCCGGTTCTTCTGTGTGTGCAGGGATTTCGCTGGTTTTGTTGGACAGAACGTCCTGGAAGATAGAAGACATGACCGTGAAAAGAAAGGAGACACCCAAACAGGATGATCAGCCCGCTTATTTTTTGGCTTTTCAAGACATTAGATATGCATCTATCTGGCCACTTATTGCAACATTTCCCTATTCTTTTATACTTCAGGTTCACAGAAACGGCACTTTCCTTTTGGTTTTCTTTAACACAGCTTGTCAAACTAAGCCATGTTATTAATGTCAGACACTTTTTAAATTCCTGCCAAGTCTTAGCATGATGCCAAAGGGATAAATAAACACACCTAAATCCACCCAGTCATTAAAATGTTCGGGGAAATGCTGCTGTAGTTATAATACTGCGTCTGTTTCAAGTGCAGTACTGAACTCTTTACCTGGTGAACTGTACAATGGCCTCACAAAGGCCCACATTTCGGATCTTCTCGTTTTTCTCCACATCACTCGGGTGGTAAAACAAGATCTTCTTCTCTTCCTAAAAAGAAAAACAACACACCTTGAACGAGCAATCACACTATGGAAATGTTTTCCTAATTACCAGAGTAAACTGACTCAGCGGTGAAATATGTGCTTGGCATTTTTTCATCTGGGAATCCACCTCACCTCTCCTTCCCGTGGTCCAAACGTGGGGTTATAAACGAAAAAATTTAGCAGTGATGGTGTGAACTGCTTCTCTTGCATTCCTGAGGCCATTCTGGGACTGTAACAGACACACAGAGAAAGCTGACAGAAACTGATACACAGGTAAAGACCTCTAGATATTCTGCATCATCACAATCACGTAGGCTATGCTTTACCTAATCATCAGCATTAGTGAAAGTTGTGTCTGGGTTTCCTTTGCTCCAAAGACAGTTTGGTTAGCATGCCGTGTGCCTGCAGAATGAAGACAAGTACATCACACACTGTAACATGTCTACAAATCTAGAAGATAATAATCATTAACTTCCAACTGTAGGATCCACACATACACAGCTGATGTTTCAGGGGTCAAAGTTGGTAGCACAGAAGGTAATGTAATGATCTGTTACCCAATACTGACCAGAATCAAAAACGTACCAGTGTCAGGATACTTTATATCCTACAACATCTCTATTTCTATTTTAAGAAATTATCAAGTTTTTTTTTTAATGCAACCTTAAAGTCTTAACTCGCAAATAAGCTAGCAGCCGTAAGAAAGATCCAGGAGGGAAAAGTTAGTAGGTTTGTTTCTCCTTCGGTACAGTATTTTAATAACCATCATTGGAAACGTTTCTCCCATGCATCGTGTATTTGCTACTTGTTTTACATTTAGCCATTGTTTGCTCTCATGTTACTGTACATTTAGCAGCGTGACTGCTCTGGTTAAGCCGGTTAAGCATCTGCCAAAACCCGGAGCGAAGAAAGCCATAAATGTCTCTAAACACTCGCTGTTTTTTTGTAAATTATGGATTAAAAATAAACAAACACACAGAGTAACCGGGAGCTCCGTATGTTAACGAGCACAGCCGCTTTACATTACCTGTAACTAGCACAGCAACCGGCCGGTGTGTGTCGGTGTGTGTCGGTTTGAGGAGCTAGTTAGCTAGCTAGCTAGCTGCTTCTGCTAGCTAGCTGTTGTGTTTGCAGGCGGAGGAAGAACTGAGTGAACCGTGACAGAGAAATAACGACACACACCACGTGCATGTGCCTGTGGTTAGAGATTGCGTAAATATATATATATATATATATATTTATATAAAAGAGGAAATGATATCAATGAGAGGAGATGCCGCATTATACTTTACATTCTTGACTTCCTGTTTTTGACAGCGCGGTGTCACAAGTTTTACTGTCCGGGTAAAAATCGATTTCAAGCCAGTTCCTGGTTCATACTAAGGAACATAAACTTTTGTTTATAGTCCATAAAGAGAAAGTCAAATAACTTCTGGGTTATTATATTTAACTTGTTATTATTTGGTATCTATGAACTCATAACAAGTTAAATATAATAACCCAGAAGTCAAATAACTTCTGGGTTATTATATTTAACTTGTTATGAGTTCATAGATACCAAATACTTGATTGTGCTCCTAGTAGTTTCTACTATATTTAGTATTTGGGTACATGGGACTACTGTTTTTTCCCCTAAAATATAGTGAAATATATAGAAAAACAGTAGTCAAATGTGCACAAAGACAAAATATAGCATGATAAGAAAAAAACTCACATTTCAGCCAATTGGTTTGATGGATTTTTAAATATTTTTCAGATTTTTGCTTAACCAATTCAACACTTCAATTGCAGGCACAAATAGGTTAAATGTAGCTTACTTTCGAATATGAAATGATGTGCTTTCATACAATAATATTTGGTTTAAGCTGTAGCCTACTATGTATTGCGTGTCAGTCATACTCTTGTTTGCAAAGAGCTTTAAATACTGACTTTACACTGGGGATTTTAATGACATTATTAACCCATACTTCATCTTAACCCAGTTTAACTTTTCAATATCATATCATTTGGTACTTTAATCTCCACATTCAGTCCTTTGTATACATTATACCACACATTTAGTTTCAAATCAATCCCCTTTTTGTTATATATTTTCTTAATGAACAAATAGAAACCTGATAAACCCTGACTAAATTTACGCTAAATTCAAATCGCTCAATTGTAAACATTTTAGTAGCCAATCGATGAATATGAATATAACACCATATGAGCTACATTGTCACCAACATTAGTCTGCATCCATGTTCGTCTCTAAACGTCTTCTCTTGTGTGTGTGTCCAGTGAAGTGATGATTCTGTGTTTGTATTTGTAGAACTTCAAATTAAAATATAATTTACATCATACTTTTTTTTTTTTTAAATGTGCTTTTATGTAAAAATCTAATATTGCATGATGAATTCCAAGCGGGAAAAGTGAAAGGTTTTCTTGGCTATGTCACATTTAGACATGAAACACTATTAAATAATCCCATGATGTTTATATTCCCAGGCTCTCGTTCATATGGTTTATACCAGGGGTCCCCAACCACCGGGCCGCGGATCATTTGGTACCGGGCCGCACAGAAAGAATAAAACATTTATTTTTGGTGCAGAAAGGTCGGGGACCGCTGGTTTATGCTATTGAGGAATAAACTAGTAGTTATCCATTATTGTTGCTCATACGTGGATGATAATATGAGGAATCATCTGATTTGTTTCGTCATCGTACTAAAATGAGATGAGCACGAAGAGGTGATCTGTGTTTAGACACGTTTATTCATCTCATTCATTGACAGAGGTGGGCTGTGCACAGAAAAGAAAACATGGACAGAGAGTTTTCCCAGTGGAAAAGACACATTAAAAGTATGTTGTCTTTAAATGGACAAAATATCATTAATCACACAAATGATTTAGTAGAAAACAAAAGAAATCACTGGGAGTGGAAGCTGGGATCAGAAGACTCCAGAGGTGAGGAGCGGGACGCAGACCTGAAGACTCGAGACGTTTCCATCTGTACAACTCAGGACAGGACCATCGTCTGGAATTCTAGAGGAGGAAAAAGAAAGTTGAATGTGACGCTCAATATCTGTTGGATTGTCCAAATCCTTTATCCTATTATGTAAGACAGCTGAGCTCAGATATTGCTGGAAACTGGACGATTGGAAAAACTTGGAGAAGCTTCTGGAGCTCATGACTTCTAGTATCAATGCAGACGTTTTATACACTGAGCAACCTGAAACAACACGGTGAAACAAAGATGCTCAAGATACCAACACCATTTCAAGTCCTCTCAGAGGCAAATAAACATTAAATAAACATATAAGATTTTAGCTCTCAGCTCAAAAGATGGATTCAACCAAACCTCTGAAGTAAAAAATGATTACGTTATCGCTACTTGTCTGATGCATCTGATATTGAAGATTATATCAGATCACAGACAGTATGCATTAAGGATGCACATGTACTTAAACTGAACATGAAGAGCAACGCTAATACAAATCATCTGTCAAGATATGCCTGTTATTCTTATAGTCTTATAGTTCTTATAGTCGTCATGCACAGCGCTGACACCAGCAAACCGCTCACAATCTTAACTGCATGATTCAAGATCTCCAAAGTCTCAGTATCTTTATTATCTAGTGAATTATCTAACATAATCTCTGCAGTGCCAGAAGTGATCTCAATGGTTGAGTTAAACCTTAGTGGTCAAAACCAATTTTCCATCTAATTTTATTACATAAGTTTAATGTAATGAATCACATTCAGGACAAGTTTTCTATCATGTTTAGTCAGTGTGAATAAATGACATAACTCAAAATGACGTTTCTTTTTACTCTCGCACATCTGCATCGCCTCCTTTTAGGATGCAGTAAAATAAAGTTTATTCAATTTGTTCACATTCAACTTATGCTAAGCATATTTACGTTATGTTTGATTTCATGACTAAATAAACTTTTGATTTCATACATTTCCGTTGTATTTTACCAAAATAATATTGCTTTGTGTTTATGAGAGCCAAGACTCATCTGGCAAAACTCTTTCTTTAAATTGAGATGGTCTGACGAATAATTAATAATATCCATGATACATTTTTTCAGTAAGTTAAAAGTGCTCTAAGCTGCAGAGAAATAGCTTCGCTGTCGACACAGATTGTGGTTGTTTGACTCCAGATTTGGAGATTCAGTCCAACCAATGAGACCATTTCTGCCTGCGTCAGGAGTTTGTACGAATGCAATCTGAGAAATCAGATACCGACCCTCTGCTCCAATTTTGCCATCACTGTCATCGTCAGCTGCTGAGATGAAGCTCTTGGTTTCTGCCTCGGTCAGTGTCCGCGCCCCGGAGACAAACCGCTGCAGGAAGTACCTAGACACACACAAAAACACACATATCTTCAGTCATTATTTGAAGTCATCTATGCACCATTTCCTCATAGGTCGGCCCAATATATAGTCGTTTGTGTTACTGAAAGCAGCAGAAAGGCAGAACTGAGAATACTTTCATATCAGGTTTTTTTTTTTGATGTAAGTAAAACCGCGATATTCAGGAACATTATCACATATCGCATATTTTCCTCATATCTTGCAGCCTTAATTCCTAAATTGCACGGCACGACTCGACCCCCCTTATAAAATTAAAGATTAACAATAAAACTTTGCCCAGATTGGATTATTCGGGGATAATACTGTGTGATTTATTGTACTAAATCTCTCTTTCTGACGGACACACACATTCTTTACTTTGGTCTGGAACTCACTTTGAATATTTTTATCTTAAAATGTAGTTACTTGAAGAGGAATGTTTGCGAGGAGCAGATATTTGATTGTTTCTCATGCTTTACTGTATTCCCAGCAGCATCAGTCAGGATGGTGGTGTGAATGTGTGTGAAGGAATCGATGGTGAACTTCACACACTTGAGCTCAGACTCCTCGATGAAGCCGCTGTTGTCGTCATCGAGGATCTGGAAGACGTCTTTGACTTCCTGGGGCGTCTTTGAGGACAGGCCACACAGCTGGAAGAACTTTTTGTAGCAGAATGAACCCGGAGCTGGAAACACATACACACAACCACAGGCTTAAAAAAAAACAAAAAAAAACTGGAGCAAAAATGGGTTTTAGAGCTGCCCCACGAGGTTCAGCAGGTTGGGAGCTGATATGAAGATTAAACCAGCATATGGCTGCTGTCCAGGTGGGAGATTTTCTCTGTTTTTATCTTTTAAACCCAGTACACACATGCCACCGATAAAGCAGACAATATGATTGAAAACCTTTTCAAATTCAGTTAAAATTGGATCTGATTTTAGTTGAGAGGATACTGTACTATATTGAAAACAATGCAGCCGTAGAGAAGATTACGTCGGATAGTGTTTTCAAGACCCAAGATTTGTCAGTCGTGGGTCAGGATTATTGTGCAAATGATCATAATTAGATGTGGCTTCAGTGAGTTAAAGGCAAAGCTATCGTGCCTCCTGAAGGAGTTATCATGACGTTGAAGTCGTGGATTGATGTGTGTGTGCGTGTGTGTGTGTGTGTTTGTGTGTGTGTGTGGATGCTACCTTGACAGTCCTTGACAGCATTTTCAATGGCCTCAGCTGAAAGAACGGAGGTGAGCGACATGTTGGTCCTGTAGGGTCAAAGAAAAGCTCTGTAAATTATTCACACACACACACACACA
>CALSCE010000091.1:17697582-17726152 GCA_943593645.1 Bovichtus variegatus
AATAAGTAAAACCACGAACATACATGAATTTTGGCAAATTCAAAAATCTACTGCTTGCTGCCTGAGTGTATACAGTTGTAATAATTATGTTATGATGGTTGGATTTCCCCTGCCGCCTCTTAATTACTGAGGCTATTTGCTGCCCTTAATTGGATTGGCTAAGCTGTGCAAGATAATTGGCACTTTGTTCACTGTGCAATCATTTTTCATTGTTTTTTTATGAAAAAACATATAAAATAATAAAACATATAATATGTGGTCCCTGCTTCTAAAAATAATTAAAAGAATTCATAAAAATAAATAAAAATTAAAAAATTAAAAAATCTAGCATCCAAAAAAGTTAAAACGAACAAATAAAGAACAAACCAAAAAAAAAATACATAATTTTTCATATAACCGGGCACCCCTTTAATAATCTTAGTACAGTCCGTTAAAGCCTGAAGAGTTCAAATATAAGGATCCTATAAGTCATTATAATGAGAAGAAATAATAATATATAAATATAATAATAAATAAACTTAATATCTTAAAATGATGATTTAGTATCTCAAAATAATTACATAGAATCTCAAAGTAAAGGGAAACTTATTTTCATTTTTATGACTAACATGATCTTTTTTTTTCTCACACATTAGCTGAAATGGACTTCCATACAAATATTATCTTGTGTTTATCAAGGTCTTATAGGAATAAGCTGAACACAACAAATCATTAATCGATCAACTTGGAGAATTTAGTGGCAAAAATACTTCGGTTAGTCAAGTAAGGAAGGATTTCAGACGACACTAAGCATGTCTAAAACCTGCAACAAAAAAAAGAAGAAAAGTAAAGAGTAAAGAGTAAGAGGCTCTGGTGCACAGAGCAGGCAGGTCGCACTCTCCACACCTGTGCTCCCCCCGTGCAGCTGTGGGACTCACCGCTGTTTGCAGGGGGTTTCCTCTCCGTGCAGGTCCGAAGCAGCAGCAGATAGTGAGATAAGGCTTAGTGGTGTCCGCTGACAGCTGGCTGGGTCTTATATACACTCCGGGCTGGATGCGCCGCAGGACGCTTGAGTTTCCAACCTGTGTGCGGATCAAATGCTCCCGCAGCCTCCTTCTCGTGTTCCTCACCTGCTCACCTGCCCAATTAACCTTCACTGCTTCTACCCGCTGCTCTCTGTTTCCCCCTTTCCTGACAAAAAAAAAAGAAGTGTTTTTGTCCAATCAACTTTTCTCCTGTGCTACCCCCCCCCCTCTCTCTGCAGGTCACAGGTGCCTGTGTGGAGGCTTACCCACATCTCAAATTTAATCAGACCTCTTTTTTCTCTTTGGTTTTATAGTGAATAATCTCCTAAATTCAGATGACCAGAGCAGCAGGTCATACATCATCTTATGACTCGCCATGGGGGATGTTATCCTCCTCTTACATTTTGTATCACACTGATATCAGAAGCTTTGCCAGTAAAATATAAGGACTCAACGCTCACTGTCTCACTGTTTTTAAGTTCATTTTGTATAAGCCTGCTTAACAGGTTGAAAGAGAAGGTATATGTTGTACTTGAGCTGAAGTAAGACTTGTGTTAAAAATAAAAAAAGAACCAATGTGTTATCCTATTACATCAGAAAGCTGAAAAACTGTAAATACTTTACATAACAGGATGCTGATCCTGAGCAGAACTGTCTGAGGATAAATACACCAAAAACAAAAAGATATTCACTTAAAAATAATTACACAAGTCAAGGCAGTTTTATTTGCACGTTTTATACGCAGTGTAGGCTGTAGACGAAGTAAGAACAACACAATTCAAAGTTAAGACAATACAGTTTAAAAGAGCAAAATAAAAGAAATAAATCTATATAGAAATTATCTAAAGAAAATACACTAAAAGTGTAAAATAAAAAAATAAAAAAATAAAATAAATAAAATAAATAAAATAAATAAAATAAATAAAATAAATAAAATAAAATAAAATAAAATAAAATAAAATAAAATAATAATAATAAAACTACTACTACTAATAATAATAATAATAAAAATAATAATACAAGTCAAGGCAGTTTTATTTGCACGTTTCATACGCAGTGTAGAACAACACAATTCAAAGTTAAGACAATACAGTTTAAAGGATCAAAATAAAATAAATAAATCTATATAGAAATAAACTAAAGAAAATACGCTAAAAGTGTAAAATAAAAATAAAATAAAATAAAATAAAATAATAATAATAATAATAATAATAAAAAATAATAATAATAATAATAATAATAAAAATAAAATAAAATAAAATAAAATAAAATAAAATAAAATAAAATAATAATAATAATAATAATAATAATAATAAAAAATAATAATACAATGATAATAGGTTTGCTTAGGTTTTAAAAACATTTAAACAATTAAAAAGTGCTTGAGAGGAATAGGCTTTTCAGTCTGGATTTAAAAACGGCAGTGTTTTTATTACCACTGCTGTTTTGAAAAAGATGCTGTAAGAAGTATTTGCATGTGACAAACATTTCACTTACAAACTCAAACCCTTCTTCGTTCATTTATGCGTAACAAGGGGTGAATACTGGGTCAGTTTAGTGTATTACGATGTCCATCTACACACACCTGCACACAGGTTAGGTGGGGAAGTTTTTTCACTTTTAAGGTTTGCACCTGGTCGCCATGAGAACTGGCCACAGATGAGTTTGTTGTGTGCAAAGAGGAAGCGTTTCAAACAATCTGACACAGCAGCGTCTCCTGTGAATCCAGTCAGCACTAATGGCATTAGCAGCGAGCGGGGGTGGGGTGCTTTTTTGTAACGAGAACCAAGGGAATAAAGCTCATTATTCTTAAAAATATCATATGCACTAAATCTCGGCCTTAACACTTTGTGAGTTTCAGCATTTTCATTCGTCTCAAAGCCACTTGTCATACTAAAACGTTTATATTTAAATCACCTGAAGCTCTGAAAGCCAAGCATCCAAGTTGGCAAAGTAAAAACCATCAAGGAACTGGGAGTCTTCTGAGGTAATGACTGGATCAGAGGCTCCACCGTGTGGCTGCTCCCCATCAACACAGAGACGTCTTCACTTTGGGCACTAGATTAAGAGGCTCAACCTTGAGTTTTCAGTTAGATTTATTTAGTGTCACCACAGCTGGATGAGACCTCCTGCTAAAGTTTGTGTTGATAGTGTGAAAGACAACTTTTAGAGTGACACCATGTGACTTTTGAAAGAAGAAATAACAACGTTCTTCCTCTTACAAACACGAATTCAGAAGAAATCAAATGCACTTTTGGTCAATTCGGCGCGTTCAGAGGTCTCGCTGCTACAGCCTTACTTGGTTTTAGTAGATTATAGACAGTGTAAACTAATGTTGGCAAACCTAAAGAGGAACACCACCCTAATTAAGAATTCATATATGTGATGTCCAAGGCCGAGGAAAGTTCAATGAATGAATATTCTGTCTTAAAACCTGAAACAAGAAGTAAATCTCAATCTTAGACAACGAATGGGAGACTGAGTTTGTGGATCCACAGAATGTGTTTTCTTTTTTTTTTTTATACCCAAATGAGCTTATATTTTATATTGCAGTGTTCACAATTTTGAAAGAGAAAATGTTCCCATATATTGAGAACTTTCCGCTGAGTCCTCAGTGTCTGTAACATCTTTCCTAATTCACTGTCTGTGGAGCAGTTTGCCACTTTATACTTGGTGACATCCTAAATTTGAGTCGTTTTTGGATTTGGGAGAGAGTTGCTCATGTTAACTAATATTGTTGGACCGTGTTAGACCATAGGAATAACATGTATGAATTTTGAAAATGGCCGTAGTTCCTCTTTAAGGTTAATATTCCTGTATAATGCATATTAGAGTCACTTCGCTAACTTTTTGACTTTTCTCGACTTGTGCTGCTCTTACATTCGATTAGCATTTTAGCTAAATGTTTAGCATTACTGTCACTTGTAGCCATTGTGTTTTCCGTGGCCTCAGCGGCCTTTTAATGAAAAATGCCTTTTTTTTTAAAAACAGTTCAAGATCTCTTGGTGAGATTTACTTTATAAAATGTTTCCAGTTCCCAGATTCATCATGTAAATCGTCTTCTTTGGTACAAAAAACCAAGGAAGCCACAGCGTTAAGTTTTAACTTTCAACTTCTACTCATTCCCAACCATATTGAAGACCAGACTTGTGTTATTGAAAAAGAACCTTTATTGTTTTCTCATCGTCTGTCCGTTTTCCATAAAAGTGCATCATCGCTGATCTCACAGTAAGCAAAACTCAAATAATAAAATGAGGACAGAAGAAAGAGAGAGAGGAGAGAGAGAAAGACACAAGTCAACCATGCTATGCACTTAGTAAGGTACATTCATCGTGGACAGCATGGCCAGAGAGAGAAAGAGAGGAAGCTTGTTTACGGTCAGGGTGGGGTGGGGTGGGGTGGGGGGGGGGTCTAGTGTATAAAACTGGTTTGCAGAGTTAAAGAGAGAGAGTGAGAGGGAAGAGGAGAAGAAGTTTGTCTTGGCTCAAGTTGTTCCTTTAGAGTAGGGAAGTAAGATGTTGGTATGTTTCTTCATTTAACCCTTGACCATGGCGGCGAACTCTGCAGGGAGATAAAGAAAGAGAGATGTTATTTCAAGATCTTCGGAGGGCTTCGCATACATTTGAAGACACTAAATCCGGTTGTAATTCCAGATGAAGGTCTTCTCTTTTTCTCACCGTCCATTCCGATCATGCCGTCACCATCGGAGTCGCCGACCTTGAGGAAAGCCTTGGTCTCAGCATCGGTCAGAGCTCTGGCAGAGGCAGAGAAGTTCTGCAGGAACAGCCTGGAGAAGACAATCAGAGAGAAATACTCAGTATTACAGTAGATAAGTAGGAAAGATATAGACAGGTCAATATTTCTGCTGCCAGAAAATAAATTGATGGTTTGTAGATCTTTCAGAAAATCTCATTGTGTTTAGTTTTGGATAATTGAAGTATTCTCAATGAAATGCACTTAATTTGGCTCGAAATTCCAAGCTGGCTATGTCTGTTCTGTTATACTACGACTACTAAAGATCTAAAGATGAACTCTGCACCACAATGTGTCAGAGCGGCTGGAGCTAATATTTTAAGAGATGGTTCTTACTTCAGCTCATCCTCCTCAATGAAGCCACTCTTGTCCTGGTCAATGACTTGGAAGGCTTTCTTGATCTCATCGGCGCTCTTGGCACTAAGACCGACCTTAGAGAAGAAGTCCCTGTGCTTGAAAGAGTCGGCAGCTGTGAGGAGACAGAGAAAAGATCATGTCAGACATTGTAGATATATATCACACAGAAACTCAAGTGTGTGTTTTCTGTCATTCAGCATTTTAGCTTATTGCCGATGTGTTTTTCTTGCAGTAGCTGCACTGATACACATTAGAATGCATGCTTTATATGCTAAAACATACAGAAAAGTACTCATTATGCAGAATGACCCATTTCAGAATCATATATATTATATTAGATTGGATTATAAATGCAATATGTTTATCACTTCAGTGTTGCAGCTGGTAAATGTAGAGCTTGTTTTAATGACTTTATATATGGCTGAGTATCTTTAGCTGTAATAATACATCATAATGTTTTCATTGTCTTATATGTTGTATTAAATCTGATAAATAAATAGTACAATATTCACCTCTGTATGTAGTGAAGTAGAGGTAGAAAGTATCATAAAAGTCTTTCTCAAGTAAAGTTCAAGTGCCTCAAAATTGTACAGTGCAGTACTTTAGTAAAGGTACTTAGTTACATTTTAACAAATGCAGAAATGTTTTATTAAAGTCACATTCTGCATTCTTGCTGCACTATTGATCCAGTCCCATGATATGTTTATCCTGCAGTGTTGAATGCAGAAAAGATCTGGTAATGTGACTCTGTGTCAGCAACTGAATTCTGCAGCAGGACATTCAGCTACAAAGGAGTAAGAATAGTTTTCTCGACAACAGAAATGTAAAGTGCATGATTGTGAGCATGTGTAACTATGATCTGTGGCTCTCCTAAAGCATGCCGTGTCATTATCATGCTGGGGTTTACCTTGGCAAGCTGCGAGGGCTGCAGTGATGTCAGCCTCCTTCAGGATTCCTGCAAGTGCCATTTTTTAGTTTTACTGCGGGAGGAGAGCAGAGGACAAGTCATCAGTTCAGCTGTAGCAAATCAGACAGTGTTAAGCAGTTTTACTCTGAATTTAAGCATGTTAAGTTCCCTCACTGCTCTTTAGAATACAGCGGTCAAAGTCAAAGAGCTACATGTAATCTGCATAATGCCATGCAATATATTTTACTGTTCCTCTCTGTGAGTATTCCTCTCTGGCAGCCCCAAAAGACAAGGCACAAATGATCAGAAAAGGTAGTCCAATTTTTCCAAAACCTCCAAGGCAAAAGATCAAATATCCCTTGCAGCTGTGGTTGGTTGCAATAGATTTTTTCCCATTTGGTTCCTTAGTTAGTCCAAAGCCAAACTCTGAGCTTCTGATGTTCTGAATCTGGCCCTGTGGGGCCCTTTCCTCGATTTATATCCCATTGCATGGAGTTGAAGCCCTGAAACACTCTTTGATTCAGGCAGTAGATTTAAAAGGTTCTGCAGCTCCTCTGTGAAACTCACCTTGGGGTTCTCTAAGACTAGAGTGGATTCGCTCAGTTGAATCAGATCACTGCAGTGAACTCCTCAGCCACTTTTGCAGGCTTATATACCTTCACGAGCCCGAAATATGATGCATAGGCTATGTAATAGACACTGTGTGCAAAGCAGTCAAAGCAGTCCGTCGAAAAATGTGTCCAGTAGACAGAGCTGTTCTATTTATATGCACATAAATGAAGATGCTTAAATGGTAGGCTAAGTGTATGCCTATGCAAAAGTGCTTGATATTGCATAGGGCTAAGAATATACGCTGCTGATTTGGGTGAAACGTACTCTGTGTCCATGTAGTTTTGATCTGTTAAACTGCGCAGAGAGCACCGCGGAGTGAAGAGTGAGGTACACTTTTGTTTTACAAATTGTCAGACAGATCAAGCAGGTTTGTATAGTGTGAGTTATTACAGATACTTATTCTGTATTGTTTAATAATGACACTATTTTCACCTTGTTATCAGTATTTAAAGACTTTTCTCATGAGTAATGTAAAGGTTTTTATTAAAATCTCCAATGTGACTTTCACATTTCATCTTTAGTATGAATGTTGGGACGTTTGTAAAAAAAACATATTGGGTGTATGCCCCTTTAAAAGTCCGTTTACAATGACACCTTAGCCAAAAAAGCCTTCTAAGTAGTTCCTTAATAAATCAAAGTATGTATTATATATTTATAAAAACATATATAATACAGTGTAATTGTTTCTGCTCATGCAGCCTATAGTAAAGCACAAGCCACCCTGTACTTTAACATCACCACAGGGGATGAATTACTTACACGTGCCCCTGAACTGTACAGTTTTGGTGAAAACGAGCCAGTGCGTAATTGGCATGCGTAAAATGTCTGCAATGACTTCGCTGGCATTCCAGTGTCAGAAAGGTCTGGTTGTTGTGATTGACTATCGCGGGCGAAGGTAATGTGGTCACCTAATAAAACAATTTAATAAAAATCATATCACATTTTAAAGACTTATGTCTTTATAGGTTTAGTTGTTTTTACGCAGATCGTAACAGGAACTTATCCAATAACTAACTTTACTCTGCTGCGCTTGGCTCAATGTAATGAAGCTGTATTCAGCTGCAGAAAGTGCCCGTGCACAGTTGAGCTATTTAGTCACAATAGCGAGACTTTCTGCAACGTTTAATGCATTTTTTATTAACGTTAAATCGGTCTTTTCCAGAGGGTGTAAAACGCGAGCCAAAGAGGGGAGGGGTGTGACTGGATAGCCAGCGGGATTCATTGAATTTAATAGCACACGTAATCATAATCTACTTACATGCGGCCGAGGACCGGCAGCCAGGTTTTATTTTTGGAGCTCTTACACCCATTCAGACCATTTCTCCTTATGGCGATGAAACTATTTGTGACGCTATTTTAGGAAACAGCAAAAACTGATATCGGCATCGTCATCTTAACACTTAAGTGTGAAACCCACCGTGTGGTTGCGTAATGACCAGACAATGGAATTAAATAAGGAACCGGTCCAGAGGGTCTTTCCATGCCCATATTTGCTCTCATGACAGGTGCAGGCTGCCATGCGCCTGGTTCACATGAGGGGGCAGTGTTGAGATGTGACTAATATGCTATAGAGCTAATATTGAAACATCAGCAGATTTGAATTGTCTGTATAGTCAAACCTAAAAGCAAAACAAAACATATATAGTTATACAATACATTCTAGGTTTAACTGCGGACTCTGTTGAGATATCTTGTCTAATGTGTCACTTCCTGTACTTTCACTTCAAATCGTCTTAAAAGCTCAGTAAAACTCATCTCATCTCTTTTAGCATCTGCTGTGGTCAACTGAGGTCTCTCACCTCAAACGACTCGGCCATAGATACTGAAACTATTCCTGCCCTTCTTCAATATGAGGTTTAAATTACAGATATCTCACAGCGGGGATGAAACTCATCAAGCAAGGCTATGAAGCAAGTCTGCAATCGAGACAGAAACTCAGAACTTTACGTTTGAAATGTACATCGGTAGAAAAAAAATAAACGTAATACTTAAAAAAAAAAAAAGAGGAATATTTAGGGCTCTGCACCTTCGTGTCCCACAGCGAGCATCTAGGACAGGTAAACACTTACATTGTAAGAAGTCAAAAAACACACTGAGATTTTAGTATCACTTGAAGCTGCAGCAGGATGTTTATTTGGCCCTTCTGTGTGAACTAATTAGTGTTTTTAAAATGTTTCTCTAATGCTCCTCCACCTGAGAGCAAGAGCGTGTTCCCTCATGCTGCAGCAGGAATAGAAGTGACCTACATTCTCTGCCATCTGAGAGAAAGTTGCAAATTAAATGTGCCTCATTGACAGAAGTCCTGCAAATGTGCTGGCATAGAGAACTGGGTCACTGCAGGCACCCCTTGGACCAGCACTGCAGAAGCTCTGCCAGCCGCTCCAGGCCTCCCATCACAGAGCGTCTTCTCCGTCTGCCAGAGCTTCTTGTCCAGCTGTGTCCCCCTCCCCGAGCTGCAGTACACACCCGTAAACCCTTCTGGGCTGTAGTGGTTAAGCACAGAGCGCTGGACGAGGACTGGTATTGATCCAGTGAGTCCTGTCCTGATGCCATTTACTCAAGAATGTAAGATTTATTTGATTTATTTCATATTTTTATTCATTGTCTTTTATCTGTGAATTTTCCCATTTTAATGCACTTTGTAAACTTGTTTTTGAAAAGTGCTATATAAATAAAGTTTGTTATTATTATTATTATTATTATTATTATTATTAATAAACAACTTTCCTAGAAATGCAAAACATCTTTAAAAGAACAAATGTTTGGTGTTATTGTTCATCTGTATTTACTGTACGTGCAATCTTGAGGTACTTATACTTTATGTAAGTATTTTCATTTAATGTTATATGTTATATTATATTATATTATATATATATATATATAATAGTATACTTTTACTCTACTACAATTTAGAGTAAAATATTATATATTAATAAATATATATATATATATATATACATATATATATATATATATATATATGTATAGAATTTTTTATTTTTTTTTATTTAATTCTTTATTTAATTTAATAGCTGCAGATAAATACACAACACTGTTAGGTACGGCTGCGACTATTAGCCGATTAATCAATTGGTCTATTAGTTTCCTCAACTATTTCAATAATCGATTAATCGTTAAAGTCGTTTTTCATTCCAGACATTTGTTGATGATTTTCTTATTTTTCTTTGTTTTATGTGATTACAAACTGAACATTTTTGGACTTTTATATCAGGCACCTTTCACTATTTTCTGACATATTACAGACAAAAAAAGATGAATCGATTAATTGAGAAAATAAACAGCAGATTAATCAATACAGAAAATAATCGTTAGTTGCGGCCCAAAGAAACAGTTGGAATTACTTCCACCTCAACTACAACATACAGCAGCTTATATGTTAATGCTTCAATGATAATGATCCAATAAAATAGGAATATAACACTGTCAGGACCTAGTTTTACTTTAATACTTTTAGTACATTTTGTTGCTAATACTTCAGTTTTTTTATTTATTTTGAATGCAGGACTTTTATTTGTATTGCTACTCTAACTTAAATAAATAATAATTAACTGATAAATCAATTCATTAGTAATATATTTGATTACTGAATAACTTAGATCTAATACATTATATTACATTACAGGTCATTTTTATTTATTTTTTTTAGCAGACGCTCTTATCCAGAGCGACTTACAGTGAACTAACTACAGATTTTAGTTTTATTATAGATTTCTTTTATAGCCACGATAAACTTGTTTAAACTTATATTAAGTCAGCATGAGTAAAGTCTAAATGCATTTAAATGTATGCTGATGAATATTAAAATAATCTTTCACTTGACATAGTTTATCTATAAGAACAATTTCAAAGAAAATGGGTGAAATGTGAAGTTCATGTTGTCAAAGTGTAAACATTTAATTCACACCAAATGACCCTATCTAAGGTGTCAAATTGAGGTTGCCAGAATGACAAACACTTCGTTTGCACAGTGGAAAGTTGCTCGTGTCGTTAATTGGAGAAACCAAAGCCTCGCGGCCGCCCGGACAGACTGGACTTCTCCCAGTGCTCAATATAACATCACACACGAGAGGATCCTGCTCATCCGTTTACCAGAGCCTCGCTGTACGAGCAGCAAAGAAACACACTTTTCACGTAGACAGGTATATTTATTTTGTACACTTTTCTGTCAGGGAGAGACACATAGCAGAAAGGCAACATTTCATTTGTGGTTTTAATCTCTTTACTTTCCGTTACAGCTACAACTTGTCACTCTAAACACATAAGATCCCTGGATGACTCCTTGTTTTATTTTTATTTAAGTTAATAAACATTAGAAAAAGAAGAGCGCCCTGAGATTATCACCGTACAACAAATCATAGGGGTCACGCATGTTTTATGAAGACTTGACCAGCGCGGAAAACTCTGAAAAAAAGAAAGACAGACAGAATTATACACATTTAAGTTAATAATAAGTTATTTCATTAAACTAAAAGAACTTCAAGTGAACAGACTGAAGTGTGCAGCTCTGGCAGTGACACTTTGGAGGAGATTGTTGTAGCCTTAGTTTATAAGCTTTAATTATTGTTGTTTTTACAATGTCATTTATCATTTTTATAATTAATTATACTTTTTATAATTCAAATTTATAAGAATGTTTTCCTATGTGTTTGGGCTGCATGATTGTATGAAATGTGATATAGAAAGTTGAGTATGTACAGCAAAGGATAACCACATTTTTATTTATTTATGTTTTTAATATTATTATTATCATTATTAATATTATTATTATTATTATTATTATTTTTTTTTTACTTTTTTTTGATTGATTCTGGTCCTTTCTGGAATATGTTATTTATTTTTTTATTTTTTTATTTTTTGTTCTCACAATGGTTTAAACCAGTTCCTGTATTTATCAAATAAAGTGAAATTTTGGACTTCAGTGAAATTTAAAAGTAAAATACATCTTTTCTTTTTCTCCTTGGGACAAACTTAATATAAAACAATAATTATTGCAGTATCTGAGACATGTTTTGGAGTGATTATTTAAAAAACAATTGGTCATGATGAATAAGCAACATGTATAATTCAGAATAAGGTCATGTATCACATGTTTTTGTGCATTTAATAGGATGTTTCATTTATGAGGGATGTAAACAAACAACATGAATGAAGCTGGCACTGATTTCTTTGTTTGCAGTCACTTTCAATGCATCTTCATTTCCTGCACTTTTCTGTGACGTTGATAGTTTATTTTTCAGCCAATGTCCTATTATTTCTTCCATAATTGTATTTCTATATATTATTATTCACAATCTAATTGCTACTTCCTTTACATATGTTTTTGCAGAATATTATTACGTAAGGATTAAAAAAAGCAGAAGGAAAAGAACACTATTCTAGATGTAGGGTAAATCCTTGTATCTGATTGGCTGATTCTGCTCTTAGCCTTAATATGAAAAGTCACATGATCACTTCCGATTGCTCGTAAAGGTTACTCCTACACTAATAAGTAGCTTGATAAATGTGTTGTGTTCTTCACACTCGGCAAAGAGCTTTTTTAAGAAATGCATCGACTACGCAAAAACAAAAAAACCCAGCAGACCCCTGATCAGCGCCTGCGGCCCCTCGGAGCTGCCTACCTTCCCAGCCGATCTTCCCGTCTCCGTCTGAGTCTCCCTGCAGCAGGAAACCTCGGGTCTCAGCTGCAGTCAGTGTCCTCGCTCCTTTGGAGAACTTCTGCAGGAAGAGTCTGACGAAGAGCAGGAAGACACCAAACACACAAACGACCAAAAGGGAAGAGAGTTAATAAACACATTGAAGGTCCTGCCTTTGCAGAAAACTACCAACTGTAGACTTAGAAATATCTTCATTTTCTGTGTATAACACTCAACTGTAACTCATCCTGTTCTATGAAGCCGCTTTTGTCCTGGTCCAAAATCGTAAAGACCCTCTTGATATCTGTTGGATTCTTCTTGGATAAACCCACGGTTTTGAAAAACATCTTCGGGCTGAAGGAATCCTTAGCTGGAAGTAAAATCACAGATAAAAAACATGATCATACCCAGTTAGTTGACACGAAACAAAGGCGTCCTGTGACAAAGAGCAAGGACCGCTCGCAATCATCTCCTCACCTTTACAAGCACTAATAGCCGAAGTGATGTCCGAGGCTGCGAGGAAGTCGGTGATAGCCATGGCGGTGGAGAATCTGTTGTGGTGAGCGTTGGAGCCTGGTGCAATATGGGACCACCGACGGCAGAAAGACACTATTGGTGACAGCGGATAGGCTTCACCCCACCCTTGGTGTCAAAAACCACCAGTGTCCTTCTGTCCGCTGTCACCTGCAGCTGACCACTTCAGCCAACGCTAACAGTGTGTGTTTGTGTGTGTTTCCTAGAGTGTTTTCTCCAGGGGTCAGAGGTCATAGTGGATTTACCTCCACCTGAACAGAGCCCAGTCACGTCTGTAAACAAAACTCACAGTCAGCGGAGGTTATATTTCGGTGCATCTGCAGGCAGCCTGGCTGGCCCGCAGTGCTTCTTCGCCGCTGTTGCCAGCCACAGTCTCTGCCTGCTCGTGGTCGTCCCTGGCAGCGTTTCCGCAGGCTGTAAACATCCTGTTATTATGGCCTCTGTCACTTTCAGGCTGCGCTCCATGGAGCTGTCTCCACTCACGGTGTCCTTGTCCCCAAATGATGCTACATTTAGCATGTGAGGAGCTCTGTTCTCAAATTAGTGGGTGTTTATTTGAAAAGATGCTAAACGTGCTATAGAAATGCGATGACAGTCACACTCACACAGTGTGGCTTAATTAGGACGAGCTCGTATTCATATCCGTAAATATTAGCTATATATTATTATTATTATATATTGCGTCTGTCAGGAAATGAGGTTCAAAAATGCTAAAATTGGAACTTTTTATGTTTTTTTTAATGTAACCTTTAATATTTACCTTTAACCTTTGATATTTTCAAATTACACATTGTATTAAATAAATGCATTTTGAGTCAGTTTATCCAGCTGCGACAGCATATTGTTGAGTCATGTTTCCGTGCGCAGCTGATCTATTGTTTTGTTTTTAAAAAAAAGATATTTTTGATGATTATAGGGTTTTGCATTAAAGCTGCAAACAAAAGACAACATTCACGAGGTGCATGCGTAAAATTTAAAAAAGATTTGCAATAAATTTGTCAAAGGGAGTCTCTGGAAAAACACGTGCTGAGGAATTCCCACACTTGCAGGTGGCTTGGCAGTTCTTACTACATGAAATAAAGTGTGATAAGCTGGCAAAGTTATGGACTTTTGTTCTGGCAAAGCACAAACCTTCCTCACAATATCTCTCGTCGCCACATTTGCCGACTTTTGTGTAACTGAAATGCACTCAATGTGACTTTGTGTCGGCTTTTCCTGCCTGCTAATGCCATTATGATCTAAAAAGTTTTTTCCCGCAGTTTTAATCCACATGTGTCTTTATAGCTCCCATGTGTGAGGGCCTGCTGGAGCGCTGGAGCTACTGCGTCATACCGGCCCGAACAGGCAGCACGTGTGCGCCCAAGGCCTGGCGAGAGTGACGTGAGCCTGGTTTCCTCAGGATGGACTACAGTGAGGCCTGCAGCAACCAGAGGGGCAGAGGAGCGACAAAAACATCCTCTGCTCCCCCTCACGTACCTGCCCCCCTCAGCCTTGTCCCTTTCCACGCTCCGATGCTTGTTTTCAGGAAGACCAGGCTTCCTGCGTGATGGAGCGGTGGATGAGAGGAGGAAGAGGGGGATGGGACAGAGAGGAAAAGACAGACACAGAGGGAGATGGATTGGGATGGGAGTGATGGTCCTGTGCACGTACGGGTTTGAGGGAGTTTGTTGCGTTGGTTGTTTTCCTGGCAGGCACAGGCAGCTGTAAGGAGTCTGAGAAACGTCAACAGTGAAGTTTACATCTTTCGTGTCGATAGAAAACTTTTTCGTGTGCACCTGAGAGAAATCGTGCACCATGTGAGCAAAGCAGACAGGGAGCGTCCTGCTGCTCTACTGGGCCTAATTTAAAGAAAGTTATTCATTTCGTGCACATATAGAAATCATGCAGGGACTTGGACCTGGAATTTTGCACTTTTGCAAGCCTGACATACACAATGTCCTGTTTTGTTCTTCCATTTGTGTGGGGAAATAGTGAGCAATAAGGGGATTAGCACAGGACCTGGAAACCAGCAGAGGTAAGTATTACACGAGCAGATGGTAGGTTGAATTTTACACAAATGAAAGAAACTGCATTGAATACATTCCTGCTTTTACTGAATATTTCTGTACAAGTCTGCATGTCTAGACGTTCAGTGTGTCGCTCAAGGAAACTTTGACAGGATGTATCACAGATGCATTCACACATACTGGCTATTGTGGGGATTTATTATGTGTAATTTGGCATATAGTGCGGTCCTGCAGCATCAGTTGACACTTTATCTTCATTAATAAGTAATCATTTGTTATATTATTTATGATTTAGGTAAAAGATAAAATAGTTCAACTACAAATTGTTTGAACAGCAGCATGAGATTTTCAGTGTATGTCCACTTTTTATCACACTTGCAGACTGTGTTGCGTCATTATTGCTATATCTTTACAATAGATATAATGAATGTGGCTCAGGTTGTTGGAGTGAGTTGAAAACTGATTGTAGGTTTGGTTGTTTGATCCCAGTGAGCAGACCAGCGCACTATGACACCTTCGCCCCCACCACTCAGAGTGTGAAGGTGTAAATCAGAGACAATGTGGAGGAATTTGTCCATCTCAGGTTAAAAAGTGCCATTTACGTGCACCCTATTTACCATTAAATTCTTATTTAGTTTAATTCCAAATGCTGCTCTATATCCTTTTGCTTTTTTGAAGGTTGTCCACCCTAAAGAAACATTTATTTCGAATTTTTTTAATGATTATTTCAGCCATGTTAAGGTTTAATACATGATCATTTAAATGTCACTACTATTTATTCATATACACGACTAGTCTAGTCTAGTCTGTCACCGATGAAATAAATGTTTGCAAAGTCCGAAAAGTTAAAGTTAAAGCTGTCAAGTATATTGCTGCAAATATTGTGAGTTTCTTGGTCAGCAGAGAAAAAGGAGGAACATGAGGAGACCCTGTTAATAAATGTCATATGTCTTTGCATCATCGAAAAGCTCTTAACATCAATAAAATCCATTTTCTTTTAGCCATTTATGAGAAATCTTGACCTTCAACCTTGTCTGTGTGGAAAGAATAAATATAAAAGATATTTAGAACAACGTGTGTCAGATTTCAGTAGAAACTATTTATTTTTGAAAGCCATCCTAATTCAGACGGATTTGAATGTCACCAGGTTAGACCTAATGCCACCGCGCGCTAAACTAAATCTCTGAGTCCCTCTCTAGTGTCCGAAGCGTTCGACTTCTCAGACAGAGAGACAGACGGAAAGACCCGTTCATCCATACATGCATCCCCGAGGAAAGTGGCTGCTCCTCCTTTTCCCTGGGCTCAGTTACTGCCTCTTCTATTTCTATCTGACCAGCTGTGGTGTGGGCATGCCAGTGACGCTCTCAAATTCAGCCAAGACGCCCCCCCCGACCCCTCCAACACACACTTTAAGCCCCGCCCTCCACTCTCGCCAACAGTTTCGTCTCACTCTTTTGTTTTGGCACCAATCTTTCAATCTTTGTGGTTTTTCTGAGTCTGTGGCATTCAAGGTGTCGGTGCATGCGTGTGTGTTTTGACATGAATCACATGACGTGTGTTTGAGTCTGTGTCTGTACATGCATCTATTTTGTGTGTGTATACTGTACTGTAAGTCAGTGCGCGTGTCGTTGCATGTATCTAAATTGTGCATGTGCACGAAAACAAGGAGAAAGGACCAACGCTTTTTGATTGACAGTTAAATGTGGTCACCATGAATAGGCCAATGAGAATGTGGCGTCCAGACATTTCAATATAAGTTCAACATACCAACCAGTCCTCTCCAATTCAGATAAGAGCTCAAATGTTCTCAGTGTTGAGTTAAAAGAGGTCCAGTCTGAGCTTTAATAACCCCCTGACCAGGCAAAAACAGCAGAACTCTTCACTCTTTACTCACAAAGTTTGACATTTTTGGGAAATACACTTTCCTTGCCCAGAGTTAACAATGAGGTGGTTAAATCCAATCTCATATGCTAGCTAAATATAAAGGTACAGCTAGCAGCCAGCTAACTTAGCTTAGTAAAAAGGAAATTCAGCCAAACTGGACGTTTCACATGCAGTTTGAATAGTAAAAATCCGTTCAGCTACTGAGGAGATATCAATGTCTAAAGTCAAGAAAACGGCCTTGCCTGCTAATTTGAGGTCGTAGGTTTCACTGAGCCTAACATCTTTAGTCTTTTAGCTGTAGGTGTGTGATTTCAACATATTGACCCAGGGAAACATGCACTGAAAGATTTGACTGAGGGGAAAAACACTTTGCTGAGAACATAAAACCCTTTGAATGCCTCCTTAATGTGTCATATATAGGATATTGACCTGGGTAGCATATGTTCCCAAAAAAAACCCCTGCGTGTATGTTGCAGCCCTGGTGGAAAGCAGCAGTGCTCTGGGGTTGTCCTGCTCTCACAGGCTGGAGGGAAAGTTGATCCTCCTCAGCATGGTAGACTTACTGCAAAGATGAAATGCCTGTTTAACGCACAGCAGTGCAGCCATTTCTAAGTCCAGTTTCATGTCTTATCTGTTCGAACCGTAACTAAGGGACAATCTTGACTCGTTAATTTTTTTATTAAATATGGTTGCTGATGTGAAACTGGAACAGGGTCTGACGAATACCAGCAGCTTAGGATGCAAGTGATAGGAGGTGCGCTGGGACAAGGGGGTAAGGGGGAATTAGGGACTCCCTCTCAGAGGGCAGGGGTTGCAGCAAAGATAGTGCTGTCAGGGAGAAACGCTTGTCCTGGATTTATGTACAGATGGATGTACGGGCCAGAGAAGCTAAGACCTTCCCTAAAATATGTTCTTTCTGAACAGCCTTTTTTCCAGTGTCCTGTTTCCTGTTCCTATAGTGTGAGGTAGTGCGATATACCCCGGGGCGTCGCCTGATTCCCAAATAAAGATATTTATGTATATTTCAGTGCCACAGGCCTCTGTAAACCTCATCACATTTAAGATTAGCCGCTGAAACAGATCTGCTCTTATCTGATCAGGGTTGTGTGTGCGTAAATGAGAGCTCTGTCAACGAGCGCTCGAACTCAGCTCCTCCATTAACACGTTAGTCGAGGAGTCCCACAGCTGTCTCGGCCTGCGCCTGCTATCTGACTGTCTTAGGTCAGAGGTCAGGGCCCTGCTTTTCAACACCTTTCCCGCCGTTTTTTTTGCCCGTCAGCGGTCCTGACATTTCAAGTCCGTTCCTCCTCACTTGTGTGTGTGTGTGTGTGTGTGTGTGTCAACCATGTATTAACTTTATGTTATGGCTGAAATATCGTTTTGCCCCGCTAAGCTGCTCCCTCGGCTCTGGTTGGATTACAGGGTAGGATGAGGTAAGTGTTTGCATACATACACAGTTGCAGTCGTTGCACAACCCACATGAAGTGACAGACAGGCACAAGCCTTTCACCACTGGCTTTAGCACTAGACTGATATGATACATATATATATATATACATATATATATATATATATGTATATATATATAATAGTTTTTAGTGTTAAAAGCTGCAGGTGTAATTGGAGAATCGTACACGAATAAGCAAAAATTGCAATGGGGAAAATAAATCATTTTAACTTCTGTTAAATGACATTCGTTTTTTTTTTTGTTCACAGTTTGTGTGTGTGTGTGTGTGTGTGTGTGTGTGTGTGTGTGTGTGTGCTTCACAAATCCTTATAACCCCCACTGAGCCCAACTGGGACACTCTACTGCGGTCTAGTGGAAGAACACGGCAAAGACATATGCAGGAGAGAAAACAACATTTCTGCGACATTGATTTCCGTTGTCGTGTTGACGGATTCATTTGTTTGCTCTCCATTTGTAGACACTGCAAAAAAATAACAAATGTGTCATATAAATCCTAAAACTAAAACAGAAAACTCAATTAACTTAGTGAATATACTGTACATAGAGATGGTTTACTGTACATGTACGTGTATGTATCGTGCATTAATGTGTGTTATTTAAAGGGCCCGAACATCATTTTATTTGTGAATGAATAATTATGGACAATGTCAGAAATCCATGTAAATTAGAGCTTTAAAGGCACAATGAGTAGGAATTATCACTACATTTAAAGTTGGCCCCTCCTCAATGACGATTGGCGCTCGCCAGCGGGTGAAAGCCAACCCCGGGTTCACTTTCGTTTTTAGAACGAGCTCGCCTCGCTATAGCTGCGTTTGTTTCGCCGCTGTGTCCACCATTTTTGTAGCTTCCTGTGTGCTTACGATCTGGCACCTGGTCACTGTGTGTTTATTAAAGGTTGGTGCCCTGAAATCGCCCTAACACAGGAACAGGCAGAAGATCTCAGCAGACACAGACACCGCCACGCACTTCTAGTGGGTCATAGGTGAATATTGAGAGGGATTATTTTTCTATAAATCTATACAAATGTGTACTCATTGTGCCCTTAAAGTGTGCACAAGTTCTCGTTTAATAATGACTGCAGTATAATGAAGGCAGTGATATTCCCTCTGACTCGACATGAAAACAAACTGAACCCATTTTTACACCCGGCAGAATTTCTATTCGCCGTGTTTTTACACGTCAATACCACTTGTTCTTGTTCTACCAAGTACACTTTGTGTAAACAAGATATTTATTCCCCCCTCTGTCATTAAACAGATTTTATATGGTGAATGATGGCGTAATAAATGACACCAGGAAATGAATAAAGATAAACTTACGTCCACCCATCCTAACCCTCCCACATGCACAGATCCACCTGCCTCACACATCTCTCTCTCCCTCTGTCTCTGTCTGTGTGTTACAAACACACACTCCTCGTTCCTTTACACTCACACACACTCATACTTCTCCCAATATGGCAGTGCCCTTGGCAGTAGTGGTGCTAGTTCAGGCGGGCAGAGTTCCCAGGTCTGGACTAAGGAAGAGCAGGTGTACTGCTGTCAACAGAGGCTCATAAATACCCTGCCAGCGATCTGAGATGGATTACAAGTTTATGTCATCATATTAAAGACTCTCTGTCAGCAAACACTTCTAAGACCCCATAATCTCCCGCATAAGAGAAAAGTATTTTCTCCCTACAATGGGAGTTTATGGCACGGCTCGCCGCTGTGCAGCACAGCTCGTGCTGATCTGCGACAAATTAGTTCACTCAATTCACAAGCAGACACACTCTGGCTTCTATCAGTCAACATGTAAAAAGGCTCCCCCATAGGAACAGGCTCTCTGCCCCCAAGAAATGAAAAAAGATGCAGGTAAAGAAAACACTTAATATCATAAAATGGTCATTTTCAGGGAAACGGGGGGGCTGTTTTCCCCTCTCTCTCTCCTCTATGGCTGCTCTACACTTCTCTAATACACACATCCCACTCCATTTGCATCCTGTCATGTCCCCCGATGCATTTCATTCTGTCTTGTCTGGTCCCACCGGCCATGTCTCGCTTCACTAAATAAAAAAAATGAAGTTGAGCTAAGTTACTTCACACGCTGAGTAAAGGAGACATAAAAGTTTGTATCACCGTTGAAGCCACGCACCTTGAACAAATATGTACACAACAGTGACATGTTTACCACTCTGTATGTTGTTATTTTAGTGTCACATTTCACTCCCTCTCGGCCCCTCGCTCCTCTGCAGCTGTGAGACCCTGCTGTGTCCAAATAAAGGCTGCAAACAGCACTACCGGCGCTCTGACTGGGTGTTTGACTTTCCCGTATTACCCACAGCGCTTCGCAGTGCCCAATGCCATTGGTGTTGGACGGTGACTTCAGCTCCGTTCGTGTTCCTCTTCAGGCCCTCGATCGGTGTGTATCCCGCATGCTCAGAATAAGCCCAAAGATCTCCAATTACCCTCCTCTCACGGATAGTTTGGTGTCACTCGCCGCCTGCCGGCTGGATCTGATGATTCTGCGCCCGCAGTGTAAAAGGATAGCTGTACAGTTCTCTGGGTGTGTACTGTGCATGGTACAACTCGAGCGGAGCAGTAAAACACATAGCAGCAAACCAAACCAATTAATCAAAAATTCAAGCTGAGGTGTCACCTCGGTGCTTGGGCTTGTTCTCGCCTTCTCGAGCACAACAGACACATTCTTTATTCTAGTTCACCTGTTGATGCCCATGAGGTCAAGTTTCCCTGCGTGCTTCAGGGAATTGTGGGACGGAGACATTTCGGAGTTGGCAGGCGAGCAGAGTGTGGAGAAATGATATGCACTGCTTTCTCCTGGTTTTTTAGCAGATAATAAAATAGAACTATTAGGCTTCCTCAGCTTTAGATGGCCTGAAACTAAACAGTATCACTCATCCATCTGACACTTCGAGATATCAGATTATGAGCGACTCAGACAGCACACATCCGTCATTCCTCCAATGTGAAAATAGATTGTGCCGGAGTAAGCTCACATTTTGCGCCAGTGAGAAGGCTTTCAGCTCCGGCGACTGTATCACGTCCTCACATGTACTGCTAAGTCCAGTGAAAAAAGAGTTGACTACACTGAAACACGGTACTGTGAGCAGTCAGGGTGCACCGGCTGACCTGCTGCGGGCGCAGGTTGCTGGGTGACACGATGCCTCGGAGGAAGACTGTACAAGGAAGTGACAGGAAGGGAAGGAGAAAGAAGAGAAATGCAATCATTCGCTCTGAATGGAAACACCATCTGTCCATCTCTTTTGCTTCCCTTCCTTTCTTTTCTCTTTCCTCTCTCTTGGACACCAGAGGTGGGCTGAATGGTGACATTTGTCGCCTCCTGGGAACAGCATCCTGATGCTGTCTGGGTGTGTGAAGCAGAACTCCAGCATCAGTGATTTTGTTGCCAGGGGGAGGACTATACCAGGGGAAATGTTTCAATAAATGTGGCTGTGTGGAAGTTACATGATGATGGTGATGATGATGATGAAGAGTACAACTGACAGCAGCAGCAGTACAGGAGCATGTACATGAGCAGCAGTAGTAGTAAAATCAGCGGTGGACAGTAACTAAGTACATTTACTCAAGAATTATACTTAAAGTACTTGTTCTTTACTTGAGTTTTTTTCATTTTTTGCTGCTTTATACTTCTCTGAGGCAAATATTGTACTTTTTACTCCACGACATTCTTTGATAACTTTAGTTACTTTGAAGATTCAGGTTAATAATACAAAATATAATCAACAAGTTATGTATTATTTTAGGTTAAGATAAAACTTCATTGATCCCTTGGGGAAATTGACAAGCTCCCCGTCAGTATATAAAGTAAAACCATAAGCTCCTTCTTTACCAGCCGCAACACCAAAGTGGTGAACACATTAATGCATCATTAATTATAAATCACTAATATATTATTCTGAAAGTATATAAATGTCTTATCTTGGGCCAACTTTATAAGGTCAAACTCTGTGGGGGGGAAAGAAGCTCCTCCTGCATGGATGTGGGGGACATTTTACTTTTTGTACTTTAAGTACATTTTGATGCTCATACTTTTTTACTTTTACCTGCAACCGAGTATTTCTACACTTAAGTGTTAGAGTACTTTGTCCACCACTGGTAAAAAAAATAACTGCAGTAGTTAAATGTTTACATAGCAGGCCAAGTATTACAGTAATATATTATTATAATTCTATACGTATTAGAAATGTATATATATATATATTAGCCAAATATATAAAGCCTCATTTCCTGTTTTATTTTGAGTTTTTTTCCTCTACCTCAGCGCTGCTGCTGTTCTGCTTTCAACCTCTAGAGGGAGCTAATGTTGAGACCGTGCACCAAAAACCTTAGACTGAGGTTTTGTTTTACCTGTATATAAATGTATTTTAAATCTGATCCCTTCCATGGTAAAGAATTGAACGTATTGTGTTTAGTACACAACGTTAACCTTATTCCGAGACACTACATCAAAATGCAGAATGATCCATTTCAATTCTTCATTCTGATGATCTAAAATGGTATTTATCAGATCAAAGGTGGGACGAACGACACCTTATTACATTTAATGTTGGTGTATACATGCAGAATTAATCAAATTTGAACAAGCATTCATATCCAAACGGTTAAATGATGTGCTGAGACAATTTAACAAAATAAACAGGAGAGTTATTTAATCTATTACTCATTTCACTGAAGAAACTGGGCAACATCCTGAAGCACTTTGGGAACCACTGATCTCCATATTATTTGTCTTGTGGAAGCAGCTCTGTAAAGTCATTTAAAGCCGGTTTCCAGAGACTTGTGGAGAATAAAAAAATAAGAAAATAAACTGACTTGATAACAGTTTATACTGTTATGGATTATGTAGTTTCAATAGTGTTATGAAACCATTTTATAATAGGGCATTATTATTATTATTATTATTATTATTAAGTGGTGTTGGTAATCAGTTAAAATTGTATAAAATGTATGAAAGAGGTCCTGACTAGAAATTGAGCTAAAATATAATAATAAATATATAATAATAAATATATAATAATAAATGTAATTGTTATTATTATTATTATTATTATTGTTATGAAATAAAAAACCAAGACCATTAAAAATAATAACAATTAGAGAATGAGTAAAGAACATAATGAGAATGACTTTAATTGTAAGACAATTAAAATAAATACATTTTAAAATGTTCGCAGATTACAGGTGTTCCAACCTTTTGGAGCATAGTTTAAAAAAAAGTTGGCCTGCCTATTTTTTTTTTGTGCCCCACAGTAGAAGATCTAAGAAATCGTAAAGGATTATAAAAGACAAATAAAAAGAGCAGTGCAGTATATACACAAATATAATACACAATAATAATATATGAATATAATCTTGTAAAGGGCAAAAGAACAAACCAGAAGAATCCTTCAATTATTGTGAGTTCTCCACCTGGAAACCATAAGATATGTTTGTTCCTGTCCAGCTGTGCTACTGCTCTGGTGTTTGCATGAAGTGTAACGTATGCGCGGTAGAATTATTAAAAATAATGTACAATACCTCGTGTCTGTGTCACTGTGACATCCACTGTGCCGTTACTCTCTGTCGCGCAGGCTGTTGTGTTGCATTAGACCAGATAAGTTATTGATTCCCTTCTTGCACTTTGCCGCTGCAGAAAGGCCAGCAGCCTCCAGGGAGTGCACTGTATATGTGAGCTCTTTGTCCTTCCTCTGCCCTCACATCCCTTCTCTTCATCACCCTTCATTCACTCCTCTTCCACCCTCCCCACCTCCTCCGATTTATTTAATTCCCCCCTCATTCATTCCCTCTCTACTCCCCCTGACCCTCTCTCTTTTTTCTGTGCATCCCTCTAGCGCCTCTCTCTCTCTTTCCATATGTTTAGCTTGCCTAGGTGTCAGCCGTGCAGTAAAAGCCGGGGGAAATGAGTGGGGCTCGCAGAATGCAAGGTAGGAAAAGAAATACGCTGTGTGTCATGCGTGGCCAGGATGCAGAGAGATCAAAAGTGTTGCAACACATTTTTGCAGCATCATGATGCAGCAAGGTTTTGAAGCAATGCACATCAGTTGATAACCGTGTTCCTCGCTTTCTTTTTGCAGAGTTAAAATACTTCGGGGACGGAGCGACGGTGGTGATTTCTTTGGATGGTTTTAATTGGCTGTCTAAAAGGAGACGCAGTGACAAAGAAGTCAAGAATAGGTATTATTTAGAGTTTTTATCACTGTAATCGATGGAGACTTTGAATGTTTGGTGTGTTTGTGTCTCTCTCGTGGTGGTGGTGGGACTCATGGGTGTCTGATTGTGTACTGGCTGTGTCTTTCCCCTGAGCCCCTCCACCTGTTACACAATGCGGTGTTAATTTACCCGAAACAAGGCAGATTTCAGGCTTCACGGCCTACTGCATACGTGTGTTTTTGTGTGTGTGTGAGAGCATACAGTAGTGTGTGTGTGTGTGTGTGTGTGTGTCCTCTTACATCCTTTACGTCACAGCTGCTGTGAGTCAGCTCCTCTCTTCCTTTCCTGAGTCACTCATCCAGCGGTTGCTTGGTTACTGCAGAGCGGTAAAAGTTTCCTATTGCGTCTTTGTCTCCGCGGATGGATGGGCCCCGATATTTATTCAGGCTCAGGAGTGAGTGGCCAAATAATGTATGTGTTTGTGTGTGCACTGCTTCATCCAACGGACAAAGGCTGACAAATCAGTTTTAGTACATCCTGTTGTTAACAGACACTCGAGGGCTGTCTGTGCACTGCAGCTGACCTCTTAAAATGTCCAATGTCCAAAAAAAAGAGAGCGAAATGGAATTATATTTTGCCTGTAAGAGGAGATTATCTTTAGACAAAGCCGAGATATTATCAGTTTAAACATGTGGTTTACTTTCAGTGTTCCTGAAAAAGATATATTCCTCCAACTGTGTTGACTATTGGTATGGCACTATACTTCTTTGGCTATATGTCGCTTTCAAAAGTGGATTATTTCACCAAAATTTCACTCAAAGAGACACGTACCAACCAGTAAGAGACTCAAAACATAAAACATCTTCAAAGAGACACAAAAAGACTACAAAGAGTCCAAAACAACTACAAAGAGATGCAAATAGACTCACAGCAACCATGAAAAAGGGAAAAACAACCACAAAGAGACAACATTTAAAAACTGCGACTTTCTTGACTTGCAAAATGATCTTTTAATTTGACAAACGTGTCATTTATTGCACAATTGAGACGGGATCAAATTAGTTATTTATCTCTCACTGTTGACTACCGTACATATTTTTTCCCGAAATAAGGTCCCTTGAGGGAGAGACTTCAGTGAAAAATCTCTATTACCAATAGGAATTATGGCCAATAATACAAAAATAAAACCTGCGTTTTAATGTATTGCAATTATTCATTAAGCTCTACTTAAGCTCCTTTACTTGTTCGTTTACCTATTTACACAATACAAGTCTCAATGAGTCGTTGTGCATCATTCATGCAGGAATGAAGAGCTCCAGCTGTTGATATCCTCAGGTCACATGATCCGGGCCGACGAAGAGCTGCAGGCGATCAGCTGCATCCACGATCAACGAGCGAGTGCAGCCCCGGAGTTATGGAGGAACAGTGACCGCAGATCGAGCTCGCCAACGTGGCCACCACTCTCCTCGGCCTCCGCTCGACATCGCTGTCATCATTCAACCCTCACCTCTTTAGCTTCTTTGGTCTCAGAGCGCCCAAAGGAGGCCCAATGGACAAGACTTATTTTAAACATGCAGGACATTTTCGGTTTGATCCAAAAGGACAGTAACATGGTGACCCAGCAGGACAGTGTTACAGCGAATCAGCACAACAGGTTTATCGTTTTCTGTGACGAGGACATACCACTACAACGCTTCGGTGACATATACGCTGAGGGTTGTAGGACGTCTAAAGGGGATACTGGTTGGCGTGTCAGTGACAACAACACGTTAAGCGATTTGAAAAACGTCACAGCCCACCGCCCCAACAACTCTAACGGGAATCAACACGAAGTGGTGAACAGAGACAGTTTTAACAACGTGAAAAGTCTTCTGAAATCCTGTCACATGTACGGCGCTCCAGGAGCAGTGTCTGCGAGGGACACGGGTGCTAACAGGAGGAAGAGCGTGACCTTTGATGGCGATGTCACGGTCTACCTGTTTGATCAGGTACTGTTCTCCCGTTGTCTGTTCACGTTGGGCACATGAAGATTAAACACTCTACTAATCCCAACCAAGGCTGGAACACTTTCCTGTTTAATTTCCACTGTTATTTTCTTAGGAGAGTCCCACCATGGAGCTGCACGCTGAGGCCTGCACATCTCTGCCAGATGTCCCATTAGAAGACAGCGGTACAGTTTTTGAAGGACACCAGTGCTTTTGCATGTTTCCTCCCACATATTGTGTATACTTACATCACTGCTGACCATTTTGTAGCAGTGGAAAGCAACTAAGTACGATTACTCAAGTAAAGCTTCCTCGAGTATTTCCATTTCATACCACTTAATTCTACAAATAGTTACGTGGAAATTAAGATATTTCCATATAAATAATATGACAAGCTCAGAAATGATGAAACATTGTTATAGATAAACTTCCCAACAGTATAATACACTTTCAATTAGCTCCACGTCGACCAGCTACAGCAGTACAATGCTGGTGTTATCAGTAATAATAATTTAATGAAACAATATATAATAGATTAACACTCAAAGACAGCATTTTTATTCACTTAGTTTTTTTACTTTCAATACATTAAGTACATTTGACACAATTTTTACTTATCATTGGATATTTTTTAAGAGTGAAAAAAATCAATACAACATAGTATTGTGATATTTTGTGTGGCAATATTGCATTGATACACGGTTGTGTTGTTTTATTATATGAATTATTAATATTGGAAATACAAATGAAAAGTTTTGGTAACAATTGCTTACATGATGCTACGTTTTCTTTCTGATGAGGTCAGCAGGATTGGCATATTTTTCTTTTAATGGTGCAGCGCGAGTAATATAATATTTTTTAAGTTAGATATTTTTACAAAAAAACAATAATTTTGTAATTTATTGATAAATAAGGTAATATTTGGACACTAAAACTTGGCTTTTATTTTTTGTTTGATAATGTCACTAACTACTACAAACTGACAATGTAACACGATCAGGGCGGGACACTGCAGGGGTTAACACACTTTAATGTTCCTCAATCCTGTTAATCCCAGATGCTGCAGGCTATTGTCACTTCGTTGACACTAATTGTGTGTTTTTCCTGCAGGCTTGGAGTGGGAAGACGACTTCTCAGCTTTGGAGAAGAACTGCCATTTTCAGTGTGTCAGACACTCTCAGCAACACAGCCCTTCCCTGGCGACACAAAGCACCGCGGCTCTGTCCCGGCGCTTCTTTCTCTCCCAAACCTGTCTGTTCCTCACCCATGTCACTGAGTCAGACCTTGAGCTGTGAGATAAAAGGTTATTCACACACACATATTGAGTCGTAGGTGCTGATTTCTATGACACAGGGGTGGTCAAGTGGAGCCTTTCCGTCTGCCGTCAGCCAAAGGCCAGCTCACTGTCACCATGGCCTAATGTGACATCCACACTTGTTTTTCTTTCAGACAGCCAGCCTTGGGCTAATGGAAAAAGTGACTAATCGTCCAGATCTCGTCCTCTTCACCTTCTCCCTCCTCTTTTATGACGAGTCAGGGATTTTAATGGCTTTTTTCTCTTTCTCTCTCTCTCTCTCTCTCTCTCTCTCTCGGCTCCAAATGGATTCAAAGCACCTGGCGTTCGTGACATCACAGCCACGCAGGACTGTGTGACGGTGCATTCAGCTTTCACAGTTGTTGGTATGACAAAGATCACTGGCTATGATGTGAGAAAAGAAAACAGCCAGTTGCATAACAGTGCTGGTACCTTTCCAGCTGCAGACCTCTTTGAAAGCTGCTTTTCATGCCAGGTTGTGTCCTTGGACCTGAGCTGTGAAATAGAAACACACATGTTGTCAATTCCAATCAATTTCATTTAATAAACTGTGTCTGAAATCTCATTTAAAATTGTTGTATTCAACAAATTCCAGGTTAATCTGGAAATACAGGGAGTATATGTTGTTTATTTATACAGTTTGTTTTCCTCAAACAGAGCATGCTTGTGGAGGCCCTGTTTGCTTGCCTCATTACTGAAGTGTATTCAGCTCAGAATTTATCAGCGGCTGTGGCTAAATAAACAGTGTAAGCCTTAGGGCCAATGGAGCCAGAAACTGAACAAACTAAAAGTAACAGATAATGTTTCCACAGAGCCAGCATCAGCGAGGTTTGGTTGATTAGATACAGTGTACCTGAGGAGGAAACAGTGAACCTGGCAGGACCAGTCTTAGTATTCTCACACACACACACACACACACAC
>CALSCE010000091.1:17742627-17754284 GCA_943593645.1 Bovichtus variegatus
GCCTACCTTGCCCTGCAGGGACACAGCCCACAGTGACAGGCGACCTCTCGGCTCCTCGTTGATCTCCCAACCTCCACAGCTGATGTCGCTGAAAGGATCTGGTAGAGTCGTCTGCTGTGAGGGGATCTGTGAGCACACACACATGGAGAGACGCAGGTGAACTAACAGAAAGCTTCACACACAGACAGAGACACAGAGACAGAGACAGAGAGAGACAGAGAGAGAGAGAGAGACACACAGAGACACACACAGACCTTAGCCCAGGTGTCCATGGCTTTGTATCTCCTGTAGCGGATCCATCGCCTGCGACGGACACAGGAGTTCCACTTCTTGTCTTTAGTGTAGTAGGCGGGAAAGTCAATGGCATAGGTCCATCCCTGAAGATACAGACATCTCACTCATTAAAACAAGGCAGGAATAAAAAAAAATGTAAAAAGTAGGGATATGATAACATATGGACACTCGCCCCTTTCTCCGTGGGCTCTCCCTCAAAGTTTTCATCCATGTGCCAGTCGCCCTCCCACTCCCAGCTGCTGGAGGGAAGCAGGAAGTTGTCGAGAGGTTGGTGTTGTAGACCCGTGACATCACTCCACTGCCAGCGGTCGCTTGGCAACAGACGTTCCGAGAAACTATCGACGGGGTTCCAGCGCTGATAGAAAGACAGACGGACAGAGACGTCATGTTGGAGACAAACAAAGTGAAGGTTTTCCAACCTCTGGTTCTGCATTCTTTCTAATGGCCAGCAGGGGCGACACTGGTTGTGAAAAAGGTCAGACTGTATAGAAGTCTATGAGAAAATGACCCTACTTTTCACTTGATTTATTACCTCAGTAAACCTCTTCCTCATGAGCTAGTTTCCTCAATTCAGCATGATGTTCATTTAGTAAAGTCTGGCCCCGTTTAGAGGAAAGTAGACGATAAAGCAGCGTATGCTTCAGGGCGTGGCTAATTTGTGATTGACAGGTCGCTACCACGGTTTGAATGTTGTCCGTGTTTTAGTCTTAGAACTTTACCCCTTTCATAGTGTGTTGTCAGTTCATGACATTTAATTGTAATCATTTGGTCTCCTTCAGCGTTCAGTTTGTACTAAGCTCCACCCTCTTGTGCTACTGGTGGTTCCAAAAAACAAAAAACAAGATGGCGGCGGCCAATATGCTAAACTTTTAAACCGTACTCCACAAACCAATTGGAGGCACTGTGACTACGTGCACTTTTCTTTTCTTTTTTTATAAGTCTATGGTTTTCCCCATGTCCCCCATAATCCAATCCAAACACGTTGTCTCCCAATTTCACTGTGAAAAAGGACCAAAGAGCACCAGTTTTAACCTGGAGAGTAAGTCACTGCAGAGAATTGACCTAATGCATTGAGTTCCACATACAGTATAATTTCACTGTATGTGGTATTTTGAGACTGGTTCAACGTGCTTCTAATGTGCTTGTGAAGGCACACAGCTGTGAGTTGGAAACAGAGGAAGTGGGACACAGCTGTAGGAGGATGTTGCACTACTTCAGTCATTCAATCACACATAACACAACTCAAGGGGAACTCCACACTTTCGGCAACAGAAAAATAAAAAGGCACTTTTAACGTTCATAGTGAAAGACAATTACCACAGCTTCCTTTCTTTGTGTATTTATAACGTTTAATCTAATAAGCATCCGTTTTCAATTTTATTTTATGGTTTTCGAGAAGAGACCCACTTGATTCTCGTAGGTCTCCTCCTGGTAGCGGACCGGCAGGTCAGAAGCGTGGACGTTCAGGTAGATGTTGTTGTCACAGGCAATGCCCCAGCAGCACTGCTGAGCTGCCGTCACCCGCTTGAACTCCATCTGGGCATCACAGCACTGCTCCCACAGCTGCCCCGCCGTGGACAGGCTGTAGACCCGGCCGTACACATCCACCGCCCACAGCAGGGAGACGGGCATGGTTGCACCGGGAACCTGGAGAACAGGAGGAAGAGAGTGAGTGAATGGAGAGAGAGATATATATATACACATATTAGATATATATATATATATAATCTGTATCTGCTAGTTCCAGTGTGTCATTTGGAGATGTATCACACCATTATTTATAGCTGCTTACAGTCTGTCCAATAAAATCATTCAGATTTGTGATTTTGCCTTGAAGTTCAGAGGGTTTTATACATTCTCATTATAATGGACCCAATGGTGAGTCAGCAGGATTGGAAAGGTTGAGGAAGAAAGAGGCCGACAGAGAGCAGAACATAGATTTACTAGGCCTGAGAAGTGGATTGGAAGCAGCAATGTTGTGATGGAGAGAATTAAGTGGAAGGATTAGATTGGATTCTGTCATAAAATAACATTCAAAGTGTGTTACACAGATATTCAAAGTAGTAGGAGGAGAAAAGAACTAGGGCTGCAACTAACGATTATTTTCATAAATCGAATAATCGTTTGGTCAATGAAACGTGGGAAAATAATGAAACATTTCCATCCCAGTTTCTCAAAGTTCAAGGTATATTTGAGAGGCTAAAAACAGCATTTGTGCATAAGAAATTACTTCAACGATAAATAGAATCATCAAAATAGTTGCACATTTTTTTTTCTATCAATCGACTAATCAATAAAGCTCTAAAGAGGAACAGAAAGAAACGGTAACCCGGGGTCATTGGGAGATGTCGTGGTGTAAGACACGTTTTTTTGAAAGTCAAATGACACGTTGATATTTTCCTCATATTTGAATATAGCTGAATTTCCCAGCTATTAAAAAAAAAAAAAAAAAGAAAATGAAATGAAATGAGGAAATTATGACGTTATGATGTAATTTAAACTGATTTTTCTTTGAAATGTCTCAACAACTGTACAGTGAAACCACATGAAGTGAGACATGGACCTTTGAAATGTCCCCATTTACCTCATGAAGGACTTTCTTTTAATGACAGTCCAAACATTGATGATCGTGTCACATAAATCTGGGTCACGTGTCGAGGTGGCACTGATCCATGCTCACTGTGTGTGTGTTTAGTTTTATTTACACCACTTTGACTCCACTGCTCAGGTCTGACCCGAGAACACGTGACTGACCCATAGTCTACACCCCGGCCAAAGTCATCACAACATTTGATCCTGCATAGCAAATGTGAAATGACAGTTAATACCAAGGGTGGGTTTCTTAAAAGCTTGCTGTAAGTGCCATTTCATAACATTGCATAACTGGCAGTGATGCTGCTGCTGCTAAAAGGCGTATCCTCCTCCACCTGCATTCATAAGTATACAGGTCACCCAGCTCATAAAGATAATTATAGTACAAATTAAAACAGATGCACAGACATTTTGAAGGGAAGCACACAAAGATGCTCCGGGTAAATAAACAGCAGTGTTTTATTCACGCGTGACGTTTCACTGCATAAAAAGGCGACACAGCTGCACGTTAGTAGCGAGCCGCCGTCACGAGCCCCACATTAGCTCCACTGTGCTGCAGGTGTGAGGGACACAGGTAGTGAACACAAGGCTCAGAGAACAGTGAAAAGCTTTAACGACTGCACTCAGCTTGCTCTTGGTGCAGGCTTACAAGCTAAGCCCTCTAGAAATAGCGAATTAACAAGAGTTTAAAACACACCAACCTTGAGCTTCCTGTCATAAACGGTCAAACGGCGCACGTGGAGTCCCCACCCCCCCCACACCTCGCTGTTTATTCAGCGAGTGGAAATGTATGAACAGCTGTTTTAATCATAATGTGTCGGGTACCCTCTGTTGTTCACATCATATGTGTCTCTCCTACGTGAAACCGGAAGTGCCGCTGTTTCTTCTTTCCTATTGGCTGTTTCCGCGGCTGCAGGTGTTTGTAGCGTCCAGCAGGGGGCGCTGCAGGCTCACAGACTGAAAGGTACTGCACTGAAGTGCAATTCATTTACCTTACTCTTCTTTACTTTAATACATTTCAGGTAACTTTGATTTGGCAAACACATATGTGATCAGACAATGCTGTACAATTCAAACTTCAGCCCCGCTAGATACACTATTGACTGAGAAGGTACAGGAAATGATTTATTATTAATAAAATGTGGAGCCTTGTCATGGCTATATTAATACAGTTCAGTGATCAAAATCATTCTACAAATCCTGAAACATTACAGGTATATTTGTCCTTTTATCTCATCGTATCTCTTTATTTTGCACATGCTCATACCACTACACACATTCACCCCCCCCCCCCTTTTTTTTGTATTGTTATTTATCCATTTCCCCCTTAATTTGTATCGATGTTGTTACTATTACAATTAATACTTCCAGCTGAAATTAAGTTTTTTTTATTTTGTGTTGTTAAATTATCTATAAACATTATACAGCTGAAAAAAGAGAGAGAGAGAAACACGAGGCAAACATGTGAATATGATGCTGAAAGTGAAATTAAAACTAGGTGTAAAAATAAGGGCTTTTAAAATATGATGCATTAATTACTGTAAAAGCTCAACACAGCCACAGAGGTGTTTTCAGTTGGCTCATTAGGCCTGCTAAGATTGCAGATGTGCGCAGCTTACGTGCACCAATGCTTTTAATCACAGATCGTAAAAGCAGGTTATAATTTTCATCCCATTGTCTTTGTGATGAAGTAACATTTATATCATATCATAACAGAAAACACAATTGAGCTTTCATCTGTTTTATTGAGAAAAAAAGACTACATTTGTCAACACAGTGGCAAGTTACTCTGAAGAAAGCCTGTGGCAATAACTATGATGGGACTTACACGAGTGGGTCTATGAGGATCAATAAACTGTTTAGTCTGTTTCTCATCATACATTTACATTCTGTAAAGCAAATACATGGCCAAAAAAGTAATTTTCCTCACAAAACAGTTAATACTTACGGCCCACTTTATTCATACAATGCAAATGTCAACCATTGTACACAGAATCTACATTAAACAACAGTGAAACCATGAGGAGTGAAAAATAGTCCCTTCATCAAAAGGTCATTTTGTCCATTTAAAATACATACCAGCTGTCAAATCAAAACCAGTTTCAGGATCATGAGCACAGTGGCTATCGTATTCAAAGGGGTGCCTTCACAGAATGGACTTCTGTACACATGTTTTTTATTTAAATATCTCATACAAACTCAGTGTATATAAATAGCCTTCTCATTTTAAACAGTGACATACTGTTTTGCCTTCACTCAAATGACAAACCCATTTCTCCCAACACGTCACTCTCCCTTCATTCTCACAACCATTGTCTATCGTAATGCCTCTTAGGAAAAGAATGACAAAAATAGTTATAATAAAAACAGGAATAACTAATATTTTTTTTTGGCAAGTCAGGTCGACAGCCCGGGAGCTGGTCTTCTTCGTCAGCATCAGATCACTTTATTTTCAAACACTGCACTGACTGCAGCACAGACAAGCCTGGAACGACCTTATGACACAGTCTGAGGATCTATTTTGCATCTTAAAGGGACAGTTCACACCAAAATGAAGATTCCGGTTTTATCTCATTTTTTGCATGTCAGTTGAAACTCCATTGGTTTTGTGGGAGGAACAGACACACAATAAGCCTCAATAGTCTTATTTCAGCCTTGTGTTACAATGCTGAAGACATTGCAAGAAAACTGGAAAGTGGAAAAAAATAAACGGGGTTTGGTTTTTACACTTTCATTTTTTTTTTTTTAATTAACTTGAAAGTTATTTTCAGTACTTTTGGAAGAAGGCTGAGACGAAAGTGTTTGCTAGTTTTAACTATTTCCTGAAGTTTAAAGTTACAATACTTAAGATTTGAAATCAAACGCCATTTTCGCGACTATCTCTAGTCCGCAATAGCCATTCATCGTATTTACATTCAGTAATTACGTCTCCATCTATGTATTGTGGTAGGTCTTATCAGCAGTGGTGGACTCCCGAGTGCCTACCTATCTATGCACAAGGGATTCACAGGAAAACGATGCATGAATTTCATCTCATTGATATCCGGCTCACTGTTTCAAGTTCACTGTCTTTACACTGTATCAGAGCAAACTGTCACTGCTTCACATCAAAAGCGTTCAACTGCCAAAACTTGGGGTGGCTTTTATTGTGAAGCTGCCACAGGAAACGCAACGTCTTTGTCAATTTTGATTACAACTTTCAGTGAGTTGGTGAAGTCTAAATTTTCACTTTGGGGTGAACTATTACTTTACAAGAAAATATTTTCTTTGTACTACAAAACTTTGCAGAGTTCCTGCTTCTCCATGTGTTTGATTGCAGTGTTTCCTTGTTGTGGCTAATGTAAAACGCACACTGGCACAGTCAAAGACACGCCAAGAAACGATGGATCCCTTTATTAGAGCAGACTGAGAGGGACTAGCATGCAGGCTGGTGAGATGTCAGGTTGGGGTAATATTCAGTGTGTCGCGAGGGTCCCATGGTGCATGATTCCCCTGAAGGCATGACAGCGGTGAAAATCCTTATTTTAAATGTTAGACGTTTGGCGCTGATCTGTCATTCGTGACTGTTGGTCTCAGTTTGACCGTCGCAAACGGATTCGCTCCTCTGCAGGAAAAAAAAAAAAAAAATCATAATTAATGCTGGTATAAGGCCTTCCAATTCATCAACATGTGGTCATCAACATGTCTAATTATAGTGGAAATGTGTGAGTTTTTGTTAGTTGTGTTAGGTCACTCACCCGAGAAAGAGAGCCTTCGTAGTCCCATTGACTAAAGGATCCTGCTGTCAAAAAAAACACAGAAAAATAGACCCTTCAAGATCCAGTAGAGAACTAACACGACAGTTACACACCACCACTGTCACCACACACCCACGCCCTCCCTCCAGCTGTGAAGAAAGTCAGTGTTGTCAGACTGGTTTGTTAAGATTCCTCACCAACAGTCGTCCCCCTCCCTCCTTCATGTGTCAGCGCAGTAGAGCTCTGACACACACTTAAACTGCACGTCTTTGACCTCAGACATCACTGAGTTTGGATAATATAGAAAGGCTGGCAAGAGACACACTCTTCTTATTCCCTCACCTGAGGACGGTGATAATCGTATCGCCTCCACAGAGCCAAGTGAGCATGGAGACGATAAAGTTGACGAACATAAATAACTGAGCTATGTTCCCTGAGGGCTGCCGTGGCACATATTTACTTATATAAGTGCTTTAAAGAAAGTTTATAGGAGCTACAGCAGTTCATAAATATGTCAGAGGGAATTATTGTCAACCCAGGAATTTGTAGTTTAGGATGTTTTTGTTTTGGATCAGATAAGAGCAAGATTTTATCATTAATTTATTCAGTGTGCGTGACAGGGGGTGATTAAAAGAGGCAACTTGATGTAGTAACCATAATGGATTTTAATTCTATTTTTCAGATGCAAATCTTTATAATTTATAATGGCTGTCATTAAGTTCATTGTTATTTGCAGAAAAACCTGCATTACCCTGCTCTGCCGTTAGAGAGCAGACAACATCCAGAAACCACCGAACTGACTTTTACTCCCTGAACTCTGCCTTCCAGGAAGCACCTCCTCCAGACTCTCACAGTCCTCATTTAGGAATAAATTATAAACATAACAACATCTTGAGCTTTTGTTGATTTCCTGGCTTTTGAAACATTTCTTGTTTTTTTTTTTTTTTTCCTTGGGGACAGACATTTCAAGTCAAATGTAATTTAGAAATAAAAAATTAATATAAATAAAACAACATTTACTCTAGGATTACATAAAACATAAAACACAATATATACAGTTGATCCTCGCCTCGCCTGTGAAATGTCTGTGCCCACCACGATACAAAAGCTTTTTTTTTTTGCTTAAGAAAGTTTCTAACTGTGTGAATTGAAGTGGGAAGTGGCAGCCATGATAAGAGCTGGTCGAATTCTCTAATTCCTCAGAAAATGTGCACTTTAGGGTACACTTGACCATCCTTGCGAAAGGAAAGGAGGTGATGCCGTCCCACAATTCTTTGCGGCACGTCAATAACATCCGCTGTCGCATAATTACGTATCCTAGTGTGCAGTCCTTAGGAATCCTTCATATCTTTTCTTGACAAAGGTCGTAAATTCAATAAAAAAAATGTTTTTGACTATTGGACCACAGCCAACAGCTTTTCCGGGATAAGGAGAGGGCTATGACTCAAGGAACAATAGTCCCAATTCCTAAATCATGACAAGCTCCACCTTTGCTCCACAGTCACTATAACGAAACCTAAAGAGCACAAACAGCCCTCTGAACAAACCCCCACAGACAGGGTAATGACCTTTTCTATGTGGCGTTATTAAGATTTTGCTAAGTAAAACTTAAAAAAAAATGAAATGAATTATAAGAATATGAGGATGAGATGAGGAAAAGGAAGAAAAAAAAAAAACCCTGCACTGAGATTCCAACTGTTGGGAAGGTACATCCCTCACTGTGGTTTATTTCATGGTGAAACCCTGAGGCAGCAGATACAAAGGACACTGAGTACAGACGGAGCAGCGAGGAAGGTGATGATGAGGGAGGAATACGTGTGCCTGGGCTTGTCTGCCAGGCTGGATATCTACTAGTTCATTCTCTATGAGCTGATACGGTGTAGGCACAAAATGAAATTGTTTCTGTACCCTCTTGGCCTTCATGTAACTCTCTCCTTCTGCTCTAATCTCTTCGTTCCTAAACGAAATCTTGCAAAGCCTGTTCTGGGAGCATTTTTCTGATGTATCCAACAACTCTCTGGTCTGTTTAGCACCTTTCCGTTATGATAAATACGGTTACTTAAGAATGCATAAAATCTAAGGCTCACGTTACCCTTTGGGAAATAGTCGACTTGATAAATATAGCATGTTTCCTTGATCTGGTTGGAGGAATTGAGGTGTGTTTCTGGCTCTGCTCCACTTAAGGGCGTGGAGGCAATGACTGTGCAGCAAGGAGATTTGATAAGACACAATTAGCTAATGTGTGACGGCTGTTTGTGGTGTTGCCATGGAGTCTGTGATGAATTAGGTAATGCAATAAAGATATACTATCAGGAAACATAAGACCTTTTCTAGAACATGTGAAATGAACGTCTCTATGCAGACGTTTAAACATGGCAGCTGTAGAGCAGCACAACCACAGTCTACTGTTAGCCACGCAACCAGAGCTAACCACTTGTTAGCAAAAACTTCATAATTACATATGCAGTAGATACAAACCAACTTTAGAATTCATTTGAAGTAATATTGTGGTAAATCCAATATTCACTCTTCTTTTAGCTCTGTTTTTGGTCTCCACCGACTCCGCTAATCTGGCTAATTAGCTACTAAATAGTCTTTTTAGCTAATTTTTTTTGATCACATGATTACATAGGGGATGGGTTTATGAGTTGATAGATCATAAATAAAGTAGATCAAAATTGTCACAAATGTCCTTGCATTATTCAGCATAAATTTGGCAAGCAACCACAAACAAAACCGAAGTACCTCCCAAAGTATCGTCTTCCACATCCCTCCCACCTCATATATATATATATATATATATATATATATATTTATATTTATATTTGATGATTGTTGGCAGCCCAGTGCTCCATGCTTGTTTTTTCCTGAATTCAAGAAGCCATATTCGTATATTGACAGAACAAGGAGCTTTCCATACATTATATTCTAAGCTATTATTCTGTTGTTTTTATCTCGTAGTCATATTGAGTGTCATTGTTCTAAAATATGATTCTGTTTTCAAAACAACACACTTGATAACACAAGTATTAATTTGCATCTTAGAGTTCTTCCACATTATGCTAAAGATTAAACTTCTCATTTTAAAGAGGCACAAATGATGGTTTAAAGGAATAAATAATGAAAAGCTCATCACATCCTCCCCCAAAAAAAAAGATGTACTGATAATAAATGCAGCAGACGACCTGTGGTTAGTGCATGCTGGTACTGACCGTTGAGGGGGCGACGTCGCTGTAGTCCGGGGGCGGCAGCAACACCGGCTCCTCTTCGTCCTGCTCTTCCAGACTGGCCACACTCAGACTGCACACCGGCGTGCCAAGATTGCTGCTAACACATATGACATAAAGGCTGAGCTATCAAACGTCTGTAAAACAAATCATGGATTCATTTCTTAGCGTATATAATAATGTTGTAACGTCTTCTTACCTGTTTGATGTCACGGTGTCAGTGTAAGGTCTGCAGTAAGATGAGGGGAACCACCCCCGTCTAATAAGGAAGGCAAACACCACATTATCAGAAACATCATAACACTATTTTATATAAACAGCCATAAAAAGTTGTCATCAGAAGTGTTATCTTCCTGGAGTCCATGCAACATTATATCGCCTACTCTTTAAAGGAGTAGTTTCAGACGTGGGAGAGGTATCGATCTTCTCTAACTCTTCTCTAAGACAATATCACCGCACAGCTAAATGTTTGATCTCGAAAAAGAAGCTTCAAAATTGCCAGATTCTGTTGGTTTCCGTGACCATAAGTTAGTGTGAAAGCTTTGAACGCAGCTCTTCAGTGAAGCAATGAATGTCAATTAAATAAATAAACAAATAAAATAAATAAAAATTGATTTGGCTGAAAAAATATATTGTGGTAGGTAGCATTGTAAGATAATAGTATGTAAAAAAATAAATTCCACTGAAAGCATGATTGCCACTTTGCTCAGGTGCAGGACTTTCACATATTTATTCTTAGTTAAAAAAAAAAGGTTAAAATAGTTTTACAGAAAAAGACTCAAAGTTGTCCCCAATTCACGTTGAGAGAAAGATATGGCTCATCAGACCAATGCAACTGATTTGTTGCTAAGAAACAGAATTTAATGTGATTTATCCCAACATGTCCTCGTCTTGGCAAACTGCCACTGACTTAAAGACACACACACACACACACACACACACACACACACACACAGGAAGAAGATAAGCCTAGAGTTGATTTGTTCTTAGAATGGGAATAAAAGGATATAGGCGATGCGAGTGCCATGTAATCCATTCACCTGCAGTATGAGTCCTAAGCGATCTAGCGAGGAGTTGAAGAGGACGACACAGCCGACCATGAGGCTACTTTATGGATTTGTGCTGCTGTAGTTACATATGCAAACATGACTTGTTTGTTGTAAACATTTTCCAAGCTGATGACTCCAGCGAAAAAGACACACAAAGCGCCATATGTGTTTGTATCGGAGAATAAAAAGCAGGGAAGAATTTTGCTTTATTTCCCAGACTCTCTGCCGTCTGGAGGTGACACAGCTGCTTTTCAGAGGTGTGATTTCATCTTGATTGCTTTTTTAGTTGACATATCAATTCCACTCACTCGTCATTGCGTGCCAGGGTGAAGGAAAATGAGGCATTAAGTGTTCGGTGTTGAGGGAAATATAAAAGACCAGATGTCTCTTGTTTGTGTGTGTACACCTGGATCTTTTGCATGTGTGTGTGGTGTTGTTGGGCGAGAGACAACACCAGAGACAGAGACAGAGAGACAGAGAGAGAGAGAGACAGAGAGAGACAGAGAGAGAGAGAGAGAGAGAGAGAGAGAGAGAGAGAGAGAGACAGAGAGACAGAGAGAGAGAGACAGAGAGAGACAGAGACAGAGAGACAGAGAGACAGAGAGAGACAGAGACAGACAGAGAGAGACAGAGAGAGAGAGAGAGAGACAGAGAGAGACAGAGACAGAGACAGAGAGAGACAGAGACAGAGAGACAGAGAGAGACAGAGACAGACAGAGAGAGAGACAGAGAGACAGAGAGAGAGAGAGAGACAGAGA
>CALSCE010000091.1:17754684-17768343 GCA_943593645.1 Bovichtus variegatus
CAGCGCCTCCAGCTCTGCAGCACAGGGTGTGCCACAGGGTGAATCAGTCAGGAGGAATGTGCCGCTTTACCACCCACCTGAGTGAGAAACTCAAGTAAATCAGCTCGAGTAAAAGCAAACTCTGCGGCCCGAAACTTAATGTTTGTGTGCTCGGGTCAGACTCGAGGCACTAATCAGCATTGTGACCGCAGCCTCTGCACTTAGCGACGCGTTTATTTGGGTTTCCTGCTGTGGCTCGTGGATCCATCTTTGCACAGCAGCGGTAAATCAGACACACCTTCCCCACAGAGGAGGATCGTGCCTGGGACTCAGAGCAGACGGGCGACTGGACGGAGACGCGCAGCATCTCCCCCATCCTCCCAGGTTGTCATGGTGACAGTAAAGCAGACCCTCCTCCACGGTCTCTCTCAGTCAGACGCTGAATCAAGGCCCGTTCATTTCTCATTTTCACAGCAAACAAGTCGTCCAGACTCTCAGCGAGAGGTGGGGGAGCAGAAAGACACGACGGAGCTCATCACTGGCACGTTGATTGTGAGAAATCTGAGTTAATTGTCTTTTGTACCGGTGTCAATCCTTCATCAGATAATGAAAAAACTTCTGAGAGAGATGGAGACCAAGATAAGACGACTTGACGTGTGCGACGAGTGCGAGGAGGCAGATTCTGATGTTAGCAGCAGAGGAAAAAGAAACACTTGGCATCTAAAACACCCTGCAATCACTTCCTTTGACTTTTCCATTCAGGGTTTTCAATATAAATAACTCGAAACAAACTTACGCACCATCCATCATCGAGAAATTAAGACGGACAGGAGTTATTGCTGCTGACTTTGCAGTCCCTCCTCCATTTCACCACATTGATTTACAAAGCAAATCGCTGTCTGAGGTGTTGTGAGCTCCTTCCCCCCATCTCATGACTCTCTTCTGCATTTGTTTTGTTCCGTTTTTGTCTTTGTTTGCATCTTGTGTGTACGAATCTGTATATATATGTCTGTTTTTATGCTTGTACGGAATGTTTCTAAATTGTAAAGTGTCTTTGTGTGTCTAGAAAAAGCGCTATATAAATTAAATGTATTATTATTATTATTAAATGATTACATTACACTACACACCTGTAGTTAGTTCACTGTAAGTCGCTCTGCTAAGTGACCTGTAATGTTATTATTAAATGTATTAAGCGTGTTTGTTGCTCGTGGGCAGCAGAACATTGAAACCCGACAATGTGCAACAATCAAGTGTGTACAATTCAACCAATACACTCAAGGTCACTGCTGTTTGTTTGCTTAAAAATAGCCGTTGCGCACATGTAGCATTGTACACACAGAATATTTCCAAACGTTGACAGTAATATTGTATGTTTTGTATTTATGCTCATTTGTATTTCTCATGTAAATGTCTGTATCCACTGCTATTTTGAGTGCGTTAACACGGACAAGTATGTGGGTGTAGCAATTCAGTTTCAATCATATCCTCTGTGGCCAGAGAAGTGTACACACCTAACATCTAAATGAGTTTTTTAGTGAGGAGAATTGCATTTCCCTGAGTGTTGCAGCTCTATGTTGGCATGCAAACCATTTCCCCTGTATAATACAACTATCTATCCCGAAAATGCAAGTCGAACTGTAGACTTTCTATGACAAACTACATTTCTGTTTCCGTGAACGAAGCCTTAAGTTAACCACTTGGTAAAGGTTAATCCCACCTGCTGCATCCAATACAAATAGAATCTCAGCGTGGGATGAAACTGGGTGTGTGCCTGCGTACAGATGAGCATTCAAGCATAGGTTGGTGCAAATTTGGGTGTGTACGCCTTCAATAAAAACACAGACTGTCGTCGAACGCGATGAGTCGACGTATAATGGTATAATTTGATTCCTCTGCATGTAAACAGCTATAGGCAGTGGTGGTCCCTTTGATTGTTTTTGTCCTATCTAAATAAAGTAATGAGCTTTTTTTTTTAAGGTATTTAGTGTTCGAACGCATATCTTAAATGTCTGTTATCACGGATGCGTAATATTAAAGTATAAACTGGAACACCTTCTTCCTCCTGTGCACTGGTATGTGATTATCATGATAACCATCTTTGCACGTCTCTCCGCCCTGTCACACAGATTGTACACATGTCATATTCGTTTCACTGGCATCGGAGTGAAAGCATGCAACGGCACCGCGCTTGAAAAGCCACACAAAGCATCAGACGTGCTGTATTTGGAAGGGAAGGAAAACAGGTCGGGGGGCCGGTTCGGTTTCAGTCTCACCTCGGTCTCTTTGATCTCATACTTGGATGAGTGCTTCCCCTGGCTTTTCCTCTTGAGCTTCTTCAGGTCTGTCTGAGAGCGCTCCAGGAAGTCCAGCTTCAGCTTGTGCTCTGACTGATAGCGCTTGAAGGTGGCCTACGGGGAGATGTTCGACAAGACAGGCATGAGACAAGTGAAGGGAGGCATTGATGAGCAGAACGCAGTTGTCATTACACAAATCTCTAACTCTGGAGGGTCTAATTGTGAAATCTAAGCTCTGCGTTCATGAAATATGTTCGTATTAATACTGGGGGATGTGTGATTCCACTTACATTCATGTATTTCACATCCATCTCCGTCTTCTTCTCCAGCTCGATGATAATCTCCTTGTGGAACCTCTTGAACTGCAGAGAGTGAAAAGCACACACCTTGAATGCATTGCGACACACATCATGCCGTATTCTCGCGGCCCTAAACACAAGGTGCAGTTCAGTCACGTGGCACACTGGCGTTATCACGATAAGAGTGGAATGCATGATAATGGCTTTCTCAGAGGATGAGATTCCACCCATCAGTGAATGCTTATCAGCTTGTTATGGTTAAAGATTTACATCTTTCCCCTCTTACATCAGTCCAGGGTAGTCACAGGGAGAAGCGACAGACCTTTTCCTGCACACAGTACGCTATATGCTTTACAAAAAAAAAAAGATTGGGCATATTTCCAAAACTTTTCTTACATCAGACTTTTGTGTCTCGGTTGGCGACACTTGACTTCAATTTAGTTCTTGTCACTAGCAGGTATCTGAAGCATTTCAGCCAGAGGCAGCAGGGTCAGGAATGACTCTGTGGTTTCTCCACTCATGTCAAACTTTCCTTCACCTTTTGCTGTAACATTTTCAAACTCTCTAAAAATGAAAGAATGAGCACAAAAGGGTGCAGAGGTTACGTGGCCAGAAAGTGCAGCAAATGGCCAATCTAGGTCTATTATGTGGAGGTAAGGCGAGCGTCGGTGGCCACAGGGGACTTCTAGGAATGACAAGCGGTCACTACAGGTGACTTGTCAATGCACAAAATTATTTTAATGACATAATTGCAACACAGGAAAGACTTAGTCTCTTTTTGCTTTTATTCTTCTGCTTGTGGACCAGACAGATTGGAGTACAGATGACGGGAACAACCTACAGAGCTGTGAGCTTTACTGGGAGAACAAAAGGTGCCGTTAAAAATCCAAAGTGGGCCATATTCTATGTTTTCAGATTTTCAAAACAAGTTACAAATAGATACTTTAATTTTAAATAATTGCTAAACCGTTTCTGAAAACAGCTGTAGTTTTTTTTAAACTAAATGCTCAAAGATAATAGTAAATTGTGCATTTGTTTGGGACTATTTTCAGTGGAAAATTTGGCGTGCTAGTGAGTATTTAGGGCGGCGGGACTGTGCATGTCGGATTGAATCAAAATAAACTTCAGAACCTATGTTTATCGTAAAGACGGAAGGTGTCCGCACAGTGCAACAGTGTGTCTCACTCGTGTGTGTTTTATTGTTGGACAATACTGGAGGACGATGGCCTGGAAGAATAAGATGCACAGGGAATACTTATTTGCAGGTTCGACTCATAGTTGGTGTTGCTCTTTTTATGGGATTTGTTGACAGTAAGAAACAGATACTGTACCAGGAGACATTTCAAGGCTACTCACGTTCTCTTCCAGCTCACTGAAGACATTCCTGTGGGCCTCGGAGATCTCCATCAGAACCACGCCTGGAAGGACATCAGCGACAACTTTCAGTATTTTCAGAGATCATTACAAAGGAAGCGAAACTCATGTTAAATGTCATGGGTCAAGAGGTAGATTTTGGGAAAGAATTTTATTCGCTGTGAGTTAGAAAAGAAGAGTGCTACCACTACAGATTGAAGATATAATGTGTAAATTAGTGAGCTTCAGGTGTGCTGGTATGTGGCTTTGTTTCTTTGAGACGGAGCCAGGCTAGCTGTTTCCCTCTGTTTCCAGTCTTTCTGCTAAGCTAAGCTAACTGGCTGCTGTTGGTAGCTTCGTATTTACCAGAGAGATATAAGAACAGTATCAATCCTCTCATCTGAGAAAGTGAATTTTACTTGAAATGTTGAACTATTCCTTTAAGGGAGACCACACACACCAAACATTCAAAATCAGTGTGTACCGAGATGATTCAGCAGCAGATGTCATTTATGATAACTTGTGAAAAAGAACCATCAACAATAACCACTTTCCAAATTTCCTGTGCAAGCGTAACCTGTTTTTCATCGAGCCTTACATCTTTACAGCCCATATTTTACAGATGACTTATCTCCTGTCAATATTTGAAGAGCTGTCAATAAGTAATCTCTATGAAACATTCTGGTATCGTGCAGTCAGATACAGAACAGTCTCCATTCACACACACAGGCTACAGCATAGATAGAGCAGCATATGACACGAGACAATGGGAGTGAGTCAATACTGTAAACACAAGTGGACAATCGTAGCTAAGCGGTTTATACTGCTACCTCTATCACAATGGGGTGAAATCTAGACTCAAGGTTTACTATAGGACACGCTGTTCTGGTGGAACCTGTTAAAAAAACAACAGTCTGGGACATCATATCTGGACATGTAATTGGGTCACTGTCAGGGGGGAAAAGTGCAACAACCTGCACGATTTCAACACCTTCGGGAGAAAGTAATGTCGTGTCGGCTCGTGAGTTTTTAGGTAAAAAGTTCTACCGCTCGACCAAAACACACATTAGACCCGACACCTGACATTCCACACGGGTCACACAAACGTAATGACCCGCTGATACAGAGCTGTACTTCTGTGATCCAGCAGGCAGCGTCCAGCTACAACAACATTGCCCTCTGAAGGTCACCAGAACGTACTGGTAAATGCGCCCTTTGTGCTCCGACGGGGAGGGGTGGCGCTGCGCTCCGGGGCTGTTTGTACAGCCACAACAACGGAGCGCAGTGGGTGGAAGGGGGGAGGCTGAGAAAGGCCAGGAGGGAGTTTAAAGAGGCTGTTGTACACCTGCAGATTTCACCTTCGGGGGTTAACAAGGTGTGAAAGCCTGCTGGAGGGAGGGCAAATGCTACAGAGCGTTATAGACCGTACGGGGAGTCACGAGTCTGTCACATGAGAGAGAGAGAGAGAGAGAGAGAGAGTACAGAGAACTGATGCTTGAAGGCTTTCTCTCCTTTGAAATAAAGTGTGAGAGCTGAGGTGTAAAAAGCACAAACATAGACTCTCTCTAATTAAAGTGTGAATAAAAAGCTAAAAAGGCTACACAAAGTTTTTAGCATCTACTGCTATTCAAGTTTATCACCACGCCGGCTTTTTCTCAGTTTATCTAATCTCCTATCTCCATCTGTTGCAGGCGATTTGTTCTCTTTTGAGGATTTTAAGCACCGAGTTAATCTAATCTCTCGCCGATTTCAAACACACAACGCCATGTTCCCATGCATTTCTACTTAGGTTTGCACAGGGTTGATAAAAGATCCCTGTGGAAAACCACACCATCCATGATTCACTGCCATGACTTATGATTCATTACTATGAACACTTTGCCTGTTCTCTCCTCCACTTGCTCATGCAACACTCACATTTATTATGTGAGTCAGAAACTGTAGATCATACTTCATAAAATGAACCGTTTTAACCAACGCATGTTTTGTAGTCTGAGCTTTATACGCCTGGCTGCAATGGAGATAAACATTATAGGGTTAAAACATCCATAATCCAGCTGTGCCGTCGATAGTATGTATGGTAAATGATGAGAAGATTTCATCACGGATCGGGGGAGAAAAACACAAATTAAGTTGATTATGGTGAATTTTCATTATCAGAATAATCGTGAATATCCTCGCACCAGTGACTGGAGAAGTGAAAAATAGAGGAATTATCACGTTAGGTAGAACAGACTCACACAAGTCTATTTATCTAAAATATATTTATCCATTTATTTATGATGACCTGATTTAAGATTGCTGGATTGTTTATTTTTCACCCAAAAAAGACGTGTGTCCCATCTGTGACCATTTCAAAAAAAGATGTGTTTCTTAACAAAACGTAAAAAGGTAAAGTGATTCCATTTCCGTTTTATTCGTAGTGAGTGTTTATAACAAGGTTGGTCATTGAAAAACTGGTTCAGTTCACATAATTCATCTGTTCCTTGCGACCGGCATCAAATGCCTGTTTTACAAGACTGCAGATACAGTAGGAAGCAGAGAAACGCCCTCGACATTCTCCGCAGGTGATGCCATGTAAGAGCTGGGAGCGCCCTGTGCCAACTCCTGCCTATTAGCTGTTAGATAAGGAGGCAGTACGGTGTGAGATCACGCTGGCGGGGAAAACTCTGCTACCTGACCAGTTGGCACCTTTCCTCAGGCTCACCTTTATTTCACCACTTTATCTAACTGCCAATCCTACATCACTTGTCTGCGCAGGCTTGCAGGGTGTGTGTGCGTGTGTGTGTGATTAAATGTGGCCACGTCCTATGTGACTCAGGGTCAAATGGAGAGACGCTGTCTGGAGGTTGCCGTGAATGAGCTACTCACTTCCTGTTGTCATCACTGTGATGGAAACGCACCGGGAGGTGACTGTGGTTAACTTCAGGCTCTGTAACTCTCTAAATGAATATCCCGTCATCGGATGGGAATATCACGTCAAATTGTTTATGATTTTCATCTCTGATTTTACAACTTATGGAACTTAGGTGACCTTTACTGTGTAAACCACCAACAACCACGTGATATGGTCGAAAGCTCCAGATCAGCTTATGAATTCAAGAATGAACTGAAACACAACTTTGAAGCCAACGTGGACAAACTTAATTTAAAATGCTTTTACAAGAAGGGTAGGGCTGTACCGCGTCAAAGCTTCATTCATAATGTTGATATTTGAATTATTCCACAGTGTTGTAAAATCCAAAAGAAAGATGTAATAATAAAAAATGTTATCTAACAAAATGTTCTATAAAATCTGATGGCAAAGCTTCATTCGAAAACCTCAATGGAAACTTTGTATATAAAAAATAACGACATTCAGTAAAGCCCTAAAACTGGGCAAACCCTATCTGCTGATGAAGATCATGTGATATGATCGAAAGCTCAGCAGTGGCTAAATAATGGACCTTGAACAATAACTGCATAAACTCAAACATGCAATCTAAAAGCAAGTATAGGTTGCTAAGTTCCTTAAGTTCAACATTTTCGAGATACGCAACTGTATTTCATTTTTATCGATTATTCTGCCAATTATTTTTTACTTTATTGACAAATCACCGAGAAAATGTCGAACAATGGTGAAAACAAAATGAAATAATTTGGCATTTCCTCACTACTTTTACTTTTACTCAAATCGATTAACAAACTGACTATTTCTCCGTCGATTGACAAATCGATTAATTGACTAATAATTCCAGCTCCACCTCTTTGCTCTTAGTAAAAGACTTGAAGTGTAAGTGTATGTTATTATTATTACAGTACTTTAGACAGTCATCATTACCAACCAAAGATGCCACCTTGAATGTCTGAGAAGCGACTTCAGATGCCGAGCCCCCCGCTCAAAAAGAATCATGAGATATTTCTGTGAAAGGACTGAAGCGTGACGGGGTTTTAGATGCTCCCACGTCATGGTTTATTGAGCGGTAAGTGAGTCTCTGGTCTCTTTAGCGGCCCCTCGAGGGAACTACCCCGTGTACTGGGGAGCCTTTAGTTTAACAGCGGATGCAGAGGGAGGCTGTTTGAGCTCTGGGATCATTAGACAGCTGTGAAGTGTGACGAAAGGAGTCATAACTGACTGAGCAATGAGTGGACTCTTTGAAAGCAACCTCCACCCTCCTCTATTTTACTTGTTTTCAACAGTCTTAAGCCTGGTTTGGGAAAACAATCTGTGCCTGTGTGATATTTTAGTGGCCCAGACACTTCTGCCATATGCTCCAACTAATTGTCCTCAGCAACTGCACACAGTGCGATCATGAGCAGGAGAGCTGAAAGCACTTATCAGGTTTTAAAGTAGTAGTTGAAGTGTGTACAGTATGTAGCTATGTGGCTGTATGTATGTGTAGTATGTATGTGGCTGGAGCGGGGAGAAGCAGGAGGGCACAGCTAAACCTGCAACAATAATCAGATGAAACAAACAAGATTTTTAATAATTTTAGATTTGCTGGTTAACATATCTTTTTCCTAAGTTTCTTTATGCTAAGCTAAGCTAACTGCCTCCTGGAGCCTAAAATTGAACGCACAGATACTAGAGTGGTATCAATCTTTTTATCCAACAAATATTTCCCAATATGTCGAACTATTCTTCCAATTAAACTTCGGGGAACGTCGCACGTCATTACTGTAAATAGCCTAAAGTGGGCACTAGAATTTGTCACGTCATCTGAGTATCTTTTTCAAAATGCGGAGAAATGATGCATTAATTTAGAAAAAGCACTTTTAACAGTTTTAAAACACAACTGGCTCAAGGCGACCATTATTATGGTCTGAACGAGGGGATATGTTCTTAATTGGTTAACCTGTAAAGTGCATTAGTCATGATGGAGAGATGCATTGTTATTAATGTTCTGCTATTAATATTAATGTCTGTTCCTCTCTGTCTAGTGAACTATCCACTCTAACTTTACGTCAGACAAATGAGTCTGCTCCGGGTGTTCTCAGACACAAAATATAATGTGAGGAGAAAGATAAAGGCAACTACTACTTACTACTTTCACCGATTTCTGGGAACCTTTTATTGTTCCCTGATGCTTCTGGTGGTGTAGTGCATGTAATGAAAGATAAATTGCCCGTCATGTACCGACGCTGCAGACAACACTGTGCGTCGTGTCTAGAGAGCAAAGCAGTCCTGTCAAATAGCAGATATTTGAAATGTGACACATTCTCGACCAAAACGTCAACAAGTTATCAGCGGTCTCTCTATTCTGAATCCTCGTCTCTGGGGAGAAATACAGCGCACACATTATCATGTTTATCATTATCATGTTTCCCATGCTGACAGGCTACTTCAATATTTAAAAAAACAAACAATTTCGACTGAGGCGTGACAAACAGCAGAGAAAAGGTGGAAGGGGTGGGGATGGTGCTATTCTTTCTCCCATAACATTTGCAGTCCCTAAATACCTGCTGCTTTTCAGAGTGGAATGGCAACTCCCTGTGGAGTCCAGCCATGGCCTAATGCACAGGAAGTTTCTAATTGTACGCCCACTGAAAACCATAACGTTTAAATACACAGAGCGATATATGGCACTGTAGTAGAAAGATGAATGACAAACAAAAAGAAAGCTATTTACTGTTTCACATGAGAAACTAAAGCTTTAAAGGGGCAATAAAGGAGAGTCGTGTCTAGATGTAACGTTTGAGTTGAGAAATGTTAGAACAGGCAGCGAGACTTGGGAGGTTTCACAAATCAAAGTTAAGCCTAGTTAAGACGGTTTCATTCTTTATGTACTTTTTGTGAAAAAAAGTTAAATGTCTATCCATGCTAAATGCTGCAATGTAGCGTGACAGCACTATCTGTCAATGTGAGCTAGCATTAGCCACCGTTGGCTACTGGTGGAGTGAATTGAATCTATCCGTTCAACTTTTTTATTTTCATGAGGAAGATTGTGATATTTCGTTCTATTGAAAAGTTATATAGTACAAATGTCTGGTACATTTTTAAACTTTTAAAATTCTCGAAGGACATGAGATACAAATCTAATCCGAGGGTTATAAAGAGGGTGGTTTTTATAATAAATTCTGCAAGTAACTAGCTAACAATGTGACGCTTTTCTCCTAGGAAGTATTCTGGTGTTGTTTTTTAAGTAAAAGGAGCTCAGACGGCTCAGGGGATTGTTTTTCACTCATCTTTCTGTCTTCAGGCAGTTGTGACGTTTGACTAATTGAATGAGTAAGGCTACACCTTCACCTCCATTACAGCAGCAATTTGAAAGAGAAAATGTATTCATGGAAAAGGAGCAGCGCGGTATGAAGTAAAAGCCTCAGGTAACTTTCTGCAAATGCCTGCCAACCACAGTGACGCAAATGCTTTTTACACCACACCATTCACAGAGGGAGGTAAGAAAACAAGTCCAGAGAAAGAAATCCTTACAGGTGTCTGCAGCAGAGATGCAGTCAGTGCAACATAGCAATGCCTTCTCCACAATGGCGTAGTTTAAAAGGAAATCATGCTCAATTCTCAGACTATTCTGATTAAATCAAGCACCTATTATGCAGTGAAGGATTAAAGATTCACTTCAGGCAATAACAAGCAACTGTAAATCCTGCAGAGCTGGTTAGGAGAACGCTGCCCTCCCTTAAAGTATATGTACATTCTGACACGTCTATTATTGTTGAACTCTGTCTTTTGTCTTATTATATACGGCAGCAGTAAATAAAAAAAAAAAGGAGTACATATTTGTCTATTTCCACACAGTTTGAGCCTCCCCTGGCCTCCAAAGACAGACAGTGAAGGCGGTTTTCGGTGAGGCAGAAGGAGGATCAGCGGTGGGAAGAGGAGCCTCCTCTGTCTTTGTGTTTGTTCAGCGTGTTTGCTACTCTGCTCGCTGCAATGAGAGAATTCACACAGTCTCGCTGTCGTCCATTCCAGGCCAGGGTTCAAGACTTCATGTTTCTTGTTTGTTTTGTCTGTTTAAGTGTTATTCTTCTACTTAAATATGCAGGAGATGGCACCGGTACAATCAACGTTAAAGCTGCAAACTTTCCACATGCACTTGCTGCTGTTATGAAAATGTCACCGGCCGACCGGTTAACATGAACACGTTATTTAATGATGAATAATTACTTGCATTGTTAACTGACAGGTCCGGCCCGACAAACTCGACCGACCTTGCGTGATAGAGTATGGAGATACTTTCACTAATTTGCAGCTAGAGGGATTTTTATACACGTGTCCTATACCGTCGGTATTATAATAAGAAGTCTAACCTGTGTATTGATATATGAAAGCCTGCTTGGTTCAACATTATATTCTAGTAAGTGTTAAAAACTTAAATCTTTTTGACTTACAGGTAAAAGGTGATATCTGGTAGCCTTAATCTTAATGGTTTTCATTTTCACACACGCGATGCTTCCTTGGAGTTTTACAAACTTCCTTATTCTTTTATTTTCATTTTCACGTGATCTTTCACACAGTGGCATCTTTGTGAAAATCACTTAGTCTGACATTTCCTCCCATGTTGTTTATGACTTGAAGCAATGCAAATGGCAGCTAAAAAAGAAATAAAAAAGTCACCGTGATCACAGTTTTCCATGGAAATACCAAAGGCGAAATGACGGAGCATTTTTTATTCCCTTTCCCTGCCGATCACGTCAACCTGAGCTTACATGAGGCCCATCAGTTAACACCTGCATTAAGGAGTGACGCAGGACTGAGGCAGCACAATGCAGGAAAAACACAACTTGATGAATAGTAATAGCATTGATTAGGGACTCCTGGACAAAGTATGTCAGCACTAATAGAATAATTGGAGATGAGTCACAGGACGGATGAAAAACAACCTGTTCAAGCTTGATGTGCAGCCTCAGAGGAGAGATAGCGGAAGCACCTCAATCAGAGTAATGAATTCCTGCCGCCACCGTGCCAGAAGGCTTCAAAGAATGTTATTTTCAAATGTTTCCATGATTGACGCGCATTTGGGATGAGGGTTACAGGCTGGCAAAATATAACATTATGATGAATTTGCACAGGATTCTGGTGGCGTCCAGCTGCCGTTATTGGACTGCATGTTTGTGTGAAACCAGGACGACGACGACGTGAGAGAAAAAGTCACTTTTATGGAGACTTTAAAGGATCAGTTAGACTTTTTGGGATACACTTACTTGAGTTAGATGAGAGGATTTACACCACTCTTGTGTCTGTACATTACATATGAGGCTAAAGTGAGTTAGCTTAGCTTAGAACAAAGACTGGAAACCGCCTGACTCTGTGCAAAGGCAACAAAACATTATGTATTTATTATAATATTATGATATGTCTTGGCAGTGACTTTCAGGAGTCTTGTCGTTACCGTAGAAGAAATACTCAGGAAAAATAACCTGTGAAAACCACAAATTTGCGTTTTTACACTTTTTTTTTAGAGAATAAACAGATGCGAAATAAGGTGTTATTTAGGGAGAAAAAACGCATTGGTGCCGCCAAAGAGAAGGAAACAGAGATCTTGGAGGTTGTAACTTTAAGTACATTTCCACAGAAATGAAGGCGGTGAATCACTATCTGCTTCAAGCTCTATCTTCCCCACAGAGACACTCAAACATGGCTATCAGGCAGAACCCCTTGAGATTTCTCACTGTAGGTGGATTCAACCTGAATTCGCATGAAACTCACCAAGCTCTCTGGAGACTGGAGACGCGATCGCATTCTCTCCAACCTTTGAGACTGCGTCAAAATAGGTCTTCCCAGCGAGACTCATCGCTGCGTAGGGGAGACAGACAAACAGCATCGAGTCACTGGCTGGGAAACTTACTGGATCATTTTGTGTTGAAACTTTATTCTAACCAAAGTCTTTGATCAGTGGAGATACAATTCACGTCGAGGTCAAATTGAAAGTTCACGTCCAGACTTCCAGATCATTAAAGGGCCGTGTTTACCTGTGACTGACTTCTCGTAGCTCTTCCCGAGGTTGACCAGGTTCCTCAGGCCTGGGTTGAACTGCTCCATCACGTTCTGGGACAAAGAGCGAAGATTAAAGGTTGTGGAGAAAAGCTCTTCCTTAATAAAGTTTCACACAGTTTTCTAAGTCATTTTCTCGCTTACTCACAAACACCTACTAATCTCCTTTTTTTCTTTTTTTTTTTAAACGACCTGCGGAGAATAATAAAACTCATGAGGCTATTTTTGTGGGAGTGAGTGGGTGGAGAAGAAAAAAAAGAAAAAAAAAATGCAGGAAAAACAAGTGTTTGTGCTGTTGCTCTATAAATACCACCATGTGAGAGAACAATAAAACTTTCAATCTTTAACTTGACCCCTCACGTATTCTTTACAACTCCCTCAAAAGAGCGAAGTCCCACACAAAGTTGCAGCTATTTGCGGCATGAACCTCACCCCCCCCCCCCCCCCCCCCCCCCGAACACCCCCTTTCTCTCTCTCTATTGAAAGTCCTCAACAATCAAGGGCTGTTCACCTCCCTGTCTCTACTCCCCTGGCACGCCCTCAATAGAACAATGAGGGGGGGCAGGTATGACTTTACGTGAAGAAAAGAACAGAGCAGAGGAAGAGAGAGAAAGAGGAAACAGGTTCCTTGTTTTCTTTTCTCTCTCTCTCTCTCTCTCCCCCAGCTGAAACTGTGGCCTCTCAGTTTCTCTTTCTCTCACACACACACACACACACACACTTTGGATTGCTAATCCAGCGAGGATGAGGAGGAGGAAGAAAAATATTGAACCCTAATTCTAGTACTAAAGTTAAATTTAAA
>CALSCE010000091.1:17768353-17781764 GCA_943593645.1 Bovichtus variegatus
CATGATCAAATGACTATTGATCCAATCACTTTATGTCCATTGACAAGTTGATTGACTCACTGATCACATATCAGACAGACAGGAGCTTTGACTGCACTGTGCTTTACTGTGTTTTATGCATTGTTTAGTAATAAAATATTGGCATTTTGTTTACAAGATGTTATTAGTTTACACAAACACTTCATGTGCCTTGTTAGGAACAACATAAAGATTCAGTTTACAGCGTTGAATCACAAGAACAAAGCACAGAAACACGAGTATAGTGCAGTATTGTAACAAACAATCATAGGAAAAGTTGCTTCCCCCTCACAAACCAGGGATAATATCCATAAACGATCGATTAGTATGTTCTTACTTCTCACGAGACTTACTTTGTATGTACTTTCAGTCAGCTTGCTCACATCATCTGGAGCGCGCGACATGATGACAGGTTGTTTCTCACGCCGAGAAGTCGCAAAGAAATAAGAAAAATGAGAAAAATGAGAAAAATGAGAAAGGTAAAACCGGCCTCTCGTAATCCAGGTGTTCACTCACTACGAATAATAAATCCCACGGACCCTCGCTCCGTGCGTGTGGGCAGAGAAGACGCTCGGCAGCCGGCGGCGGACGCACTGACGGACTGACGGACTGACCGGGCACCGAGAGACTTCCCCGTGCGTCCGGGGCGATGAGGAGGAGCGCGAGGAGCGCGAGGGAGGGCGAGGGAGGGCGCCGTGACGTCACGATAGGTGTTATACAAATGCAAGCTTTACACAGTTATTGTGTGTAAACATTGGTGTTTGAACCAGAATGAAATAGTATGTATTGTGTTAAACTCATAATATCAAAAGTAAGTATACACATGTTCTTAATAGTGATTCAATTCAACGTTGAATTTATTGGAAATTTATTATTTATCATTGTTTTTTGAATGGGAATTTAAAGAATATATTAGGATTCTCAAGATTGTAAACATACAAAAAAGTAATACACCTGTCAAACTGTACTGTGAACTCTGTATTTTTTATTAGGATGATTTATTATTGTTATTTATTTATTTAAATTCTATTATTTTTTTTAATCATTATTATTGTTTCTCTGTACCATTATGTTGAGTACATTGCAATATTTGTATTTGATTATTTTTTATAATAAACATTATTTTAGAAACTTGAGGAAAAGTTCATTTTGGCAACATAGTTTGACATTTACTATAAAACATGATTGTCGATGGCCTGACGGGGGCAGTATAACCCAATCAATTGAAAAGCAATCGATGGATTATGACCAGCTTGCTTTGTTGAGAATTAAAGGCATCACCAGTCATGATTGGGGTAAAGTTGCATACGTCTCATTGTAAAGTATCATCATATTGTAAATACAAGCCTGGCAGAACAATAGTCCCATGTGCTAGTGGCAACATATTGTATATGAATGCAAACAAATAAAAATAATCCGGTATTGTTTTTCTCTGTCAATACCAATTCCGATACCTCAGCCCAGGGTATGTGCCAATACAGACGATAGTGCTCTCTTTTTACACAATATTAAATCTGTTTATGTTTATTATAAAGAACTGATATCATTTTTATGTAAGGCAATGACGCTGACAAATAAACTGTATTTGATGTGGACTGATCATGTCATGATCATAAGGTTATTATCAGCTGTGATACCAATCTGGCATATCAGACTGTTGCATAACCGACACAGGACTCTTGACTCTATAGCACTAGTTTGAGTCTTTTGGGCAGTTTCCCACTTTTCCCGATTGGTAAACTAGTTTTCTATGCAAACATAGCTTCAACATATTTTAAACAGGCAAAACAAATAACCCCCTGCTCTGTTTTTATCCATTGTAAGAATATTTTGAATGTATTCATACCTACAATTGTATCTTTTTTTTGTAAGAGAGAGACTTTTACAATCAAATCTGAATATATAATAATAATAATAATAATAATAATAAGAGGAATAAATACTACTACTACATATAATACATATTTAGAATATATAAAAAATAATAATAAACTTTATTTATATAGTACTTTTCTTAACAATGTTACTAAGTGCTTTACAAAAGGAAATAAAACCAGAAAAGACGGATAAAATAAGAATAAAGCCAAAGAACATGAGCACACAGGAAGTAAGAGCAATAAAATTAATAAGACCAAAAGCTTTCACAAAGAGTTTGAAGTTTGAAGAAGAGATTTAATATAAGCTACAGATTTAGTGAGTCTGAGTTCCATAATGAGTGGGCTCACAAAATAGACAACAAGAAAATGGTCATAATATTTCTATTACATATACTTCATCTAAACATCATTTAGGAATAGTTCCAGTAACCAGTCGCTTTGACCTTCTTTTTGGGTAATTTGTGAGTTGTTAGCACCACCATGTGGATATCGATATACCTCCACTATCCTTATGAAATGTGTTTAGTTTTCAATAAAAAAAAAAGAAAAAGTTGTCACATCTCAGACAGCTGCTCTACATCACTGACAGCAGTGTGGCACAGGCCGCAGCGTCCTTCTCAAAAGCTGATTGTTGTTCTAGAGCCACATGATTGAAACGCATGATGACAATTTCAAGCCTCTTCATCTCTCATCTTCATGCTCGGAGTCTCACAGGCAGTCAGAAGATACCACATCAGCCCACTTCCTCCCCCATGTCCAACCACTCTGCTCTCAGGGTTCACTTGATTTCTACTCGAGGTCCTCCTGAGGACCAGCAGATATGGACAGGTAAACCTAAACATCTATTACATTTCAGACATTTGACGGTCTGGATCCCTTTTTAACCTGTGGGATGTCTGCTTGCAGAAGAGGTGTTGCGTGGATCTCGACGCTCCTCGCCCTGGCTGCCCCGGGTGTGGTAGAGACATTGGACCCTTTGACAGACTTGGGTAGGTCGTCCGGCGTTTATACTTTTCGTACAGGCGTCATGGCTTCAGAACTAAGAATATCCTTTCTTTTTAAACAGAAAATATTGCTGGGAAGTTGACTTTCTATCAGATGGAGGGAAATGCCACGTATGTGAGGGACACAGGAGAACTGGCTTCAGATATTCCCACTGAGACCATGTTTGAACTCTTCGATCCACAAAATAATTTCAGCTTGGCACAGTTCAGCTATACGTGGGACTTAGGGAACGGGTACGACGACTTTTCATACGTGAAACATGAGAAGAAGAAGGTTTGAGATGCTTTTCTTTGTCTTTTAATGCTTCTTTTGATGCAGAGAGGTGATCCAGGGGACGGAGCCGGTGGTCCGCTACCATTACCCTAATTCTGGGAATTACACACTGCGGCTAAACTTAGGAGTGAATGTGACCAAATATGCACATCCAATCACTGACGTCTACTCCAAGGATGTCCACGTGCTCGGTTTGTACTTTTATATTTCACTTCATGTGCACTTAACCACATTTAAAAGCTAAACGAGGCAGATTGAGGCAGGTTACTACTTCAGTACTTTGGAAATTAAATTCTCGAAAATCCATCAAAATACTAGATTTGAATCGTGAAATGAGTCATTAGAAAGGACTGATGGACTTTTGCGGCTTTTATAACTCATTGCAATGTATCATGTATTACGTATTTATATATCTTGTTTAATTATTCTATGATGTTTATTGCTTGTGTTGAAAACTGTTTGCAAACCAAATTGCCTCTCTGGGACATTAAAGCGAATCCAGTTAGATGTCCAGCGCTAAATGAAGTGTCAAAACGCATTTATGAGTAAAGTTGAGCTTAACTCAATCCTAGATAAGGATGGAATGACTAACAACTGAAATTCATTTGTAGATGCCATTAAAAACATCGTGCTGAAGGGGCCTTCAGAATACGAGGTGTCTCAGAACAGCAGTTTGGCTTTTCATGTTGATGGAAGGTAAACTGCATTTAGTTTTGCTATTAAATTTGTATTTACTGCTATTACAGACAGGCTATCCTTTGAATATGACATCTTCAATATACCAATATGATCAAACCAAGTTAAAAATGACAATCATATAAAAAAAAGAATATTATCCTATTTCTTTACTCCTATTTACAAAAATATAAATGTACGAAATATAATGTATATGCTTGACTAATGCAGGTAAAACATTATCTGTGTGTGTGTGTGTCTTTAGTCCTCCCATGTGGGTGTGCTGGCGTTTCCTGCCCAACTGTGTGCCGGACGTGACGCGGGGCTGCACGCTGACCATGCTGTATGAAAACACCCTGAGGCTGAACTACACCTTCACCTCCGCCGGCGTCCACTGCTTGGACATCACCGTCCGCAATGAAATCAGCAAGCTGCAGACCTCCTTCAGCCTTAATGTCAAGAGAAACAGTGAGCGGTGGCACACACACACACACACACACACACACACACACACACACACCAACAGTAAGGACAGACAGTAAGAGAGAAACTAAGGTGTGCAAGAAAGAAACATCCAGGTAAAGAGTTAAAAGGCAGAGGATTGCTTTCTGAATAGTATGTTATTATTAAAAACCTTGAAACTCCAGTGACTATCACAACTGAACATGGTTTCTTTGAGGGGCTTAGAAATCTCTTTGTCTTTTGAGGGTTATGAAATCGTTCCAAAAATCTATTAGAAAACGCCAAAAGTTAATTGTCATGAAGTTACACCACAAGGCTGAAGCTTCATGTTGCTGTATTCATCCACTTTACTATAATAAACTACTATAAGGAATACTTCATTTTAACAACTGGTATATACATATCAAAATCATATTAGTGTCTTTATTTATTTATTTATTCAAATTATTAATGTTAATGTCCTTTTTCAATTCAGAAGTTTGTCAGTGAATTGGGTTATTTTATATGGTAAAATCTCGTTGAACCCTTCTACATTTTTTTCATAATCTTTCTTTTTTATTAATCTATATTACTATACATATATTTATTAATTTGGTAACACTTTGAATAATACATGTTTTACCGTCCAACTAAATATAAATCCATCAACAACTTTATGGCCATCTCTGCTGGATGGTGTTTCACAATAAAAGATATTTTTAAAACTGAGAGAAGCTGTGTGTTGTGTCATGAGGTGTTTCAGATAAAACTTACCATGTGAGCTGCGTTAGTGCCACGGACGGACAGGGAACAGTGAAAATTGAGGAATCCGGGCACTTTCCTCTGCACATGTCTGCTGTGCTCGATTGATTCGCTGCTGTTGTTATCCAACAAAAACAAATCATAACCAGCTTTTAGTGTCAGCTTCTTATTAGCTACTATGTAGGGAAATTTGGACATTTGAATTTGGCATTAAACTTACGTTGCTGTGGAATTTTAACAGACAGCCTCATAGTGTGTTACGGTATATACTAAACAAAGTGGGCTTATACACTCATAGGCTTTCACAAAATGTTTTGCCAGGATAATCTTTTTTAGTTCCTTATTATTATTATTATTGTAATTAATATTATTATTATTATTATTATAATTAATATTGTTATAATTACTATTATTATTTGTATTATTACAATTATTATTATTATTATTATTATTATTTTATCTGTGAATAGATGGGAAAAACAAATGTTTTGCCGGGATAATCTTTTTTAGTTCTTTATTATTATTATTATTGTAATTAATATTATTATTATTATTATTATAATTAATATTGTTATAATTACTATTTTAAAAAAAATTATTATTATTATTATTATTATTATTATTATTTTATCTGTGAATAGGTGGGAAAAACAAAAGTTTTGCCAGAATAATTTCCCCCATGTTACAAAAAAAGTTTTGCCAGGATTTTTTTTTTTTTTGGCAGAATAATTTTTTTGTATTTGCTGTTACTAATTTAGTCCAGAGGATAAAACAATTAAATTCAGGAAATTTCTCCAGGCAAAAAATTATTCACAGATTATTTAAAGGACTCTAGATAATCCTGGCAAAAAAAAAAATCATAAACACAGGAGAGAAAACTATTTAGAATTTAGATTTTTTTTCTTGTCTCTTAGGCTTCCCTACATGTGTCTCCTTAACTGAAATATCCAGTTTCAGGTGGAAACTCCATCAAAATAAGACATTGTTAGAGTATAGTTTCACCGTGACTTTGATTCTAAAATGACCACACTCACAAGTAACATGTTTTTTTTCTGTGTGAATTGCAGACAACAGCCACATGTTCTTCATCCTGTCATGTGCTGCCGTTCTTCTTGCGACCTTCTCCTTCATCACGGTCATCGCCTGCCTCCCTCGCCATCACAACGCATCTCAGGTACAGAGCTGAACGTGTTGCAGCATCTTGCCAAGACAACTTACATTGTATAAAGTATTCTTTCATATTTCAATATCGATTTATTACCCAGGGTTTAAAGTGGCAAGAAGTTGTGACTAAGAGCTAATTGAAGGACATGAAACAGAAAAATAAATCTAGTGAACTATTAAATTTAGGAAAAATGGGAATGTTTCGGTAAAGTACATAATATTTAATGTAATTAAATAATCACCGGTGTATGTTTTTCTTCATTAGCTCTGATGAATACAACCCAAACCCTCATAAAGAGCTTAAGTGATTGCACTTGATGCAGTTTATGACCACAAGGAGGCTGTCTGTGCCCAGAAATGAATCACGCCCGAGTAACAAACTGTGTGTGGCACAGAAACTCCCACAAATGTCTTTAGCCTCGTCATTATTTGGGTACTTTATTTAACCTGAAAGCAAACACATTTTTGTCTGGATTTTTTTGCAGAATGCTGCTTCCAGTAATGCTATATTCCTGAAGAACCGAGACTCTGAATGTCAAAGCTCGATTCATTTGAACTTCTCCAACGCGCGGAGGGGAGAGAAAGAGCCTCTGCTCCTGCAGTTTGGGACTCCATACTCCTCCTAACCGTCACACTGCTCCTCTGGGCCTTTTCATCTGTACTTCATGACACTGTGGATACATGCACATGTAGGTATTTAGCAGAAGAACATGCATGTGAGTGTGCAACACTTTTTGGTTGCATAAAAGGTGCTTGTGTGTTTGATTCTCTCACCAGTGAGTAAACTAGTATTTCACATGCCTTCTGTATTTTCCATAAACTATATGATGATCAATTAATGAGTCACAGAGCTGAGGCTGACATTCAAATATACTTATAATAAATTAATAGCACAATTGCAGGTCATGTTTAAACAATGAGTGTCGATTAAAGCATGCTGTGAATGGATCATTTATTTATGTTTTTACTTTTATTTATATATATATATATATATAAATAAAAACATAAATAAATTATAAATATATTGATGTATAAATTTGAGCCTTGCATTGCTTTCCATTAAAATAATATGTTAATACATAGGACATATGTTAACTTTTTTCTTTCTTGCAATTTTGCAGCTCAGTTTTCCTCCATTTCCATTGTGCACTGCTTTGTGGGAGAATAGTAATTATATAATAGTAGTATAGTAGTTCCTATATAGTATTTTGCATGAATATTGTCTGCTTTAATACACTATATACTAAAAACCTGCACATATCAGTATGTGTTATGGATTTGGGACGATAGAGTCGACAGTCATGCCAGCAGCTTGTGCCGGTCCAACTAGTGGATAAAGTTATCATTGGAGAAGTAAAAGAGTTTTACCTGCTTGTGGCCGTAGAGCACAAGTCCGGAGATCAACAAAGTCTGTAGGGTTCATCCTCCGGACGCCGTGAATGTCTGCACAACATTTCACAGCAATCCGTCCAATAGTCATTCAAATATATTTCAGTCTGGACCAAAATGATGGACTGATATTTCTGTCCATGAAGCCACAACTTTTACTGGTGTAAACAGTATGATACAAATAGGAAAGTAAACACAAAATAAGTGGGAGTACATGAGATACATAGTAGAGAGGCATGTTTTTGAATTAAAATAACATAAAAGTGTCAAAGTTGGATATAATTTACCTAAAAAGGAGGCTTTGTATATGATAAACTCACGCAAATCAAATCCTTGAATCTTCCCCACTGTGCTGACGTCCGTCTGATTATTTTTACCTTGATGGTGTTTAATGATAGCTCGTCCTCTGCTCGAGATGTCACAACATTATTAATTGTGAGTCTCCTGATGAATGGCAGCTTTCAGAGTCGCTGTGGGAAGCTGCGGGAGCTAAGATGAATACTTCACTTCAATTAGAGGATCGACCTTGAGCTAAAACACTGCTGTGGTTAAAGTCTGCAGCCGGCCACAGTTTTCAGATGAGCATTTAACAAACCTCACTGAAGCTGTGACGTGTGAAAATTCACAAAGAACCAACCTAAATATATTTTGCTATATCTCCTATCACTAGTGGGTAGTTGTTAAAATTCAACTCAGGCACATAACTTTGACAAATCCGAGTAGATAAAGACTTACTGAAGTAAAGTTCTGATGATGTGCCAGCTTGTTTCTCCTGGTTGTTATTTGGTCTTTGGTGCAAAAACAGGACAATCTCAAATAATATATAAATATATATATATATATAAACTATGCTTTCATTAGTGTATGTTCACCTGAAACTAAGGATGTTTTTTTTTTTAATGAGCCCCATTATATCTGCATAGGGTCCTCGACCACCATTCTGCACCGCCACAGTAGGGAGGAGCAATGGGGGGCTAATAAAGTATGAACAGATACACATTGGCCCGGAATATATATATATATATATATATATATATATATATACTGTATATTAGTGCCAGGCATGAGGGGAAAACATTTGAGATTAATTTTTTATTTTGCATTTCCAAATGTCAACAAATAAAATTGAAATGTCGATAATAAAGTTGAACTTTCAGTAGACGCGCTAACACTAATGGCCTGGCGCTAATACTGAAAGTTCGACTTTATTCTCTACGTTCTGAACTTTTTCTCAAAATGCAAGATACATTAAAAAAATCTTCCTCCCCTAATTTTTTTTCTCCCTATGCCTGGCCCTAAAACTCTTCCATACGTTTGACAGTCATATAAAACCAATAAAAAAACACACATTTGCACATTTGATCTCATTGATTGTTCAGTTTTGCTCAGGTTCAGCAGCTCATCTGACTTTAAAGAGCTGGTAAACCTTAGAATTTCATTCGTCTGGGTTTTATTGAAGCTCGTACATTATGGCCTTCAAAATAGAGTTCTTAGCCGTACTTACTGTCTTTTCAGAGCAGTGTGTGGTTGGAAAGAGCTGCTTTGTCTGAGGGAGTGTGTAAGTGACGCCACCCCCGACCTTTCGGCCTCCCTCGTCTGTTAAGTGTTGCTAATGCCACCCAAGGACACCTGTTGTTGTCTTGACCCGAGCCACCTGAGCCTCAATATCCCGCTCAGCCTCAGTGTAATTAACTCATGTCGTCCTCACCAGCGAGACCAATACGCTAACAAGAGGCAAGGTGAGTTTAAACTGGTGTCGATCTGCCATAAACAGAATTAACTGAATGATTCAATGCCAAATATATGTAAAGTGTATAACAGGAAGTACAGAATGGCAGAAAAATTCCAACGTAAAGTCTGACGGATAAAACAAAACAGACTTTTGTAAATTCATTTTGCAGCAGTAATTTTCTTTATTTTCCACATTTTCATTTATTGGCAAAGCAAATGATTTTCTAAACAGTTAGAAAACATTTAATGGCACTTAGGTCTCCATAAGAAGGCCACATGACGAGATGGACAAAGCCTTACACATGTGCTAAAAATAGAGATTACAGAAATAAAAAACTATAATTTGTTTCTGGACAGAGACACTTAATAATGGAAAATGACACTACACGCACAAATGGTTGAAAATACATTTTTGAAAGTTTTGATCGGTCTAAGTTGTTTCTGCCGAATGCTCAGTTAGACAATCCACTGTGACAATCTTACAAATCAGGAGCAAAGATATATCACAACAATGAAGCTATGGACATATTTCCAACAGGACTCACCATTTAAACAGCTTTCATTCAAACGAAAAAAAGGCAAAGAAAAAAAGCACTGTGATAGACTCGCTAGTATCACTGGTATCCGTGATGTACGCCAAGAACGAAGCTTCCCAACAAGGTGAAGTTTAAACTTATATGAAGGCTGGAAAACTAAAGCAACAGTAGTGCTTCCACCATATGATTAAGTATATCGCACTCATGCTGTAACTACCAGCTAGTACACGTAACAGATAAAGTGCCAAATTGTACCAGTTATTTTCCCTTTAACATGTCAGGATAACAGGTGTGATTGAAGTTGGCTCTAAGCCCATTTCCTAGTTAAGGAATAGACATAACATTAGCCAGACCTTTAATCTTTCCTCCCTTTACTCCCACACGGCACGCAACACTCACTCACAGGTCAAAGCCGTCAGCGAGTCTGGACCTTGTTGTAGTAGCGGTAGATGCGTGCGCCTGCGCCGGACTAGAGTGGATTTTCAATACTTAGAAGCTCTTGTGTGTAGAGGGAGGGGTGTGTGGGAGTCTGTGTGGGGATGAGGATGTACAGTAAATGATGTCTTAGCACCGATACCTGAGGGGAACTAGAACCTTAGCGGTGGGCGTATTGAAAGATTGAAGTACTTTAGTCATGTTAAAGACAGAAATGTTGGAACATCGCCACCAGTCAATGGTGGTGTTCAGTCTGCACATGACCTGGGTCATAATGGTCAAAATATCTCTCTGTGCAGACCAGATAAACCGAAACTGTAACACGGCAATGTATAACGTAAAGTCCATGAACTGCCGAGCAGACGATAAACAACTGCTGAATGGATGGAAACACCAGCTAATCTAAAGAGAGGCACTAGAGTGTTAAGCATTAGGCAGGCGCTCCTGACACATCTCCAAGGGCCGCTTGAACGCTCCCCTCCCAAAAACTTCAACGTTGGTTGCTAGCCAGGAGATCACATTGCCAGCGATATAAGAGCTGCAGTTAGCCATGGACTGGATCTCGACCGGCTTCAGAACACGGTCCCACATGTTCACCTGACTCAGCTCGCCCACGAAGGCCTGTCCGGCATCAAAGCGCCCGCCCACCACGTCCTGTAAGGGCCATAAACAGCGGGATGTCAATTTAGAAAGCATCAACAACAATATCATCAAAGGTAATTATCTTTCTGAGGTGGAGGAAGTACTCGGTGGGACTAGTCATTAAACGTTCGGGTTTAATTAGGCGTTTTATAACTTGTTCTGTTCAATGCTGCAAATGTTAAAGCACCTAAAACATGTGTGTAAATGTCTGTAAATCTCCGAAATGCCACTGATACGGTCTTAATTAAGCTTTGATTAAGAATACTAAAGAGACTAGTTTGACTTTATTGTCCACCTCAGTGGAAATGTGCTACAAAATGCTTGTTTAATTGTCAGCATGTCACACCATTTTACTCCCAATGTCTCTGCCTGGATTGTAATTTAAATTCAACACAGTATTGAATACTACAGTACACGCTATTATTGTGTACTATCACTATGTAGGAGGCAGTGTACAGGGTGTATTATATACGGTTCCTGAAGGGGACATGAATGTCCGGACTAAAATTCATGGCAATCAATCCAATAGTTTTTGAGACAAAAATCCCCAAAAATCCCAAAAATGTCACTATATCCTCAGAGCACTTCATCTGGGAAACATGAATATCTGTATAAAATAACTACTGAATAACTGAAAACGTTGACCCGCTGGTGGCACAGATAAAAAGTCACAAGTTATTAAGACTCAGCCTCTGGAGAATACGAATGTCTGTACAAGATTTCATGGTTATCATCCAATAATTGTTGAAGTATTTCAGTCAGAACCAAAGTCCGACCGTCCAATTACCCTTCATAGAGTCAGTACTGAGTCTAAAACAAAAATACATAAAACTTGCTGCTTTTCACATTACGTTATCATCCATGTAGCTAGAAAATGTCCAGTGACAAGCCTTCAAACACAGAACATTACAGACTGACGTTTCTCATTCGGACACGTCTTAATAGTGCACAGATAAGTCCAGATGCAGAAGAAGACCTCAGCCTCTGCTGGCAGTGACAGAGACACCATTATCTAGTTAATTATTTTGTCGTGATAACCTGCCACCTTCTTATTACTGCTGCTTCCCGTGTGGTTGATTGTCTTGTTTCCATCTGCAGATTGCAAAGGTGCTCTATAAATAACCCTGCTTGTAGCAGAACTACTTGACATGACAGATGGAAGTGTTTGAGTCGTGATAAAGTGAAACATGCTGCAGCAGATAGTTGATGGTACAGTGTTAGTCCTCCCAAAAAGAAAGTCATACGTGATGTAATTCCAGGTAAGTGACTGCTTTCTTTGATCACGACAAAGGAGTTAGACTAACTCTACAGTTACAGGCATCACACACATACTACCTACTTAGCACTCTTAACACTTCCTTACCTGCTCCTGCCCCAGGATGATGACCCCCCCGGGTTTGATTGGGTGCCAGGCCGCCAGGTTGTCGCCGCTCCCCAGCTTCCCTCCATCTTGGTAAGCGTCCCATTGGCCGTCCCGTGTGGTCCAGGCGATGCAGATGTGGTGCCACTTTCCGTCACGTACCTCCAAAGGTAACTGTGCGACCTATGATTTAAAACATTTTTACTTAGCTGTGGTTTGCTTACATGAAAGCGCATGTTTAGTACGGCTGTTGAGTGAAAACTTCTTGCCTTGTCATTGATCAGCAGCTCTATTGGGTTATTGCCCCATTCGATCAGCACAATCTCATTGGCTTGTCCCGGCACTCCGTAAGAGAAGGGCGTCCCTATGCCAGGACTGGCGCTGGACTTGATCCACATGCAGAGCGTGAAAGCGTACATCTCTGGCAGGCTCTTGGTGATGCGGCCGTACAGGTAGTTGGTCCGCTGGGGGAGGGACAGCTTAAACTGCTCTGGGGACTTGAAGTCTCCCCCTCCTGGAGAGAGAGAGGGAAGAGAAAGGTGCAGGGCGGGAGAGATGAGAGGTGTCTCATTAAGACTTTTTTTTTTGTTGTATAGAAAACAACAAAATTAGTGCAATTAAAAGACACAGGACAAAAACCCAAAAAAACAAAAGAACTTCAGCAAACAAACATCCACAGGCGACAGGTTCTAAAATAATAAATAATATAAATAAATACAATGTAATTTTTACACTAGAATAAATGTAATTATTGCACTGGAATAAAAACCTTTATCGCACTAGAATAAAAACCTTTATTGCACTAGAATAAATGTAATTATTGCACTAGAATAAAAACCTTTATCGCACTAGAATAAATGTCAGTTTTGCACTAGAATAAATGTAATTATTGCACTGGAATAAAAACCTTTATCGCACTAGAATAAATGTCAGTTTTGCACTAGAATAAATGTAATTATTGCACTAGAATAAAAACCTTTAGCGCACTAGAATACATGTAATTATTGCACTAGAATAAAAACCTTTATTGCACTAGAATAAAAACCTTTATTGCACTAGAATAAATGTAATTATTGCACTAGAATAAAAACCTTAATTGCAGT
>CALSCE010000091.1:17781774-17796952 GCA_943593645.1 Bovichtus variegatus
CTCTAAAAGACAGTCATCATTTTGCAGTTGAGGGGTCAGTTTGCTTATGGCCCAAGTTTCTTAAACCTGATCATAGCTGCCTTGGAATGAAAGTGGCGAAACGATATCCCAACAGCATCACATCCCTCTGTGTTTAATTCACAGACAGTCGTGACAGAAAACCTCAACAAAAGTGCCTTTTATGAAAAAGAAAAGTCCACGTCTGTCACCCTGTCTCTGATTCATCAGACCCTCTCAACTCTTTTATTCCCCTGAGTGCCTTCCTCTGCCTCCTCTCCATTAGTGTAGTAGATGTATGATAGGTTGTATGCTTTATTATTAGCATTTTCCTTCTGTGCAGCACCATGTACAATATTCTAGTTGACTCGTCCTCTCTACTACCTTACCAACCCGATGGTCTCAAAAACAATATTTAATCTTTGAGTTTATCTGTTATGATGATGTGATGATGGTGTATTTCTTCACCTTTCTCCAGCTCGCTGATCCTGTCCACCAGGGCAGTCAGCGTGCTCTCCGTCTTCAGCCTGTAGGCGGCTGTGGCATTGGACAGCATGCTCTTCTCCTCCTCCAGGTTGCTGACTTTCTTCAGGAGCTGCTTCTCCAGCTCCCCGAGGCGACGCTGCAGCAGGTCGCGGAGCTCACTGGGGAACGAGGCGCCGGATACGTTGGCCCGCAGCTGTTGTTGCTAAGGAAGGATGGACAGGACAACATAAGCAGGAAGTGCACAGAGATTACCAGGGCCCCCCTGAGAGCCACAAGTGATGACTTACATGTCTATAAGTCCACTCTTATGTATGACTGATTGACACGCCTGTGAATAGTGTCAGGATTGTGTAAGGTTTTGGTCAGTTTCCAATCCTGTTATTTGATTAAACTCATTTTGACTTTCTGTGTTGTATTGACTGCGGCACTCAACAATGCAGGACTAATTATAAATAACACTTATTCATTGGTCATTTTAAAGGGGAACACCACATCAATCAATATTTGTGAACGTGAGCTACTCTCTGCCAAAGCCAGAAAACAGAATCAAACTTGTGACGCCTCCAAGTATTACGTGGGCTCCATAGACAATGGATGGGAAACTAATGCTGTGGATGTTTTTATACCCAAATTAGCTTTATTCTGTAGTAGGGTTCATCCCCTGGGTACAGTGTCATCTCTTAAATCACTCTTAATGCAGTGTCTATGGAGAGGCTTCAGACTTTATACCTGATGACATCATGCATTTGAATTGTAACACTCTTGTTTTTGGATGTGTGAGAGAGTTGTTCATTTCCATATTGTCTTAGACCACAGGACTTCTGGAAATATGGATTCTGAAATTGGGCATAATTCTCCTTTAAGACTACGAGGAAGATATTGTTGGTTCGTGTTTGGTCGGACAAGCAAAGTAAACACAGATGCAACATAATCGGCCCTGCGTAACAGGAAGTGTAAAGCTGTCCAATTGGACAATTAATCTCGTTCTCACAGATACATGTTTGATCAGCACGTAATGATTGTACTGATGAAGAGCCGGTCTACTGAGAAGTGAATCGACAAAGTGTGCTAATCCGATAAATCCGCTCCAAGAATCCAACAGTGCTTTTACGCATGGCTTTGGCACAGACGGTACGCTTTGGGCATTTGGTTCTAACTTACCTCCAAGTTCTCCAATCGGTCCTTGAGCCCTTGCATTGTTTTTCCAAGACTGTCGATTGTGTCATTTGGATCTCTGGGAACATCTCCCATTGTATTTTGCTTCTCTTTGCCCCAGGAAGCCCCCTTGTCGTACTTCCTATCGTCGGTGGATGAGGCGCAGAGGGACAGCTTGGTGGTTAGCTCGTTGATGGTGCCTATCTGTTTGGAAATCGTTTCTTTCTGCTGTAAAATTGTCTCCCGTAGCTGCATGACAGTATTTCTGAGCTCCTCTTCCTGGCTGCCGGCGTTTAGCTCGGGTAACAATGTCACAGGGCAACTGGCATCGCCGCTGAGGGGTATTGCCCGGCAGATGTACCTCTTCCCATCGTCGGCCTGGCCGTTAGTCGCTAGTTGACCGCAGCCCAGCGCACACAAACACAACAATCCGTATAAGAGTGAAAACATACCAGCAGCGTTTACCCTTAAGCCAAACACTAAACTCATTAACACTCTCTGACGAAATCCACTCGTAAATTAAGTGCGTAAAAGTGCAGGTTTACCCAAATAACAATTTCTAAAAAGCAGCGCCATGCCTGACCAGCACTATGAAGAGAAATCTGAGCAGAAAATCCGATCAAGGGAGACTCGGTCACTGTAAGCCCGGTTAATGTGGCTTGTGTAAAAGGAACTATTTGTGGCGCAGAGTGTGGTGCTGATCGGACAGCTCCTCTTAGGAAAGAGGATTACCAAAAAAGGTGTCTGTAGAAGCTTCTGGATTGGTTGTAGTAGGTTGACGTCACCGAGCATCTGGGTCAAACATTTGTTGGTTTATTTATTTGGAAAGTGATTTTTTTTTTAGGCAATGAAGACTCTGAGGAGTTAATTAATTCACAACATTTAAGATGATAAGGGGGTGGTGAGGAGTGGAAAGGTGCGATTCTCAGTCCACTGTTTGGACACAAATTCATGTATTGCTGCCCAGATAGCAGTTGTTAATTCAACATTGAGTTTTGGTCAAAAAAGTTGCTGTCACAGCTTTCACATATGGAAAAAACTGAAACAACATTTTAAAGTTGTTAACATTAATGTACTAAAGTTAAATCAATATTGTCTCAATATGCTTACTGTCAACTTTCTTGTCAAAATACTTTTTTAATTAGTTGAGGACTGGGGAGCACTGGTGGACCTTCATGCCCCCATGAAATATGTTTTCAAATCCAAGCTTTTTTTATTAAAAAATTTTGTATTTTTTCACATTCAAGCTTTTTTCAAGAAAATTCTGTTTTTTTCACATCCAAGCTTTTTTTCAGGAAAATTAGGTATTTTTTTTTTTTATAAACATTTTTTCCATGAAAATTAAGTATTTTGACATCCAAGCTTTATTCAGGAAAATTAAGTTTTTTTTCACATCCAAGATTTTTTCATAAAAACTACGTTTCTTTTTAAATACATTTTTTTCCCATGAAAATTCAGATTTTTTTCACATCCAAGCTTTTTCCCTGAAAATTAAGTATTTTGACATACAAGCTTTTTTGAAGAAAATGAAGTTTTTTTCACATCCAAGCTTTTTTCATAAAAAATTATTTTTATTTTAAATACATTTTTTCCCATGAAAATTCTGATTGTTTTCACATCCAAGCTTTTTTCAGGAAATTAAGTATTTTGACATCCAAGCTTTTTTCAGGAAAATTGTTGACTCAATACTTCTGTCCGTCAATACCTCACTGTAAAGTCAATCATACTTTGCTATGTGGGAAATGGAGTGTGTCCAATATCTGCATCAGTGATCAGTGACGTTACATTTATTCTAGTAGAAATCAGAACAGAAAAGCAAGCCAGTAAATATACTATGGACTCTTGTATGAATACATTTTACAACACAATTCAGAGGCCTCGAAGCCGTTTAAGGCTTTTGTCTTCCCAGCTTTCAAAAAGATGACAAATCGTTATCACTACAGGTGAGTCTCTTCAATAAAGGAAGCATTGAAGAAACAGGATGTGGTGGTAAACAATTAGCTACAGCTGCCTGCCTGGCTGTGAAAGGTCAATAAAGCCTGGTGTGCAGACTGGAAGACATACCACTGTGCTTTGAAACATGCTCCAAATCACACAGTCAATCAAGGATTCTTTTTTTTTAATGAGTAGAAACAGTTTGGTTTCATCCACTAAGTATACATTGTTCAATTTTCTTAAAACAGCAAGGAACTGAGCTGTAGGGAGTTTTCTGTGCTCTAACTTGACGATCAGATAAAGCCACTGTAGCTCAAGTGATTACATGAAAAGTTGTTACTAGGTTACCAGTTTTACAGGCAGTTTCAGACTAACGTCAGTGCACCACATCGGCATGCTGTCAATATAACATCTTCTGAATCCGTCAGGGTTAACCAGCTTGTACCTTTTTAAAATGGAAAGCTTTATTCAGTCGGTTCTCATTCATATAAAAATCAATCAAGGTTTTTATTGTCAGCGGCGGAGGAAGTGAAAGTACTAATAAAACAACATTGGCTTAGGGGTCGGCCACCTCCAAAAGGCCATGAAATTAACTTGCGGTGTTGTGAGATGATGAATAGGGCAGAAAAGAAGAAAAAAGTTCTGCTTTGTTCAATATTTGGATAGTTTCAACTCGTTGGGCCTTGAACGCTTGTTTGAAACCATCTGAGAATTTTAGATCGGGAATTATTTCTAGACATCTGAAACTTGACAAATGGGCCAAACCAGACACCGTTAACCCACAAGCCAAAAAACCACTGGTCTTGAATCTTAAATAATGCAATATATTCTATATGCTTATATTAGTTTTTTTCCATGTAAAATACACTTGAAAGTAACTTTATCTGGCAAACAAATGTAGTGTTAGTATATGGGTATAAATCAAATATTTCCCTTTTGAAATGTGGTGGAGGAGAAGTAGAAAGTATCACAAAATTGTACTTTAGTAAAAATTTTTTTTAACTTTCCACCACTGCTAGTTCAGGTTAATTGAAAAGCAAAATGAAACAGAACAATAAGAAACCTTAAAGACTGCGGCTGAATTCACAGATGAATGGTGTCTGGATATATGACATCAAATCATCATGCTATACTTTAAACATTTTCGTTTTAAGACGGACTTTTGTAAATCCTTTTTGTAGTGATCAGACATTCTATGACTTGTATTTGGATTGTGCAACATGACAACTACTACACACGTGTACATAAATGTGATTAAGTGCGCTTTTAAAAACACAATACATTCAAACATTTTTTTGAGAATATCAGAGCAGAGATTTTGGGTGATGTTAGTGGAGAAAGAAAGAAAGAAAGAAAGAAAGAAAGAAAGAAAGAAAGAAAGAAAGAGACATGATCTGGCAGCAATTATTGGGCATCAACACCTTCAGTTTGCTGTACGCAGGGTTTGGTAGCTTTGCAAAGCCTGTGTGAACCAATTAACATCATCGGTGACAGACTGTGCCTCCTTCGGTTGAGCCCAGAATGTTTTACTCTGACATCACACCTAGACAAAAAAAAGTATCTTCCAGTCCAATTTGAACTCCTGCTTATTAAAAAGACGAGAAATGGAGAAATCAACTATGAGGACAGTGGGGACAACACTCACATCATAACATGTCCAACAACAACCATACTCACAAAGCACGGAGGAGTATTTTAAAGCATTGTTTATCCGGCTGGTTCACAGAGAATGTGGCCTCCTATTCGACAGGCATCGTGCACAGAGAGAGTGAATGTGCATGCAGAGCTTTAGATGCATGAATAGATATCAGGGTATTGTTGATGATTCAGACTCAGTCTCAAGGAAAGTGCACTTCTTTCTATATGAGAAATAATAATGCAAGGGGTGATCAGGCTTCATCATAAGGGCATCAGCAGACGCAGCGGTGCACTGAAAAAAGCACAAATCTAATGGACACATGAGTGTTTTTTTGGAAAGCCGGAGACGAACGTGTCATCCACTCTCCCCTCTCAGGATAAAGCCCCCGTCACACAAAAAAACTCACTAATGAAACAAACAGGACAGCGCAATAAGCCTGGGACAAACATCTTCTAGCAGATCATTATTACTTAGGGAACAGAGAGCGAGAGAGAGAATGAGAATGTCACATCATATGTCACATTACCTCTTGCATTTCATATGACATTAACTGAAAGGAATATCTCATTCTGCAGTATTTTGCCAGTGGGTTCACTCTATGGAAAGAAGAAATATGAATCAAAACCATAGACTGTATATGATTAAAACCCATTAGTGAAGAATGTGGGCAGGAGACGGGAGATAAGTAACGACCGTCTTTCAAACCTGACTTCATTATTTAAAAAAGCTATTGAAACAAGCATTATGAAAAAGAAAGACTATCAAGCCTTGTTTCCATTTACACCTTCATTTGTGTGCATGACAGCAACTTAATATGGTGACAACGACACTTTGGAACCGCCTTTAAAATGATCATGAAAGGTAATATACTGTCATTTGCCCAGAGGACCAACACAAAGCAAGAAAGAGGAGGAAAACCCTCTCGAGAGGATCAATGAAAACCAGAACAGCCATTGCGAAATCTTTTTTGGCACCAATCCTCTCAAATGTTTTCTAACATTATTAAAAAAAGAACAAAGAATATGAATACGAAACAATAAAACTAATATTTGACCACTGCTGTGACCACACCTGTAGTTTCTTGAGCCATATCCTTACAATTTTTCTTTTTTTTTTAAAACACATTACTCCCTACTCCAGATTCCTGGTTGACCTCTATCAATTCCACACATCTATCCTCTATCATTAAAGTCTGAGTTATTAGAAGAATAATCTCAAAAGATCAAGATCTGAGAGCAACGTGTTATGCTTCTAAAAACACATACGTTCATACAAAGGCATCAGATAAGAAAATGATGTGAAAGTGCCAATGTTTGCAATACTTCATGCCAACGTCATTACCCGCTCTGTTCAAAGGGGGTCCTGCAGCCCATGTTGGGCCCAGTTTAAGAGATGAAATGCAGTCTCCGGTGTTTTATTACACAAAAAGGTTTGGCACTGTGCTTGTTTTACTTTGAGCACTGAGGACTTCAGAGCATGGGGAGTTTACCCACAGCCTCCTTCAGTGGGCTGCCATCTTGTGGCGAGAACTAACCACACTAACTAATGCAACTGTGTGAAGAACGTGAGGAAGAATAAATTACCTCATTATTATTCATGCATTCATTATTATACATTATAATTCCCATTAAGATTTTCTAGGTTGCCAGGTTGTGAAATATCCCTCTGGCTGGTGTAAATGCTCCTCTGGCATGACACTTGCATTGTCTTTTCAGCTCTTTAATTCATTAGGAAGACGCCCTCACTAAACCAGTTGACCTCTGACCTTCTGTAAAAGGACAGGGCCACATTTTATTTAACAACATTTACAATTACAGACTTAGAGGATTGCTGTAAAATAATTATATTAATGACTTACTGACATTTGTAACTGTAGTCTTATTGGGTTATTGGAAAGTCGAAACTCATTTAGCCATCATTAATTACAAAATAATAAATGAAAAAATCAGACCTATTTACCTTTATTAAGAAGAGGAGAAACAACAGCAACAGGTATTTTTTCCCAAACTTTCATGGCAAACCAAACGTTGTTATTTAATTTAATTGATAAACCATTATTTCATGTTTTATTAGAAATAATGCCATAAATTGTAACTTCTACCAGTAAACCAAACCAACATGATGATAATAAAACTTCAAGCCAAGCCTAGATAATTATATATTATATTATTATGGTAAAGTTGCCTTTTACTAAACTGCTGGTTCATTTTAAAATGTAGCTAATATATGTAAGCAATATATGTACCCCTCTCCCAGAGGGTACTGTAGTACCGATGGATGTGACTGTGCGCAGTTACCCGCAAATTTACTTCCTCTGCAAACAATCCAGGGAGTCAGAAGACCATCGAAAACGATGGTCTTATAACCACTGGTGTTCAATGTGTGTCGTTCCGCGGGTACTAGAACAAACCGTTTGACCAATAAAACACATTTTCACAAAACTGAACATCAATTGTGTCGCTTCTTTGCATATGGATATGTCAATAAATCATTATTAAACTGTATTCATACATTCATAGGGAAACGATGATACACAATACGCGGAGGGATATCGCACATTTTTGCTAGTCGCAAGCCCTGAGCAGCAGTGCGAGCGCGGCGGATACCGACCGACAGTTTCCTGTCTGTGGCGCTAGGTGAGTGCAAATTGTTCGCTTTTTCTTATAAACTTTGGCGAAATAGTAGCTGTTTTTCCTCAGCCTCCTGTGTACGAATACTTTTTAAACCGTTTTTCGTCCGAGAAAAGGTGCTTTCTCCCCGTGGCTTTTGTTTATTTTCTCTTTAAGTTTGTGTGTAACGTTAGTGGGTGCGCGAGCGCTTTCTTTCTTTGGGAAAGCTAGCTTGTTAGCTAACGGTTGCTAACGTGTTCTGCAGATTAATATTATATGTGACTTTTTTAGCTTTTTTGAGCGGATGCATAAGCCTGCAATGCCTCTTAATAATAGAATGGTTCCCGCTTTGAAACTGAAAAAAACATTTTTTAAGTCACAAACACTATCGGGAGTACACCGAAATTGTGCTAGCTGATGCTTGTGATGATGTCATCAATGTGCGCCCTTTAAGAGGCATGTTTGTGGATCTATTACCGGTTTGCTTGTCAAACTCTCTCATTTTCTTGTAACAACGCTGCTTTTTGCCTAAATGTTCAGCACATATAACGTGTTTTCCTTCAGTTGGATTAACGACGTCGGATCTATGTTTCCCTCTCATTTCTGCAGTGTACATGAGACCACACTGAGACCTGTGCAGACTGCTGTCTGCCCCCTTTCCCCACAGCAGCCCGGTCTGTCCCATCCGCCACCATGGCCTTTGTGCCCGCGCCCAGCCCCACTGTGGTCGACCAGACTACACTTATGAAGAAGTACCTGCAGTTTGTGGCGGCACTCACAGACGCAAACACACGTAAGTTCATCGACCTCGCAGACTATTCGTGTACATTAGTAATCTAGACAGGAGCTGTGTCAGATGTCTACAAATGAAATGATGCAGTTTCAGAACAAATCTATCTGTATTTAATTGATCAAGCACAGATATACTTACATTATTTGTTATTGCATATGTAAGTCAGTACATTAATGCACTTTCTCATGAGTTTGGTGTTACCCCAAAAAGTTTTATCCAACAGTAAGCCAGCACCCGCATTGATGTGCTTTACCTGCAGTGATTTAGAGCCGGAGCTTTTCTATTGTATCATGTTAGTTTAAATTATCCACGCTAACTCTTGAGCTTGTTTTATATTCTCTAGAGGATGAGCAGGTGATCAGTTGCAGTATTGATTAGTGTTATTGCAATTTATCCTGTTTGGGTGTCAGTTACTTTGAATCAAAATTACATATTTCGCAATTATTAAGAGTAGTAAGATGAAGTTTGCACTAAAGGAGTTAATGAAAAAATAATGTAGGTATTCCCATGAAAAATAGAAAGGCTCTTAAAAATAGAACACATTTCTCATACGTATTATAAAGTAAATAATGGTTCAGGTGAGGCACTTGTGCTTAGCATGGGCGATGTGATGAGAGCGATATGCTTTAGTCCAGTCAAGGGTACGTGTGTGTGTGAGAGTGCTTGTCTGTGTGAGTGTGAGTGTGATTCTTGATGTACCTTTTGATCAACCTGGACACTGTAAGTAAAACTGATAAGATCTGAGCGTCCCTGCTAAGCACATGAAGATGGCCACGAAAATTGAAACCTTATCTTTAGCAAGTTTGATTGATGGCAACTTTCTGTCCTTCAACTTCCAGCTGATGAAACGAAGCTGAAGATGATGCAGGAGGTCAGCGAGAACTTTGAGGCAAGTTTGATGAGTGTGTGCTGGAGGGACTTCATGTTCATTGTCTCTTTTGATGTATTATGATGGATTTTAAGACGTTTTATAGAGTCCATAAAAGTGTAATTCTAGAAGGACTTTTACAGCGAGTTACTACATGACACAACTTGGACTTTCAATTTCAGAATGTGACATCTTCGCCTCAGTACTCCACCTTCTTGGAACACATCATCCCTCGCTTCCTCACCTTTCTTCAGGATGGAGAGGTGCAGTTCCTCCAAGAAAAACCTACACAGGTATGTGTCACTGAAGAGTTTGGGCTTCTTCTTACACTCGCCAATTTCAATCTATTCATCAAAGTTCCACAACTGTCCAGACAGAAATACTGATTTAGTCTCAGTAATAAATCGACATGTTCTAATACTTTATTAGCATGACTGCAGTTTCAGACATGGTCCAACATTCACAAAGTAGCTGGCTGTGATTATAATCCCATATGCCCACTTCTGAGTTAATCAATCAATTTGATCATTTGAAATGGGTATAATTGTACGCAAAGCTGGATTCTTTACTTAAAAAATATTTTCAATTTTTTTTCCAGCAATTGCGGAAGCTGGTGCTGGAAATCATCCACCGCATTCCAACAAATGAACACCTGCGTCCACACACCAAGAACGTCTTGTCTGTGATGTTCCGCTTCCTGGAGGTATGAGTTCTACTCCCAAGCAACAGAACATTTTAATATTTATTATCATTCAGTTACTATAAAATTGCATTTTTACCGCTAGTCATAGTTGATTTGCCTTACTTTTTAACAGCAAATTCGTTTCCAATGCTCAGTAAATGCTTATAAAGTGCTGGAAAATGTATATTATCCACTTCTCGAAAGCTGCAACATGCCTGTGGTGGTAATGGTTTTGTTTTTTAGTAGACATTTTTACAAATCATTTATAAAACAGGTGGGGTTCATTGCTGTGGATGATAAAATTGTGAGAATTGTTAATGTTACTGTGGTTAGTGGGTAAATATTATGCAGTTAAATACAAGAGCTATTGTGTGGTCGTTTCACATTCATGTTTTATCCTTGTTCTTTCACAGATTGAAAGTGAGGAAAATGTGCTGATATGTCTTCGCATCATTATTGAGCTGCACAAACAGTTCCGGCCTCCAATCTCTCAGGAGGTGAGAATCTCAGCCTTATTGCTTTTTTCAAAAAATTTGAATGTAGGTGTGAAAGACATTTTTTATCATTTATTGATGGAACTGTTCTCAAATTGTTACACTGCAAGTTTGCATTCATCAGCACAGGTACAAAATTCAGAGTGTTTTTTTTTTTTTATGGTTGTTATAAAGACAAAAGCATGTATATCAATATTCTTGTGTTTATTAATGATTGGTTTCCTCTCATTTGTTATGAAAAAGAATAGAGACATTTGAACATTTTCTTGAAGTCTTGGATTAACATGTTTTCCATAATCCTTTCCTCTCAGATTCATCACTTTCTGGACTTTGTGAAGCAGATTTACAAGGACCTTCCAAAAGTGGTTGTAAGTACGAGCTTCATCGCAGCTGGCTGTGCTCTCAGTTTAGTGGTGTTTGCTTTTCATTTGATTACGTTTCTACTGGACGCACTGAGTAACTGGTCATTGTGGTCTTCTCTCTTCCTTTCCACCTGTGTCTGTGTTTCATCTAACCACAGTCTCTCTCTGCCCCCACCAGGCCAGGTACTTTGAGAACCCGCAGGTGATAGCGGAGAACACGGTTCCCTCCCCAGAAATGGTCGGGATGATCACGTCGGTGTTGGTCAAGACTGCACCCGAGAGGGAAGACAGCGAAACACGGACAGTAAGCTAACCAACACTGTTTTAAATCCGTACTGCATACTTTCACAGTACTGTCTGTGACCACGGGATGGCAGTAGTGCACCATGTTGGCACAGGAGAAACCACAAAACTGCCTTCTTACTTACCATCAAATAGAAAATACATCAAATGTATGTGATGCGCTCTTTCAGTATACATTTTCAAACAAAAGTGCTTTTTTTGTTGTCAGTTTAACATGACGCACTAACTATTAGTATTAGTATATCATTATTTTTCTTAAAATTCAGTTTGGTCTTTATTCTACTAAGACTGTACTGAAAACAGAATCTGACAGCACAGGAAAAGTGTGGAAAAAATCGGACATTTTGTAATGGAAAATGTACAAGAACTGACGAGGTTTCATCCAACAACCTTGTGTTCAGAAGTGCTTATCATACTTTGTTTAACTCCACCTCTTTATTTGATGGGGCTTCAGCTGTAGAAGAGCTTGGCGAGTGTCCCCAATTGTTGTCATCCAGTTATTTCAGTCATCCTCATTGTGTTTCTCGCTTTGTCTCTGCCTCTAGCACACCATCATCCCACGGGGGTCCTTGTCTCTCAAGGTGCTGGCAGAGCTGCCTATCATAGTGGTGCTGATGTATCAGGTTAGTGACATAAATAGGAGTTTAACCATCACACAGTAACCTTGGTAACATGCGCCAATACCAGGAAAAAGGAATAAGTGAAACGAATTATTGCCTTTTAAAACATTGCTATTTACATGTGAATATAACATAAAAATGGCAGTAAATTTGATGTTAAATGTGAAAAATACTTTCTTTTTAGGGTTGTAAATTAAGTTGCCATTTATTCTGAAAATGTTTACACCACTAACTGAATTGGCTCATTTACATTTTTTGCTTATTTGAATCATGGGAGTTTTTTTATATTATTTATTTCCCCCTCAAAACACATGTATATTAAAACAAGATTGTGTTTCTCTGTCCCCTCAGCTATACAAGCTGAACATTCACAATGTGGTGTCGGAGTTTGTACCCCTCATCATGAACACCATAATGCTCCAGGTGTCTCCGCAGGCCAGGTGAGATGAATCGTGTGTGTGTGTGCACGCTCATATATGTGGGCTGTCTCAAATAGGACTCAAATCTGCTTTTAACACATTTCAATTTCACTTAGCAGCCATCAAAATGAGTTTAGAATGGATTAATTTTCTCTTCTTCTCTGGTACTAAGTTTGTTGGTGCTGTTTCCCAGCACTTTGCCTGCCGAACCCTGAGTTAAAATCCATTTGGGGAAGTTAAAAATGTAGAAATTGGCTTAGCAGGAGGTGAAACCTCTCAGGGTACGAAGAGGTTAAGCATTCGGAACAGGAAGGAAATGGAGCAGAGTTAATTTAGAAGAAATACCTCGGCAGTCTCTGGCAGGTATAGAGACACTCGCTCTTCCTGACGTGCAGTAACCGCTGTGACGCAAACAAACAAATCGCCCATGCAGAATTGAGTCCCATATGCAGACCCACAATATCAACCTCTGTAATTGCCACCTACTGCAGGTATACAACATCATTAGTGTCTTTTATGGGACTAAATGGATTTTATATGTAAATCGTGCTGTTTCCTTTGCAGGCAACACAAGCTTTATAACAAGGAGTTGTATGCAGACTTCATAGCTGCGCAGATCAAGACTCTGTCATTTCTGGCCTACATCATCCGAATCTACCAGGTACACCTGTTTGATGACTGGGTGTTGCATCAGTCTCCACTGTCAATGGATATGTTGAATGAGTCATCCTGCCTTAAAGGAAAAGTAGTTGTCATTTCTATTTGAAGCCTTTTGGCTTGCATCAAGGTTTTTCTCGCCAGTATTTTGCAATGTCAAATACTTTGTGTGTGTGTGTATGTATATATATATATATATATATATATATACATATATACATATACAAATATATATATACAAATATATATATATATATTTTTTTTTTTATATAACGTGGTAAATCAAGTTTTAAAGGATTGTCTTCTGGAAATAGTTTCTTCTTGTAGGCGTCAGGTGATTGTCAGGAAGCAGAGTGTGAATATAATGTGCTCACTGATATAAAGACACAGAAGCTTGGTAGAATAAAGATAAAACAAGACCTTTTGAAAAATGAAATTAAGACTTTATATTTACTTCACTTTATATTTCGTTTTTGACGTTGAACAATAACAAATGGCTTCCTCTGAAGCTCACTCCTGCTATACTGACATTATCAGGAGAAGTGATAAAGACAGTAAGAACGCAGACAATTGGCACAAACCAAAACACTGATAATACCATCAAAAGAACTTCCAACTAACCTAGAAGAATTCTATTCGGGGGTTTAGTGAATTGTTGTTTGTGTTGTAACAGAAACCCTGTCTGTTTTAAATTAAATTAAAAGATATCAAATTGAAAACATATGAAATACTTTTGGCTTGTATTGGTATTGACTTGGTGTTTTAAGTGTCTTTGACGAGCATAGCTTGCCTCAGTATACAGTCATTTTTAGAATTAATTGAGCTTTTAATCGTACGTATGCGTGTCTACTCCATCAGGACCTGGTCGGGAAATACTCTCAGCAGATGGTGAAAGGCATGCTGCAGCTGCTGACCAACTGCCCCTCTGAGACGGCTCACCTCCGCAAGGAACTGCTCATCGCAGCCAAGCACATCCTCACAACTGACCTACGCAGCCGTATGTACACACACACACACACACACACACACACAAAGTGCATATACACCAGTATAAAACGGGACATTTAAAAGGCTGAATGTTTTTAGCCTGGAGGGGATTTCTTCAGATTTGGCACAAACATCCACTTGGACTTGAGGATGAACTGATGGGAATCTTTGGTGGTCAAAGGTCAAGGTCACTGTGACCTCACAAAACATGTTTTTGGCCTCAACTCAAGAATTCGTAATTATGTCCATTCCACACAAATGTCTAATAAGTTAAAATGATGACGTGATGACATTTTGGACAAACATGGATTTAAACAGCAACTCGACAGCGAGGCGGTTATTCTAGTAATTTATTCTCTTTAATAAGGTTTCAGATTTTGTTCCCAATGTGCAACAGTCTTCTTAAACACTTTTTTCTCGTCGGTGAAAGTTGAAGAAACTTTAAGGATAATTGGAGTTTAATGTGTTCTTCCTGGCCTAAACATTAGGAGCCTACTTTCTTGCCAAGAGTGTCACACTTCATTTTTCACATTTCACATTCTAAAAGAATTTTTTTTTATTAGCTGTCAAACTGGCTGTAAAACCTCATTTTGATTTGGTGACTGAGCGTTGAAAAGTAAGACTGAATGAAATGGAATAAAAGCTCAACCACCCATCAGGGAAGGCTTGAGACAACGATAACACATTATGGACAATTTTCTGCCTTATGCTGTGAGTCACTTCTGTGGCTCAAACCATTTTCAGTGATTCGGATCAATTTCTGCAAGAGATTTGACATTGTGGAGGTGCGGAAATCTGAGAAAAAGAGAAAAACCATAATAACCGTAATTAGATTTAGTGACAGTTCAAACGCTGCCAATGCAGGGGAAGGGGCAGGATAGTTATTAATTATATTTAATAAAACACATTTCTTTTATTACTTTATGTACATTTATTGTTGTAAAAATGCCATGTATTAACACACCTTTCCAGCCCCCCCCCCCCATTTATTTCATTAACTTATGTTTCTGGTGCCATGAAAATGTGTCTTGTTGTGTTTCAGAGTTTATACCTTGTATGGACAAACTTTTTGATGAATCCATCCTGATCGGCTCTGGTTACACTGCGCGGGAGACTCTGAGGTGAGCTCATGTGTTTACAAGCATTTTGATCTCTATAGTGCCAGTAGCTCT
>CALSCE010000091.1:17797352-17844545 GCA_943593645.1 Bovichtus variegatus
CGTGCTGCTCAGTATGCTGCTTAGGTCCATTTCAAACCCTTGTTGACCCTCTTCATATGCCAAACTACCTCACCTCATCAACAAAATAGCTGTCATTTCACATTAGTACAGAATTGGAAACAAGACAGTTGGCTGAGAACTGGCAGGACTATCCGTGTCGCTCATTAGCTCACTTTCTTCCTCCCGTTCTCCTCCCCATCGCCCTCGCAGTTGCATCCTAAAGCTACTTTCCATATGTGTCAAACCTTTCCTGAGTTTTGCTTTCCTGATAACTACTTTCTCTTGGCTTTTTAGAAAATGTCAGTTCACTGGAGCAGTCCTTCCGGTTTTCACTACATTTACGTTATGAAATATTATTCAATTCTGCTCCAAATGTCATAGTTGCATGTTTCCATTTCTTTCCAGACCCTTGGCCTACAGCACACTAGCAGACCTGGTGCACCACGTTCGTCAGAACCTGCCCCTCACAGATTTATCCCTAGCTGTGCAGCTCTTCGCAAAGAACATTGATGATGAGTCACTTCCCAGTAACATCCAGACCATGTCCTGCAAGCTGCTGCTCAACCTGGTGGACTGCATCCGCTCAAAGTCAGAGCAGGAGAACGGCAATGGACGGGACATCCTGATGAGGATGCTGGAGGTAGGCAGCGCAGAGTTTGGATCAGTAGAAAAGACACTGATGTGTTTTACATACGCATTGATAAAGAAATGTTGAGACAATCTTTCCCTCTTTCTCCTGTAAATCAGGTGTTTGTGCTGAAGTTTCACACCATCGCACGTTACCAGCTTGTGTCCATCTTCAAAAAGTGCAAGCCCCAGTCAGAGATGGGTGTGGTCGACCCAGGGGTGTTACCCGGGGTGCCAGCAACACCCACTCCGTCCACCACCCCTGCCATTTTACCTCCCGCTCCTCCCACGCCTGTTGTCGCGCCGCCTCCACCCCCATCAACGTCCTTTGACCGATCGGGTGAGAAGGAAGACAAGCAGACTTTCCAGGTGTCGGACTGCCGCAGCCTAGTCAAGACTCTGGTGTGCGGAGTGAAGACTATTACTTGGGGCATCACCTCTTGCAAGGCCCCAGGAGGTGAGATGATCCATTCGGCATGGCGTATAAATCCATATCTGTTAGTGGTCGTTTGATGAAATTTGGACTTACCTTTTTTTTTTTTTGTTATTTTTTACTTTTTTCCCCAGAGGCTCAATTCATTCCTAACAAGCAGCTTCAGCCAAAGGAAACCCAAATCTACATTAAGCTGGTAAAATACGCCATGCAGGCCTTGGACATCTACCAGGTACAGCCAATGAGCTTGACTTTACCGTCACTATTTATATTTGTGCCATGACTGAAAGATCTGTAAATCCATCCACATCCCTGTGTAACAGCTCATGTTTCTCCTGAGCAGGTTCAGGTTGCCAACAACCAGCAGACGTACATCAGGGTGGCCAACTGTCAGACTGTACGCATGAAGGAGGAGAAAGAAGTTCTGGAGCACTTTGCCGGAGTCTTTACTATGATGAACCCTCTCACATTCAAGGAGATTTTCCAGACAACTGTGCCGTACATGGTGGAGAGGATCTCTAAGAACTACGCACTGCAGGTACATAAACAAAGAATGGGATGCTGTATTTTCAATGCAAAGGTCTTCGGTTGTGCTCAAATTCCTTTTCTTGTTTTCTGCTGTTTCCCAGATTGTGGCAAATTCTTTCCTGGCCAACCTGTCAACGTCTGCTCTATTTGCCACCATCCTAGTGGAGTATCTTCTTGAGAGACTACCGGAGATGGGCTCCAATGTTGAGCTCTCAAACCTTTACCTCAAGCTCTTCAAACTAGTGTTTGGCTCCGTGTCATTGTTTGCTGCCGAGAACGAGCAGATGCTCAAGGTAAGTGGATGGTTTAGTGACTTTGTGTGTAAGGCCTTTTTTTTCCTTCTTAATTAAAAAAACAACTCTTTGTCACTTTACTAATTGATAAAGTGGTATAACTTCCCCGTGTCCTCAGCCACACCTCCATAAGATCGTGAACAGCTCCATGGAGCTGGCCCAATCAGCTAAGGAACCCTACAACTACTTCCTGCTTCTGCGGGCTCTCTTCCGCTCCATTGGTGGAGGCAGCCATGATCTGCTCTACCAGGAGTTCCTACCACTTCTACCTAACCTGCTGCAAGGTAACGCCTCGCACAGTATTACTCTGAGTTGAAGATGAGTTGTATTTAACAAATGTGGAACAAGTACACCCCTCTGTTATTACTTTCTTCTCGCCTAATTAATCTCCCCTTTCCATGCTATTAGGTCTGAACATGCTTCAAAGTGGCCTTCACAAGCAGCACATGAAGGATCTATTTGTGGAGCTGTGTTTGACTGTGCCAGTGCGTCTGAGCTCCTTGCTGCCCTACCTGCCCATGCTAATGGATCCACTGGTGTCTGCCCTCAACGGCTCTCAGACTCTGGTCAGCCAGGGCCTCCGCACCCTGGAGCTGTGTGTGGACAACCTACAGCCTGACTTCCTCTACGACCACATTCAGCCCGTCAGGGCCGAGCTCATGCAGGTGGGGGCTTGTTCTCATCAATGGTCTAAGTCTGATCTAAACTGCTTTATCTCCTGTGTTTATGACTTAAGCACAGGTGAAAAAACGTTTTTTTTTTGACAGGATAACCTTTTAAAAAAAGTTCCTTTTTTAAACGTTTTTTTTGCCAGGATAACCTTTCTAAGTTCCTTTTTAGATGTTTTTTTTTTTTTTTTTTTACATCTGTGAAACAAGTGGGAAAAGAAAGTTTTGCCAGGTTTGAACAAAGTTTTGTCAGGATAATTTTTCTGAGTTATACTTCTTTTTATGTGAAAACAGGTGAAAAAAAAAAAAAAAATCAGGATCATTTTAAATGTTTGTTGTAATACTCATTCCCGTTACAAAAGGCTGACCCCCCACCTGTTTTACAGATGATTTCTTTTTAAGGAACTTAGAGTATCCTGGCAAAACCTTGTTTCACCTGCTTTTAAGTCATAAACACAAAAGCGAAAGCTATTGAGATCAGTGTTAGAAAACGGATCACCAGAATAATTTTTTCTTCTCACTCTCTCATAGATTTATATCCACTTATTAGATTCATTCTCTCAATACCACTTAGCATATCCTCCCTCTAGTGGTCAACAGTGGACATGGCAATATCTTCAGACAATGCACACAACCAAGCTCACTCCCAAACTCCTCCTCACCACAATACTGCTGAACTGTGTTGGGTGCAACGCCAAGTCCCTGTTTTTCAGTCGACTAGCTCAGAATTGGTAAAAAAAAAAATAGCCAAACAGATGGATATGATTGTAATTGAATTATGACTTTAATGGCATCAACATACTTGTAACGTACAGCGACTTATTACCTTTCCAAGCATTTTTTTTGCTCTATTTCCTACTAACACTGAAGCTTATCACTTCTCTCCTCCTGTGATCCAGGCCTTGTGGCGTACCCTTCGTAACCCGGCTGAGAGCATCTCTCATGTAGCATACCGGGTGTTGGGAAAGTTTGGTGGCAGCAACAGGAAAATGCTGAAGGAGTCTCAGAGGCTGCATTATGTGGTGACCGAGGTCCAGGGGCCGAGCATCAAGGCCGAATTCACTGACTGCAAGGCGTCCATACAGCTCCCCATGGAAAAGGTAAGACCCCGCTGCTGCTGTTAGCAGTGAATGCTTGCATGATGTTCTCCACAGAACTCTGAGGAGATTTTTTTTTGGATGATTTCAAATTACATTTCCTGAAATCAGTCTCAAGACTCTTTCGCTCCCTTTTTACGTCTTTTTTGTATTTCAGTGTTAGAAAAAAGAGTTTAACGTAAAATAGCTTGATATTCCTCATTATTGTGCTCCTCCAAGAGCAATATATCCTTGTCGTGTGTGAGTGTGAGTGTGAGTGTGTGTGTGACTGCTCTAGGTAATTAAATTCATCTCCTGTTTCTCCTCCTCATCCCCAGTCAGTAATCATCAATCTAGTGTGGGCCACCATGACGGCATTATTTACTCTCACTAATGGATGCTCCTTCTTTCTGGCTATCCATCTGTGTGTTTTCCATCATCATGGGTGCAGGCCGCACACAAAGACTCACACACTCCCACGTGCTGCACAGACTGAAGGCATGAATCTCCAGGCTTATGATACAGCCATATGGATAGTTGGCACATTGCGGGAGAGATAGTGTAAAGTGCTGTAAGGTTAACAGAGAGATCAAGTAACAGTGATTTGAATAACTTGAATCTCTTCAAGGCACAAGTAAAACACTCGCAAGGGATTTGAGCGGCATATTTCTGAATTTCTTCTACCTCTTGAGCTTTTTTCCAATTCCGTTTTTACCTCTTGAATCGTTTTCTTTTTCTAATGACCACTTCTGAAATATTTTCCAGTAAGTCTGAACTCTTAAAAGGCTTGATAAGAAAGCTGTCTTTTCTCAGAAGTTTGCATTCAAAAATCTTTTTTTTATCTTTCAATTTCATATCTAAGTACTTGGAATAGTACTCGTCAGAGCCTCCACCCTGAAAGAAGTATCCTAATATACTGACACGTCTACAATTCAATTCTGCTGTGCCCTTATCTGCTCTCACCCTCCCCCTGTTCTTGCATCCTCCTCATCTTCTCCCCTCCGCTCTGAGTGGCATTAATTAGTTCATTTTCTCCCTTTTTAAGTGCCTGGCTGCTGTGGCTTGTCAACCCATAATGTAGAAATCATAATGACCTTTGCTCGGCCAGATGGCGCCCTGTGTTACTTCCCTCAAATGAATCGCATATATAGTCGTATATCGCAATTTAATTCCCATATGAATAATATGGATTTCTGGCATTTTGTAACATAGTGACTTGTCATTTCAGAAAATTAAATGGTTATGGTTTTGTAGTAAGGTTTGTGCGGTATATTCTTTTCAAGGCGATAGAGACGGCTCTGGACTGTCTGAAGAGTGCCAACACGGAGCCCTACTACAGACGACAGGCCTGGGAGGTCATTAAGTGTTTCCTCGTGGCCATGACCAGCCTGGATGACAACAAGCACGCTCTCTACCAGCTTCTGTCTCATCCCAAGTAAGTACACACTCTGGCTTTCAGTTTGACTGGGGCATATGCCTCGATTTTGTGGTTATTGTGGTATTAAATTACAATTAATTAATATTGTTATTTCAGTTTTAATGCAGTATTGTGTTTAGAATATTTCTTTTACCACAGAAAAAATGTCAAATATATTTTAAGGAACGTCGTTGACATAGTGAACAGTCCACTTAAGTCCACGAGATGATAAAATCTTATGAGTCCACACACAGCTACGACTCGACTTGACCTTGGCCTCTATCCCTGCCTACTGCTTACCCCATCATTCCTCTCCCAAGCCCGCCCCCCCACCACACCAGCTCTGCATACCGTCACACCTCCACCCCTGTCCCGCCACCTGCTGACATGCCCTGCTTTCAGTCTCTCACATCCAGCTTCACCACTTTCCCCACCACACATTGCCTCATCAATCCCGTCTCAAGAGCGAGAGTTGCTAATTACGCACTTGCAGGCCCCCCTCCCCCTCCCCCTCCCCCCTCCACCTCTGGCAGGCTTCACTGCGAGGTGGAGACACATACATGAACAGACAAACAGGAAGGGGGGCTGGTTGTCTGTTGGGTAAGCCACATTACCATCATTGATCCCCGGGCAGGGGGTTAATTGACTTTCCCTGTCTGCTGATGCTACACCATGCCCCTGACACACTCCTGTCATTACGCACTAACACACGCATGCACATGAATACGTCTGTGTGCACATTTCTGCGGGGATAATGAAGTGTGTCAGTTATGATCAGGGGGCCTGCTCCTGCCCCTTCCTCTTGTAAGATGTCTCGATTTGCAGTGTCCTCTCTCTTGAAGGAGTTTGGCTCCCCTTTTTCTCTCTGGCTCTGTCTCCTTTAATCTTCTTTACAGATCTCTCCCTCAGTATTTAGTCCCTGTAAATATACCGTTTCAGTTTTAAAAGAGAAAAAAACGCATAGCAAATCATGAAATGCCACCTGGGGATAACACAGAAGTGGCCCCTGCATGAGTGAAGGGCAATCTGCCTGACATTCTGTCAACCACGCCGCCCACTCCTTTCTCCACCCGCCACGTTCCTTGCTAGCCTCTTTCCTTTCCTCTCGCCCCCCCCCACCCACCCCTTCCACTTCTTCTCTCTCCTCCAAAGAGCAGTCTTTTAAATGGCAATAATGAAATGAAGCGATCCATCAGTTCTGCCCCTGGCGTGTGGCATTATAAAACACAAGCTCAAGCATGGAGAAAACAGCTGCTCAATCACACCAAGGCCCTGTTGCCTTCAGCTGCAGTAAATAACAAAAATACCAACAGGGGACAAAGAGGGAGGCAGAGGAATAGAAAGGCAGAAGGAGCTAAGAGGAGAGAGAACGTTTAAGGACAAAAACAATCAGAGTTACAGGTTTGGGGACTGCTGACTGGCCACATAGGTCTTTTATTTATTTTTTTTTATATTGGCAAATGGTCTGAAAACAAACCATTAAATGATTTTTTTTTGGCTTTTAGCTTAAAGAAAGTTTCAGTGGCACTGCCACATACTATTATATTGCCCTTGTTAATATGTAATCCTCTTATTTATTGTGTGGTTTTCTCCCCCATTAGCTTCGCTGAGAAGTGGATCCCCAATGTCATCATCTCTCACCGCTACAAAGCACAAGACACGCCGGCCCGCAGAACTTTTGAACAGGCCCTGACTGGAGCATTCATGTCTGCCGTGATAAAGGACCTGAGGCCCAGCGCGCTGCCCTTCGTAGCCAGCCTGATTCGCCATTATACCATGGTCGCTGTGGCTCAGCAGTGTGGTGAGGGGCTGCTGCTCTTTCTGCTGTCTACTAAACTAATATTAGCTTTCTGTTTTGCCAATTGGCATTTATTCCCAGCTGCGCATGAATATCAGTCACTTTCAAATTTTTCCCTTTCTCTGGTTTTATTAAAGTTCTGGCTTTGTCATTTTGTACTTGACCCTTATAGAAATGTAAGAGTAGGTGTAGTTGTAAGATATTTGAATCTATATTTAGATCCATTTATTTCACTTTAAATATAATTCCTTTCCACCTGTCCTGCCCGTGATCCCAGGTCCGTTCCTGCTGCCGAGCTACCAGCTGGGCAGCCAGCCAAGCACTGCCATGTTCCACAGTGAGGAGAACGGCTCAAAGGGCATGGATCCGCTGGTTCTGATTGATGCCATAGCTATCTGCATGGCATACGAGGAGAAGGAGCTGTGTAAGATTGGGGAAGTGGCCCTGGCCGTCATCTTCGACGTCGCCAGCATCATCCTCGGCTCCAAGGAGAGGGTAAGTCACCGGGAGGAGGGCGTTGGAGGGTTCAGTAATTTGTGAATGTAATAAAAACATTGGCTCAATTGTTTTTTAACCATGGTAAACTTAGCTGGCCGTTAATATAACTTAGGGAATGATTTCACTCAGATCAACCCCCTCTGAAAACAATTATTCTGACATGAATTACCTGCATTTACATATTGAAGTTTGTGAACATCTGAGACACCTTATGATCAAGGTTTTTGACATTTTCTAATTCTTCTTCTACATGTTTGATTTATGTTTTCATATTTCTTAGTTTTAAAAGGGGAATCAGTTAATCATCCTCGCCTCTTGTCTACATTTTCAGGCATGCCAGCTGCCCTTGTTCTCCTACATTGTGGAGCGTCTGTGCGCCTGCTGCTATGAGCAGGCCTGGTATGCAAAGCTTGGTGGTGTGGTGTCCATCAAGTTCTTAATGGAGAGACTGCCTCTGATCTGGGTCCTACAGAACCAGCTCACATTTCTCAAGGCTCTGCTCTTCGTCATGATGGACCTCACAGGAGAGGTGAGAGGAAATAACTTGATAATCTAACATGTAGCAAATCATTTCAAAAGGAGCAGAAGCTACACCAGTTAGGTCCGATTTACCTGCATCCATTTGTTGTTCACATGATGTTTTACAAAAGCTTGCTGCAGGTGCAATATAACAACTTGTGACTTATCTTTTTGTTGCACCACTGTACTCTCACTGCATTGTACTTGCTAACTTATTGATGTTCACGATAAGGTGTCAAATGGAGCAGTAGCCATGGCTAAAACCACCCTGGAGCAGTTGCTTGTGCGCTGTGCCACTCCACTGAAAGATGAAGAAAAGACCGAGGAGCTGCTGGCTGCACAGGACAAGTCTTTCCATATGGTCACGCATGACCTGGTCCGGGAGGTCACCTCCCCCAACTCAACCGTCAGAAAGCAGGCCATGCACTCTCTGCAGGTGCTAGCCCAGGTCACCGGCAAGAGTGTTACTGTCATCATGGAACCACACAAAGAGGTGAAGCCAAAGACTAAAGTTTTTCTAAAAACTATAAACGTTGTGCTAGATAAGACTTTTATGTAAAAATGTCATGTCAGCTTGAACACAAAATAGGCTTCAATCAAGCAGTTTGTCACTGATGCCTTCTGAGAACCTGAGAGTGAAATGCACAACGTCTTTTAATCTGCATCAGTTGATTGTATTCTTGGGGTTTCCTTCTCTTCAGGTGTTGCAAGATATGGTTCCCCCGAAGAAACACCTGCTCCGCCACCAGCCTGCCAACGCCCAGATTGGCCTGATGGAGGGCAACACCTTCTGCACCACCCTGCAGCCCCGCCTCTTTACAATGGACCTCAATGTCATGGAGCACAAGGTCTTCTACACAGAGGTACGAACGTCACTGACAATAATTAAATATACTTTTACTAATTGATTTCGTACTTTCTTTCTTTTGATTTTATTGTTCTTATTTCCATGGCTTATTTATAAAGCTGTTTTTTTTTCCATAATAAGAAAGATATATTTAAATGACCTAATTTGGCTACAGCTTCAAGTTCTTCAGAAAACCTCTGACCTTTTGTTCCCCACTCTCCTTGCAGCTGTTGAACCTGTGTGAGGCAGAGGATGCTGCTCTGATGAAGCTGCCCTGCTACAAGAGCCTCCCCTCCCTGGTTCCTCTCCGCATCGCTGCTCTCAGTGAGTAGTTGCATTGTTGGAATTACTTACTCGTGTTTTGTGTTAATTGCAAATTGTTTTGGGATGAAGATGGATTCCTGAATTTTACATACTGTTCATATTTCATGCAAATTATAATCCTCAACATACAATGTTATTAAAATGTAATGGTAGCAGAGACAGGATTGATCATTATTGCTGACCATATTTTGTCACTTGTATCTTGCTGTGAATTGAATTAATAACAACCTTACTGAAATTGTTTTATTGATTTGACCATCTCTTTTCTCTTTCTTGTCAAAAAGGAAGTGTTGAATGTTACTTTTCTTCCTGTTTAGATGCCCTTGCAGCTTGTAATTACTTGCCACAGTCCAGAGAGAAGATCATTGCTGCCCTGTTTAAAGCCCTCAACTCCACCAACAATGAACTGCAGGAAGCGGGCGAGGCATGTATGAGGAAGGTCAGTGCAACATCTCATTGTCTGCTTGCTGCTTGTAATTGGTTTAGATCTGTGTGAACACATTAAATCATGACTTGCAGGAAATGTCACACCTGAAATTGTTAAATATTTTAAGGATCTCTTCCACCTGTTGCGAGATATTTGTCACCTGTCAAAAGCGTTTTCATTTCCTTCCTATCTTAGCATCTTACATCGGCTCCTGTTCTTTAAAACAAATTGATCTGGAATTAATTTCAAGACTTTATCGATTACTTGCAAAGCTCAGACCTGTGTTACATCACTCACTTCAACAGCAACCCCCTTTGAGCAGAAAGATGGCTTGAGACTCAGACGTGACCTTTCTAAATGTGGACTAAAGACTTTGCCCTTAAGCTATAAAGCGATCTGGCCAAAATCAAACATGTGAATTTGGTGGCGCCCTTTTAAATCTTTTATAAAATCACATTTTCAACACCTTTTAAATGGCCCTCCACTGTGTCACCCTTATGCAATCCCCTCTTAATTCATCTATTTATATTACTTGCTCTTATGTTATTTAAGAGCTTGTTTTGTTTTCTTATTTTCCATGGTCCCCTCCCTGTTTCATTATTCTTTTATCTGTATCACTCATGTCATTTGCCATCTTAGAGGTCCTTTGTGAAACCACCCCTCACACCATTTCTCCACCCAGTTATCTTCATATGGACCTCCCTCAGCTTCATCATACTCTCCATGAGCCCGTCCTGCCTCTATCCCTCAAAGCATCCATATCATCTTACCCTCTATCTGTCTCCCTCCTGCTCTTTGTCCCCTTTTCCTTCCATTTCTGTGTCCTTCATTTTCTTTCTTTGCCACCATCACTCCTTTTCACTACCCTGATTTTTCTTTTGTCCAGCCGTTCTTTGCACTCGCCATTCTTTCATCTCTGCCCTGCTCGCACTAATGAGCGTTGCCATGGCCCGATCGATACAGGATGGAGTGTTTGTTCTCAGCACTGAGAGGAAAATGAATGTGGCTGCCATGCATCATCCCTCTGTGTGTGTGTGTGTGTGTGTGTGTGTGTGTGTGTGTGTGTGTGTGTCAAAAAAAAAAAAAAAAATGATTTGGTGTAACACATTAGGGGGAAAAAAGATCTAGTCACAGATCTTAATAATACTTTAAAGCTCCAAAAAAGGTTTTATGAAAGGTTTGACAGCATCAGAGCAAAACAAACATGCTGAGTTATGATAATAATATCAAGAATTCTGTGGAGGCATATATTTGTAAACTCCACCAAACACTTTTCTGACACTATCTTGCTTCTAGAGTTGTGAAAGTTTTAATTTAAACTTTTTTGAAATTGCTCAGGAGGTTTCGCTGTGCTCTATTTTAGTTCCTGGAAGGCGCGACCATCGAGGTGGACCAGATCCACACTCACATGCGGCCCCTACTGATGATGCTGGGAGACTACCGCAGCCTGACGCTCAACGTGGTGAACCGCCTCACCTCTGTCACACGTCTCTTCCCAAACTCCTTCAATGACAAGTTCTGCGATCAGATGATGGTGAGAAACTTTGTCTTCCTCGTATCTTTTATTCAAAACGCCGACAGCACAGACAGCAGTGTATCGTGGCAACAGCATCCAAACGTTTGAATATGATGCAGGTTTCATCAAATAAAGTATTTTCATGAAGACAAAATGTAAATATGTGAGAAATTACATTTTTAAATATGATAAATTACAACCGTGTTAACGGGTAGTAAAAGTAATAATATCATCATAAAAACAAGAATGTAGCTCAAGACTTGCATTGCCGCAACGTATTTGAGTAATGTTTTTGTGGCATATGCTGGTATTTATGCTGGTTTGCCACATGCAGATTTGATTCTTATTGGCATCTGTCCCTTGGGTTATTAATGTTGGGGGTAGCAAAGCCAACAGGGTTCCCGTGGTTAAAGCGGGATGACGGGTCATGTTGCAGTGATAATGGTCTGCACACTTTTCTGCTGGGTAACACTTTCATGAGTAAGCAGCAGAGATTTTTCTTTTATTAAATGGAAAATTGTTATTTATAACTTGAATCTTTTGAGTAAATATTCAGTCTTTGTTGGTACCATATTCTGCCTAATAAGGCGAAGTGCACGCAAAGATATTTCACCAACACACAGACTCAATATTATCTCTCTGTGTCTCTATTAGCAACACCTGAGGAAGTGGATGGAGGTGGTTGTAATAACACACAAAGGAGGCCAGCGCAGCGATGTCAGTGTAAGTATACAAAGTTCAGACACACACACACACCTTACAGCACTGAGAAATTGAATACAAATGTAAAACGTTCATCACTTATAATAACATGTAGATTTCTCTTGTTTCTTCCATTTACTTTAGTAGAAATCTTATTTGAATGCAATACAGAAGCGGTTATAAAAGCCTGTCGGAGCAGCTCGACTGACACCTTTTTGTGTTCAGTTGATCCGTCCTACTTAAACCCAACAGGACACACGGAAGGGACAGAGAAATTGCCCCTTATACACACAAAGCCATAGTCACATGTAGTCAACACCTCCTCTGTGTGGCCTCCTCCCAGATGAATTGTGAGTGGCCATATTACAATCGATGATTAATTAGGCGCCAGACAGGCGATGGTGGGGCCCAGCGCTGCGTCTCCTCATTATCTCCCCGACAGATAACCTTGTAAAGGCAGAGAAAAGGTGAGGGGGGAAAAAAAAACAGCTGCCTCTCCCTCACAGAAATAAAGCCCTTTTTTTCCCCCCTCCCTTTCTTTATGGGAGTTCATCCTGTCCCATCTCAGAATGCTGTTTAATTAGATGCAAATTGGCCCTTTTGTCTTTCCCTCCCTCCAACCAGTGGTCTTTGTGGGTGTTGACAGCAAGGATGGCAGTGACAATAAAGCCCAGGGCGGGGGGTCAATTAGCCAGGTCTGATAAAGACAGAAACTGAGGAAGGGGGGACGGAGCCGGCCCGAGGATGATGGTCTGGAGACATGTAGGCATGAAAGCTGGTTTTGACAGAGAGGAGGAGAGTATCGAGCGGAGTAACCAAGTGTGAGGAGGAGTGAAGGGCTCGTATGAAAGAAAACGCTTTAACCACAATAAAATGTCAGTTTCTGTATCCATGACCTGATATCTGTCAGAAGAGTTTTTTCCCTTCCAAATGCCATGGATTCTGTGACGCTCCACTGACATTCCAGTATGGCCCCTTCCCCGTTATTCACCAGAGAAAAGTTTTTCCTGAGGTCACTCGTAAAGGTTGCTGCTGTCTGCCCATTCATTTCATCATCACCCTGTCTTATCTGCTCACCTTCTGTATTGGAACAAAGACAGACAATACACAGCCGCTCAAAAATACACACGTACTGCTCTGCTGACTCTGATCATTGTCTTCCCGTTCGTTCCGGTACAGCCTGCGTTGGAGGGTGTTGAGGTGAGATGTGACCTGGTGTTGCGCCCTCTGTTGGTGACTCTCTGTCAGTGATTTAAACTTAGTCAAACCAATGTTGTGGTAGTGGTGCTGGTAGAGTTGCCCTGTATTTCTGTCTGTCTGTGGTCGTCTGTAGAAATGTTTCTGTCATCCGAGCCTTGCTCTAGCCTCTCATTTTGACTGTTTTTAGAAATGTTCAATCATCCCCTTTTGACTTGTGAACCTCTAAGATATTGATTATACAAGGTTTATGGAAATGACATGCATACAGTCCTTTTTATCTGTTTGTACCCTGCGCAAATATAATCCAAGAACTCATGCAAGGTTTCCTGTGGGAAGTTAACTAAACACAGATTGCATTTTCAGTCCTTCCACAGTGGCTGTCCATCATGAAATTATGTTCCATCATCTTTCCCAAAAATTTCATCCACTCCCTTCTTTTCCTCTGCTCTTTTTCTCTGACTCTTTCTCCAGGAGATGAAGATCTGTTCTGCCATCATTAACCTTTTCCACCTGATCCCAGCTGCACCTCAGACTCTGGTCAAACCTCTGCTGGAGGTGGTCATGAAGACGGAGAGGGCCATGCTCATCGAGGTAGGACACCAACTCCACTCCAACTCTTATGCATATTCATATAAGAAAAGAAGAGTTTTGTCTTGAATTAGTACTGTGGAAACTATTATGAAACTGGCTTAAAAAACTAAATTGACCATAGTTATGCAGTAAAGGTCAATACAGCTTGAAAAAAAGCAATTGCAATTCTAATCTCATGATATTCATTTTTACATCCTGGGTAAAACCTTCTAATCCAATTTGATCTATATCTGATTTATAGTGTAAATGGCACATTCAACTCTGTTATTCAGTGTAGAGCTTCACAAAAGGTGCTTCTGCTTCCGTGTATTAAATTCCATCTTTCCGTTTCTGCCCGTTTCCAATTTCTCTTCTCCTGCCTCACACACTCCTCCCGCGCCAGGCCGGCAGTCCATTCAGGGAGCCTTTGATCAAGTTCCTGACGCGTCACCCGTCTCAGACTGTGGAGCTGTTCATGATGGAGGCTACGCTGAACGACCCCCAGTGGAGCCGCATGTTCATGGTCAGACACTGACGGCTCTAAGTAGCAGTCCCTTCACACTTTTTTTATTGACACATTTGCCATTCAAACTGCATTTTGCTGCCTCAGTAATGGGCTATAATCTGGGATATATTGGGTGTTTCGAGGCTCAGTGGTCCTGTAAACACCAAATTGAGAAGGATCTCTCCCAGTAAAAATTCTTCATTTTCTGTGCCATGTTTCTTGAAATGCGTTACAGCTGTTGTCTAATGCTGCAAACATGGCTCATTCTAGTCTTTACTATATGTCACTTTGTGTTATATTTACAGTGTGTGTATGTATTCATAAACAGAGTTTCCTGAAACACAAAGATGCCAAGCCACTAAGAGACGTGCTGGCCTCTAATCCCAACCGCTTCGTCCCCCTGCTGGTTCCTGCCGGCACTGCGGCAACTGTCCGACCTGGATCTCCCTCCACCACCACAGCCAGATTGGACCTGCAGTTTCAGGCTATCAAGGTATACATATGTATATTTTCATTACAGTTCTATCAATTCATACATTCTGTACAACCACGTATTGATAGCTGACCCTCAAGTTAGTCAGTGGTGCTGAATCCTGATCTGAATACTGCACAACGCTCAGTATTTCCATCATATGACCTCTAACCTCTTTTTCTTCTTCTTCTTCCTCCCCTCTGTTCAGATTATCAGCATCATAGTGAAGAATGATGAGGGTTGGCTGGCAGGGCAGCACTCCCTGGTCAGCCAACTGAGGCGAGTCTGGGTCAGTGAGGCCTTCCAGGAAAGACATCGCAAAGACAACATGGCTGCCACCAACTGGAAGGAGCCCAAGCTGCTGGCCTTCTGCCTGCTTAGCTACTGCAAGTATGTACGCTCATTTAATTTGTAATGGGGATACAGTATTGTCAAACTTGATGAATTTAGTGACCAGTTGTGTACCGTTTTCAAGTCATTAGCTTGTGCAAGGACTACAAGGTAATGACGCGCATAGGTAGTGCAGTTTCTAACTAACGTCATGGCGTTCCAATCACGAATGACCTTCTAACCCCACGTCTCTGTTTCAGCCCTTTCTCTGTGCTCGGACACTTAGCAGATGTTTATTTCAGACCCAGCAATTAACCCCAACCTCACCAGCCAGTGATTTGTGTGTGTTCAGCCAACCTTTTGTTTTTAAATTGGGAAACTGGCTAATAACCCTTTGGTATTTTAAGATTATTTGAAACTTCTGATTTACAGTGTCATTGTTGTTGAGATTTGACATACTTTGTCTGTACACTGAACTTATTGACCCCCGTCTCCTCAACAGGCGTAACTACTCAGAGATCGAGCTGCTGTTCCAGCTGCTGCGGGCCTTCACAGGTCGCTTTTTATGCAACATGACCTTCCTGAAGGAGTATATGGAGGAGGAGATTCCCAAGAATTACTCCATTGCCCAAAAACGGGCCCTGTTCTTCCGCTTCGTTGAGTTCAATGACCCACACTTCAATGATGAGCTCAAAGCTAAGGTATGTAAACAGGCAATCAGAGCAGGAAAGTCAATTTATGACTTCATGCCGCAGGGATCTGAAATTCCCAATGACGTTGAATTTTGCCGACTATCTTTTGGAATTGACATTGAAGTCCTATTCAGTGGTGTAATACAGTCTTTGCTAACCACTCAGGAAAAAAGTATTTGTTTCGTTAGTTTGTCGAAGATCAAAACCAGCCGACCATGCCACCAGTTGAAAGATTGAAAACATTTGAATGTCTGTTTTTGCACAATGTGTAAAATGTCTGAATTTGGAAAAGGAGTTTTCATAACATGGGAAAGTTGTTTATTTTCAGTGGCACACTAACGTTTCAAGGGAGGGATTAATGGGCTTTCTCTGCAGCTTTGCTGTTGTGTTTCTCTTTTGTTTTAGCACAGCAATTATTAATCATTTTTGGTTTTATATAGCCGGCTAAAGAAAAAGAATACATATTTTAATGAATATGCTAATTAAAAAATTATGGGCCAGATCTAGGCCTTAATTGAGGAAAGGAGAAAAAAAGGAAATACGTGTTGGACTTTTTGCATTGTGCTTGAAAAATAGATTAAAATCTTGGATCGCCAATAAGCTTGCAAAGCAATTGAGAATTTATTTAATTACCGTATTGCCCCGTCCTGTACTTAATAATGAATTATAATCATGTTTCTAAATTCTTTGAGCATCTCCTCAGCTTACTTACTTGCTTCCTCATTGTGGGACCTGATCTGTGTGACTTTTATGGTTGGTGTGTTTTGTACCAGAAGTTCTTTGATAGAGTCAGGAAGGTCATTTCGTCTGATTCTAGACCCTCAGAGGCTCACAGATGAATGCTTCTGTCCCCTCTACCTGACCTGCTGCTGCAAGCATTACAATCATTTGAGCTTCTTTTTAATTAAGCTCACTCTCTCGCATACAGGCTCTCGCACACACACACACAGACAGATGCGCACACGCACGCACATTTCCACAGCTGTAATAGGCACACAGCCTGGCACAGAAGAGCAACAGCACTGCTGTTAAGTACAAACGGGTCAGTGGGGAAGGCCTGCCCCGGCTGGCACACACTATCACATAGCCAAATGGCTGTGTTGTAAGAACACACAATTACACACACACACACACAAGAAGCTGCCAAGTGCACCCAGACTCCCAGATCCAAGGACACACACTTGTGTTTATGATGCTGCTCACTCCCACCTACCCCTTTTTTTTTTTTTGCTCTTGTTCAATTTGCATTGTCTCAGTGGCATATGGACTGGTGGAGGAAAAAAGGAGAGATAAAATATAGGAAGGGGAACGAGTTCAGCTAATTAACCATGTTGTGTGTTTCCAATGCCCGAATGCTGCATTTGGATTTTTTTTTTTTTTTTTTTTTTTTTTTAGCAGAGCAGATTTTAGTCTCTGGGAAAGCAGAGCCACAACACTTCCACCCCCCCCATCAGAATGTTGCTCATATTGTTGTTTTCCCTTTTAATTGTCCGCCTCACATGCACAGCCAGCATCTGCTGTGCATGTGAGGCGGAGAGATCGACAGACAGACAAAAATAGAGAGGATACGTTTGCGTGTGACTGTGTTTGTGTTGATTGGTGTGCGAGTCGTGAGCAAGAGAATGAGCGTGGCAGTCGTCTGACATTTAAATAATTGCCTTTAGCTGTGTGTGCGTGCGCGTTTGTCTGTATGCCTGGGAGTTAGATAGAGGCTCAGGTTCTTGCATCACAGGGGTCTCTGAGAATATATCACTCTGAGCGAGACTCGGAGAGCAGTGTGTAAGGGAGAGAAGAGAGCCCGTGTAGGACAGCAGTAATAAATCATCTCTGATGGCACAGACTGACCTCGCGCTGCTACTGTAGTGTCTCTTTTGTTTTATCCAAACAGTTCTTACAGAAAACTGCTTTTTTGTTCAAAAGTCTTTGACTATTCATTGAAATGGATTTCAAGCAGACTAGCAAACAAACAAGTGTATGAAATTTATGAAGCACAGTGCGTCTGTTTCACATTCTGTTGCTTCTTTTTATGTTGCCGACATGATGTACGGTGTAGCAGAATTTTCTACAATGTCCAAAGTAGAGTGTTTCTACATGCTGCGCTAGTAGCATCTCCTCACTGGAGATTGAAATCAAACGGAACAAATACATATTTTTTTTCACTTGTTATACCTCCTCTGGCATGTGTATGTGTCCAACAACAAGATTAAGATTATAGGAGGAATCCAAATTCACTAGCAAAAACATATCCCTGTAAGAAACAGCTGTGTATGTGTGTGTGTGTGTGTGTTAGGTGTGAAGAGGCAAACATGTATCGGATTTTAAAGAGGTTTTCACTCGCATTTAATTATTGTTAATGTTAATAATTACAAAAAAGATGAATAATGTCAAAGTACTTTGTAAAACATGTTTTTTTTAAATGTTTAAAAAGATTAGATCTGATTGCAGTTGTATTATCAAAACAGATTAATTGCCTTTTAGTTGGCTTGTCCAAGCGCTAAACAAAGCCAGTTAAATTAAATCACATTATTGATGCAGAGTTCTTGAAATTAGCGGCTTACCTTAAAGTCTCAGGTTTACCCGGAATTAAATGAGATCCTGCAGCTCTTCAACTAACTGTGTGTAAAACTGATTTACTGACAAAACGCGTAAAAGAAAAAGTGCTTAAAATATACAAATTACAATTTATAGTTTATAATTAACCAATGCAGCTAGTATTAGCTCGTCCTGTGGCTACTTCACAATGAATTCCATACGTTATTTGCATATTCCTGGTGTGTATGGAGGCATGATACATATTCTAGGCCCTACTTACCATCCTCTCCCTGCTTTTTGTGGGTTGAGAGGAACTCTGTGGCACTGAAACACACACACACACACACATTGCTTGTTTTAAGGTTATGGAAATGGGATTCAAGATAAATAAGACACCTGCAGAGTGAGATCTGGGCTACCCGACCAGCGGTGTTGTGTGCACCAACATCCTACAGTGATTGATCAGAGAAGCTTAGAATTAAAAGGAACAGATGAGACTGGTGCTCAATGCATTTCCTTCTGTGTCTTAATTTAGGGGTGCACGTGTTTCTGCATGCGTGTGTGAGTCTATCAACCATGCATGTACATTGTGCAGAGCGCATGCGACTAATGTGCTAATGGAGGAGCTTGAACATATGCTGCCACAGCTCGTTCTCCACTGAGCGATGCCCTGTCCTCCCCAATGATGGATTGAATAGGGGGGTTCATTAACAGATAGCAGCTTCTTTAATAAATGCTGTCGTTAGCTGTATTGTGGTTGGGTTATTCTGCACTTTACTGGCTAATCAAGCCTTTGTCTTCATTTGCAGATTCCTGGTAACAGTCCCTACAGGTTTCAGGGTGTTTAGTAAATGGCATTTTCACACTTTCTTTTCCTCAGCAATAGTTAAGATTTTATTTTTGCTTCCAATTGCTTATAGATTAATTAAGAGAACATGTTTACTTCTGATTCTTGAAATGTCACATTTTGTATTACCATTTTTGCGTTGGTGGCATTTGACATTGCTGCGCCTCAAGTCTGTCTTTACACTTAGTTATTTTTCTCTCTCGGGGAAAATGTAAGTTTTATTCCTCCTGTTATCTTCAATCTGAAAAGGACCTGTGTCCCTCTGATTTTAGAATAGACTTTTAGAGTAAATTACTATTTCATCAATTTATGTGTCATGGAGAGTTGAGAGAGTGCAGATTCTTTTCTTTTATGCAGCTTTTGAAAGACCACACAAGATAATTTCACTGATTTTCTCCCTTTTGTTAATCATCCATTGTAGCGTAGCTCTTTGAAAACCTGAAGTACTGAAGGTTGCATATTCGCACAAGTAAATTAATTCTTTTAAAAAGAAATGATTATTATTTATCTATGGGTAAAAGCATGTCAACGTGTGCTTCTCCTGTTTCGCAGGTGCTGCAGCACATCCTGAATCTAGCCTTCCTGCACAGCTTTGAGAAGGGGGAAGGTGAGCAGCTGCTTGGACCGCCCAACCCTGAAGGAGACAATCCAGAAAGCATCACCAGCGTCTTCATCACTAAGGTACGCATGCACACATACGCTTGCAGGTATTCTTTTTTTTCTCAACATCTTTCTTCACATGCAATCTGCTCACTTCTCCCCCTTCTTCCTTTGTTCATTACTCACCAGCTTTGTCTCTCCATCCGTCTTCCTGATTTCATTATATGCTGCATTTCCTCTCATAATGTCTTATCAGTCCGGCACATCTCCATACTCTCAGTCATCATCAACTACATCCCACTTAGTCTGGTTGTTCTTCTCCAGTGGCCTCCACACATTACTTGAACACTTAATTGCTGTCATTCCATCTTTCTCTTCTTCCTTTTCGTCTCTTCCATCCGTCTTTGTTTTTCTCTCTCCCTCCCACCGGTCGCTCTTTCCATCACAATTCATTCATCAGGCCAGACTATAATTCCTGGTGTAAATGTCACGTTGTGACCATGCTAAAGGTCAGCGTGTTTGTTTGTGCTGTGGCAGATCTCATCACTGACTAACACCAGTCCTAATGGCTGCTAATGGCTCCTCTACGCTCTGGTTAAAACTCATTTCCTCACTCAGTTCCCCCTCTCTCAATGTTCTCTTCTCCTCTCACATGGTGATGAGTGTTTTTGAATTGGGAGCTTTTTTTTTTTTTTTTTTTGTAGGAGGTTGTATTTTCATTGTGGTGCAACATCATTCAAATGTAATTTCTGGGAAGTGAACATTCTTCATTATACTACATCTATACTTAGGAACAGAATGTGTTTCTCTTTCTAATGAATTACACAGGCACCAACAGGTCTCAGGCATTTTTGTTCTACACTGAAAAAAATAGTTTTTTGTTTCATACACAAGAAAGAAATCAGCACCTAGAAAAATATCAGTTGATTCATTGTGATTGACTCTTCACATATACTGTGCTCACTCTGTGCTATAGGCAGGAAAAACTTTTTTCTCTCTCACTCAACGATCTTTAACCCCACATCTCTCTCATCCCTCCCTCAGGTTCTGGATCCAGAGAAGCAGGCTGACCTGCTGGACTCGCTGCGAATCTGCCTGCTGCAGTTCTCCACCCTGCTGGTGGAGCACGCACCGCACCACATTCATGACAACAACAAGTCACGCAACAGCAAGCTGCGGCGCCTCATGACCTTCGCCTGGCCATGCCTTCTGCCCAAAGCCTGTGTGGACCCGGCCTGTAAATACAGCGGACACTTACTTCTGGCGCACATCATTGCAAAGTTCGCCATTCACAAGAAGATCGTGCTGCAGGTGAGCAGGAAGGCAAAGAGAGGAGAGAAACCAAGCGGAGCGTGGGGGTTGACCTAGCACAGAGCTAAAGACAGGAAATGGAGATGAAAAATGAAATACTGAGTGACCTTGTAAAAAGGAATCAGAAATCAAAAACAGACAAAACATCAGGATTCAACTGAAATGAGATGACAACAGATGTATACAAAATAATATACCTACAATTAGAAATGTGTGTGTCAAAGAGAGAGAAAGTGTTCACTTCCTATGTAATATAAAGAATAGATATACAGTATTACAGTATTAGAATAGATATACAGTGGTCGAAGGGGTCATTAAAAAGGAAATTGGTAAGCATCTATAAAAAAGATATGATAAAAGTACATGAGCTTTCCTTTGTACAGGTCTTCCACAGCCTGCTGAAGGCCCACACCATGGAGGCCCGAGCCATCGTACGGCAGGCGATGGCCATCCTGACCCCAGCTGTGCCCGCCCGCATGGAGGATGGCCACCAGATGTTGACCCACTGGACTCGCAAAATTATTGTGGAAGAGGGACACACGGTACCGCAGCTGGTCCACATACTGCATCTCATTGTGCAGCACTTCAGGGTGAGCAGATATAAAAGAACACAGAGATTACAAATTGTCAATCGTGCACCACCTTCTGTCAGCGCTTCACTGTTGGATTTATTGATTCCCAGAGTTTTCATCCGGGCTTGGTGGGGCAGACAGAACAGTTAAAACAAATCTGTTTGCTGTCCCAGTAATGTGCAATACTAACGAGGGACTTGTCTGAACACTTTGGGTAATTTACATTCTGTTGTGTTCATCTCAATTTAGACCACCTTTTTTAAGGATGACTAATTACTGACTATCAAATGTCACTGTCTTATACTTTAGATTTTATGGTAAACCAGGGTTAGCTGTCACCACATGGAGTGAGAGGCCACTGTAAATCCAAGGCTGTTTGCCGCCGCTGCCAGCTCCCTGCTCAGTGTGGCTTCGGCAACTGCAGTGAACCACATGGGGGGAAAAACAGCTGAGGAGCTATTTTTACTGATTATCTGAGTGCCCTGAATTAAACGATGCCTCTTAACCAATCCTAATGGGAATAGAGCATCATCATTAAAAGTTGGATTATCTTGTATGACCCAGTTAAGAGTTTTTTTTTTTTTTTTAATACTAGTTGGTTCACTAAATTTGAGTTTCACATTGACGGTACACGTGGTAACTGTGTTGTGTCCTGTTGCTTCCTAATCAAAAGTGGGATGATTCAACACTGGGCAGTGGAGCTAATGGCAACCGCCTGCTGCCTTTTAATCGCCTTAATGCAGATCGTCTCAGGCACTCCCTTCTCGCCGATGATCAGCAGAGTCAGAGAGCGCCTGGTCTGTTCACAAATCAACACCAGCGAAGGATCACTGGCCTTTATGTTCGCCTTCCTCTTTAAACTTCAAAGGCGCTTTCTGCCCTCTCACTCCTCCAGCTGATGTCCGCTGCCTCGAAGGGTCAGAGAGCGACAGTCTCTTAGCAGAAGACTGACATTTTCCTCAGCTCCCCTCTCTATCTCAGTGACAGGCTGCTCTCACTGGGCCAGATGACTAATCTAATGTAATCACATCAGCATAATTACGCTGGGGAGGAGATAATGACAGACAGATGAGAGACTCCGTGCGTGCGTGTGTGTGTGTGTGCGCGTTTGATAAAGAAACGTAGAGATTGTGTGCGTGTTTGTCTGTGTGCACACGTGATGGACAGGGCTTAGCCACGCTGTCATTAAGGGGCTGTGAAGCCCTGCTCTATCGACTATAATTACCCTCAAAGTGAGAAGCTTTAATATTCTTTGACACTGTCAACGGCTCTCAGATAGACATCTCATCTCTTGCTCTTTTGTCTCCGTGCGTCTGTGTGTTTGAGAGTCCCAGTTCAGTTTGCGATGAAGCTAAGTGACTCTTGAGTGTGACGCTTGAGAAGTGTGAATTCTCGGGGCTAAGTGTGTGTCATCATGTCCTTGAGACTAAGTGGGAATACGACTTCAGAGTTTGCCTCTTCTGACTCAGTGTCTCAAAGTGATTGAGCACCCCGTTAAACGTTGCATGTGTTATCACCCTAAAATCCAGAGCAAAGTATCGGCAGCGCGAAACAACTTTGCACTTTTCCCTCAAACAAATGCAGTTAGCGTTTGATTCACTTTTTATTTTTCTCAGCATTCATGATAATGATGCTCTGTGGGCAGGCTGACCGGATCTCTTGCAGAAAGACGGATGTATGAGTGTAGTCAGTTCACAGGGTTCTCCGTTGCCCGGAAACCTCTGATTTTTTAGGCATTTAGACAAACTGCCTTCTTGGGAATCCTTAAAGTTTGGTTCGAGGGGAAGAATCGCACAATAACTCACTCTCATAATTGCTTTTGGATGGTTGCTAAGGCAATAGAAGACAGTCTCATTTATATGTGATGATACTGGCAAGACAGTCCATTTAACATGAAGCTGAGGGAAGGCAGAGGTTCTCCTCTCATGGATGCTCTGAGAAGTAATAGATTCAAATATCAAAACCAATGTAAATTAATGTACCAAACTTGCATGTTTTATTTCATAATTCTATAATTCACATCACATTTTTGTGTCTTACTGAAATGCAGGCGAGAAGGAGGAGGTTTTTTTGTGTGAGGAATATCTTTTGATGGACCCTCTAAGTCGGTTTTCTCCTCTCATGCAAAACAGGATTGTTTAAGCGTATAATCTTCTAAAATGTATCACTCTTTTCACATCCTTCCATACTTGGATTCTGCTTCTGTTTTTTTGCAGTGTGGAGGCTCAAGTTGGGCCTGTTTGTGAATTAAAGAATGCAACAAAAAAAAAAAACAGGCCCTAAGCTACAATGACATTTTATGTTGAAGTTTGTGTTCTTTAAGTTCTGCTCTGTCGTCTGTTCAGCCTTGCTGGCTTGCATGGCTCATATATACTTTTTCTGTTTCTTTTAAACTCTGCCATTGGGGCTTTAGAAAATGCATTTAAATATGAACGCTTTTTGCAAACTTCCATATGTTGCAACCCCAATTTTCTATTTTTTAATATATCAGATGGATTTTACATGTTGTTTTTACTCACTGCGATCTCTTTCCAGGTGTACTACCCCGTGCGCCACCACCTGGTGCAGCACATGATCAGTGCAATGCAGCGTCTCGGCTTCACCCCCAGTGTGACCATAGAGCAAAGGAAGCTGGCTGTGGACCTGGCCGAGGTGGTCATCAAATGGGAGTTACAGAGGATCAAAGACCAGCAGGTGTGTTCATGGATCGCCATGAATTAAATCACCCAAAGAAAATCCAGGCCATTAAGCTGCCTGCCTCTTCACAGTTTTTATTGACTTAAATTATGTCAACCTTATTAGTTTGTGCCCATGTTGACTGTGCCACTAAATGAAGTCCTTAACTTCGCACAATGTTTTATTTTAAATGTTGCTAATGCATCACTGCTGACATGCTTAATATTTCACAAGAAAATGCCTAACACATGCCCATAAATACTCATGCTGTGGTCAGATATACTCGTACGTTTCATTCTGTAAACTTTAATTATGTTACGTGACGGACTGCTCCTCTCTTTGACGTGGCAGCCGGAGTCCGAGGCTGAAGTAGTGGCTGGCGGTGAAGGGACGAGTGGGGGTGCTGTGAAAAGAGGACTGTCTCTGGAAGCCGCCGCCGCCGCTGCTGCCGCTGCCACCGGACCGGACGCCAAGAGGTTCCGCACAGCAACCGGAGCTCCGTCCACGGTGAGCGCGATCCAAGTTCATCCTCTCACTTCTCTCACTTTTCCGATTGGTTGCAGAACGGTGTGAGCGATACTTTGATCAAACAGCCATTTTACATCTGTCTTAGACGAAACAAAATCCCGACAGGAGGTGACGGCACGCTTGATGTCGCCTTAATCAGTTTGTGCTTACAACTGTATCGCAGCCTCACGTCCGTTTCATCTCAGATGCCTCTGTGATCTGTTGTTTTTGTAGTCTCAAAACTGGATGGGATGTCTTTTTGTTTCAAGAAGTGCCAGAAATCAATGTTTTTGAATTACAATTTGGTCTCCGATGCATATAAAGTTTATTTATTCTCCTTACCTATCGTACAAGGATATTTATCTTGTTGAATTTCGGTATTCCTCATGAATTACATGTGAACGTGAACACCCTCCATTGAGAATTTTGAAGACTTGAACTCATTTTGTGGCTTCGTCTGCCACTGATTCTGGTGTAAATCAGGATAAAGTATTTTTAGCCTGTAAGTCGAATATATATAATGAATCGTCACCATAAACATGATCTCAAAGCCTGTAGAATTACTACTCCCATACCAAAACTAACATTATTTTTTAAAGCAACAGAAACAAAACAGCAGCATTTTGAGAGCAGCCTCTTTTTATGTGCAACGTTCTGCAAAGCAACTCAAATTGCACATTTTAAGATGCATTGTTTTTTTTATTTTGATGTGTTAAAAAACACTTTAATACTTACTACTAAAGCTATTGCACTTTTTGTAAACACTAGCAAAAGTCTTAGTTGTTGCAGTCTTAATGACGGTGTCATTTCCGGGAAAAATGCAAAATTAGTTTCTTTTTGAGACGAGGAAATGTTAATAAACGTTAAAATTAAATGTTAATTCAGAAAGGTGCCAGGATCATTTTCAGAAAATCAGAGTTGCAGCCTAATTTTCACCAATAAGCAATGCAGACCAAAACAAAAACGTTGTGCATCTCTTTGATATTCCTTCCTAACTAAAGACTCTATGCAGCGTCTTTCCTGCTGTTTCATTATAAAGTCTGCTTATAATGAAACGGCAGAAAACTAAAAAAATATTCTTTGGTTATATATTCTTTCTTTTCTCTGTATTCAAACAGCACAAGATGTCAAATATTAATAATTATAAAGTTTGTATGCGTGTTTTTAGGTGTTTGGCCGCAGCCAGTCAATGCCAGGTACAGAGACCATGCTCACCAAGCCTGTCGAGAAGCAACATACGGACACCGTGGTCAACTTCCTCATCAGGATTGCATGCCAGGTAACACCCCCACCCTGACCACCACACACACCGCACTCCATCACACACACACACTAGGCACAGTTCTTCCATTTAAATGCCTGCCAGGTAGGACACAACTATCCTAGCCCTTCTGTGGTGAAGGTAGGACACACCTGGTGGCTGTCCTAAACGCATCTCTACACACGCAAACACAGACACACACAGAGTCCTTTATGTGTCTCCTCACACAGCTGTCCCTCGGTCTAGTGGCAGTGATGACCTTGGTTACAAGCTTGAAATAGACTGATGAAGATTCACTCACCTTGACTTTTCCTACTTTCTTCTTCTTCTTTTTTTTCGGGCCGAGCTCCATTCTCACTGTTCATCCAACCATCTCTGTTGATTATAACCTTCTGTATAACTTCTGGGAATTGCTCACTGTTCACTGAACAGTCTAAAGAAACATAATCTTCTCTTTGTATTCCGCTTGATAACAGTGTATTGTTATACTGAATTGATCCTTTTTTTTAGAAAAATGTTATCTTTTCACCGGCCCTCCGGGATTACCATCACCCAAAGAACGCCACACCTACAGCTGACAGCGATCTATTGACTTGCTCAAGGATACTTCCGCAGGTGGATGCTTGTCAACATGATGGCTTCTGCAGAGCTTCCTGATTAAAGGACGATCTCCACCCTGGCTGTGTCACTGTAGAACTCTAGCTGCATGAAAGAAATTACAATACATGTGGACAGTCCCGGTCTCTTCTTGCCCTGTGCGATTTCTCGTCGGGACACCATTGTGATATTGAAGATAAAGACCCATTGTCAATGATAATGATGCCAACCTCCCCCCCCCCCCCTCTCCTGTCTAGGTGAACGACAGCACCAATGTGGCTGGGTCTCCGGGGGAGCTGCTGTCCCGTCGCTGTGTTAGCCTCATGAAGTCTGCCCTCAGGCCCGACATGTGGCCCCGCGCCGAGCTCAAGCTACAGTGGTTTGACAAGCTGCTCATGACAGTGGTAAGATGGCATTATGTACCTTACGAGGCTGCCTTTATGTTCCGTAAAGCCACATTCATGCTTATGTTGTGTTTTTTGGTGCTGAGCTACATTTCCAAGAGATGTGTCCACACCTGTGATGGCTTTTCCTTTTTTATTTTCCACTGATACATATTATATTTTCTATTTTGCAATAGAGACTCGATGTTATTCGGATAAATCCAAAAAACAGTATTTGTTTACGAGAGCATGTCACAGATTATTTGAAGCTGCTGGTGCAACTGCATGTCATCAACCGTGTTGTAGGCAAACAAGTCTGAATAAAATATAAAATATTCAGGCTTGTTGTTGCAGCTTCAGGCAATAATAAACAAACGGTAAAGGATAACTAATGTGCGCGCGTTCCCAGAGACTGCAGAAGTTTCCCTGCCGCTGCTTAAGCTCTGTCTTAGTGTTTGCTCTAACGCCTCCGAGTCCTTTGTCTGTTATCAGTAATACATGAAGTGAGACGCCAACCACCATAATGACAAAATAATGACAGTGGTGAGATAACGGAAGTCTATCCGGGTTGGCCTGTGCCTCCTCTGACAACCCCCACCCCTCTCCATCCTAAACTCCTCATCCTTGCTTTCTGTTTCGCCCCACTGTGCCTCTCTGCATCTCTCCTCGCCTTTCCCTCTGTCTCTTGCCGCCACTTCCTCCTCTCATCTCCTTTTTTCTTTTCAGCCTCTTATCGCAGGCTCTCTTCTTCCTCTCTCTTTTTATCCGTTGCTCCTCTCCTTCTCTACTCATCTCTCTGGTCTGATTCAGCGCCACTGTTCAGACAAGGTTATCGCCAGGCGCCGGCAATTGTCACGTACTTCCCTTGTTCCCTTTTGGGGATCACTGCATCGGCCGCGCCTTTCTCTCTGCCGACGCTCGCACATACACAAACCCAATCAGCTCCTCCAGGCCCCGTGGGGATGGCCTGACAAACAAGGCTTTCTGCGGGTCTTATGCAGATGCACATATACGGGCCCTTTCCCCCGGAGAGCGTGCTCTACCTGCCTAGCCGTCTTTTCAGACTAATGAACAATGCTCTAAATCGGATTACCTTTTATCATCTCATTGTACGGGCATGGCAGTGATTAAGAGTCAGGAGGAGTGGAGTGAGAGGGCAAATGAGGCGGGGCAGGGGACACGTGCACACAACCACACTCTCACGCACTTGCACGCATATGCCCTATGTGCATGGCGCCAGAGACGAGGCCCCATTCTGTTAATACAGTGCCAAATCAATACTCAGTAATATCTACCAGGGGCCTCATCACAAGAGTCACCTTGTTCATTAGCAAAGATTAGTGCTATGGATGTGTCCCAGATTATCCTCTTGGCCCTGCCATCGTTGTAAACATTGACTGCAATTTAGACAAAATTAGGCCCCAATGTTGCCCATTGATCTTTGGTTTAGCAGCGATCTCATTTTCTTTTTGTGTGAGAAATACCTCTATGTACAATATTGATTTCTGAGTTTGTATGGAATACAAACTTGAATGATTAATGCTTCTACGGATGAATTTGCACAATAATCTTTTCTTGCTCTGTTTTAGGCTTGTGTGCTTACGTCTAAAAAGATATGCCTGCATATATTCTCTTGATATTGAAGTCCCATTTATTAAGAAGCATAATAGGAGCTTGATATTTATGACTTTTGTTACAAATAATAACTGATTCATGTACTTACTTTTACTTGACTTCGCTGTTCTCCTGTGTGTCCTGGCAGGAGCAGCCAGCTCAGGCCAACATCTCCAACATCTGCACTGGACTGGAGATTCTCTGCTTCCTGCTCACAGTGCTGCAGTCTCCAGCCATCCTGGCCCATTTTAAACCCCTTCAGCGGGGCATCGCTGCGTGCATGACCTGCGGCAACACCAAAGTCCTGCGGGCTGTCCACTCCCTCCTTTCTCGCCTCATGAGCATCTTCCCCACTGAGCCTAGTAAGTTGCCAGTGCTTAATGCCTAAATTCTAACTGCATCAGGCCAGCTTTACTCGTAAAGTACTGCATGAAGTGCTTTGCAAAGTATGAACAAAGTATGAACTCTTCTACTCTACTCCTTCTGTGTTCATTAAAGATGTGGTCATATATATTTGGACCATTGCACTGTTGATTGATGCTTAAATTCTTCCGTTTGCTTTTGTCATGCCCTGTGCTAAAAGCAACACATTGATTTAGATTCTCAGCTTTGAAGCAAACACTGCTCTCTCCCTCTAGGCACATCAACAGTGGCATCTAAGTATGAGGAATTGGAGTGTCTGTATGCTGCTGTGGGCAAGGTCATCTATGAGGGACTTACCAACTATGAAAAAGCCACAAGCAACACTAACCCCACACAGCTCTTCGGTAAGACCTTGAGCTCTCCACCGCTCCCTTTTTTCTTCTTCTCATTTATTCCTTTCTACCCCCTTGTGCTCTTTTATTCTCACTTTGTTGCTCATAAACTCTGCGTTTTAAAAAATTATAATAATCATTTTCACACTCCCACTCTATCGCTACAAAACCAAGCCACCTCAGTCACTTTTAGCAATTAAGCCACTGAGTGGGTTGTTAAAATGCAAGCCAATGAGCCCTACTGCTTGGGCTAACATCTGGTCTTTTTAAATGGAGGCCACAGTCCAGCGGTTTGGCAAAGGTTGTCTTGGGTAGGATTGCCGCTTTCGGTCACCCTCCCTGTACGAACATTACTGTTATCTTCCCAGATGTCAGAGTATTTATGGAAAAAGCTTACATTAAAGCTCATTCCGAGGAGACCGTTATTAGATTTCTCTTTCTTTTATTTGAAATATGCAGTAGCTTTCCAAATAAAGGGCCCTCAAGGTGACAAATGGCTATTGGAGAGCAGTCTAAAGGTAATGCTATTTTATAGGGTTTCTCAAAATGGCAGTTGTGGTCAATAAAAAACATTTGGTCTCCTGCTGTCACAGAGAGGTATTGCTGATATGATGGGCGGGGGGGGGACGACATTTTTTAAAATTTGTTTCCCTTCTAGGGAGCAGCAACAGAGAGGGACATAACTCACACATATCCCTGCCTCTGACAAACTTTTCTTTAGATTCCCTCAAAAAAAAAGTCCTCAGTTGTGTGTGTGAATGAACGCAGGCTGACCGCAGGTGTGTGTCTGTTACTTTGCCCGACAGAGGTTGAGATTCTCCTGTCATGTTGTATTTCTCTTCTTTTTTTTCTCCTCCCTTCATCCTCCTCTCTTCCCCTTCATTTGTCGTCCAGGTACACTGATGATCCTGAAGTCAGCCTGCAGTTACAACGCCAGCTACATCGACCGCCTCATCTCGGTGTTCATGCGCTCGCTACAGAAGATGGTGCGGGAACACCTGAGCCCCCAGCAGGCCAACCCAGGGGTCACTGAAACCAGCACAGGTACACGGAGACGAGTTTAGTGAAAAAACACGAGGAAGCCAAGCACAGACATGCACAGTATACCTAGTCCACGACCGACACAATACGGATTCTGACTATTCCCCCAGTTCTTGAGTTCACGGCACCTGAGTCACCGTTAGAGCTCTGCGCACCAGACATCAGTTACCGTTCCAGTTGAGCTTATTCTGCAGGGTTACAGCTGGCTGACATTATCAGGAAGGCTAGTGTGCGTACTTTCCCTAAACCCGATCCAACAAGGGCTCGTCTGTGTGTGAGGTCAGTTGTGCATAACACTCATGCACACACTGTATGTTGACCTTCCTCAGACTCCGTTAGAGCTCAGATATCCCAGGTATCTCAGCAGCGCCTGGCTTCCCTACAAAGACCGTATCAAAAGTTCTGTATCAATGTCCCCAGCTGTGTTCTCAATAGGTGTTGTGGTCGGCGGAGATCTTCTCTACAGATACAGTCTGGTTTCACAGGGAACGATCCTCAGCTCTGGTTCCCAGCCTGCATTGTCTCCTAGTCTCTAAAGCAAACAGATAGTCACCTTGTGCTGTTTTTGCTACGAGTTTGAAAGGGTAGACACTGTTTGACGCAGAACCACTTGTCGCTGTGCCTTCTATGTCAGGCAGCAAGGCTAAGTTTTTAAGTGCTTTAGATTGTTCAGCTTTCTCATGACTATTACATAATTCATCGTCTTCTCTGAGCATGGCCTCAGCAGATTTATAGAAGTCAGGCAGTACATGCGTAATTCCTGTTGCTTCTCAAATGGGAGGTAATGTCTCTGAGATGCTATCAGTACTTTAAATTGGCTCCTAATGACTAAATCAGGAAACAGACATTTAGCCTGCACCAGACGCAGTTCTAGTCACAGAGACCAAAGGCTATCTGACCAGCGAGGCTGCTGCCTCTGAGGATTGTGCATGTCTCACTAATCGAATACGCTTAATTCAAGTAGTTCCATCCCGTGAGTTAAAAAAAAATATTTAGTTGTATTTTGGCTGCTATTGCGATTTCAAAAAAGTCCACCTCTCACTTTGTTCAAGGCCTTGACTCGTGAGAAATAATACACGAGGTGGGACTTTTATTTTATTTTACAGAACTGAGATTTTAAAAAAGCAAAATACATAAACAAATCATTTTATGTTAGTCGCTTACCTCACTGATATTGTAGACAGACTCAACTCAGCTAGTGTCTTTGAAGCTTATTTATGCAAAAAACATGCACAAACATTTATCCACAAATGTCAACAAATACTTTCCATCAATATTAATTCTAAAGTCGCTGATATTTCGACTGTTTCTTGGTAGCTTGCTGGTCTTATCCTGCTTCTGACTGCTAACTGCTCTGTTGCCACAGTGACCAGTGAGCTGGTAATGCTGAGTCTTGACCTGGTGAAGACGCGACTGTCCGTCATGAGCATGGAAATGAGGAAGAACTTCATCCAGGTCATCCTCACTTCGCTGATTGAGAAGTCACCCGACCCCAAAATCCTCCGTGCTGTCGTCAAAATTGTTGAAGAGTGGGTGAAAAACAATTCTCCCATGGCTGCGAATCAGGTATGAAGAAGCTTTCCTCCGTAAGGAAGTTCAGGAAGTCCTGAAACAATGTTAAGTTACACAAATAAAATGTGTGCAAACAAATAGAAATGCATGATTCAGCAGATCATCAAATAGTTTCTTTGATAATAGCAGGTGTGAATCAGAGAACTGAATCAGCAAAGTACATTTTCAAACGTGTGAAACCTTTTTGGACAAACAACAAGCAAAGCACATTTTCTAAACCCAGCGAGGGTAACATTAGCATAACACCCACAGAGGTGTCTTTGGTCTTTATTTTCTTTTAAGCTGTCAAAGGACAACACGCACTAAAGAGCTGAGCCGGACAGAGAGATGCAGTTACACTTACTAAACTGAATAGATTATCTGTGTCTTTTTATTTTCTCCCCTCTCCCTGCCCTCTGTCTCTTCAATTTCCACAACACCTTCTTCCTCTTGTCTGCTTTCTACCCAACATCCCTCTGTTCCTCCTCCCTTCAGATGCCCAACTTACGTGAGAAGTCCATCTTGCTGGTGAAGATGATGACCTACATAGAGAAACGTTTCCCCGATGAACTTGAGTTAAACGCCCAGTTCCTGGACCTCGTTAATTACGTCTACAGGTAATTACCGCCATTCATCACATGGCCAAACGGCCGAGCCGCTGATGCCGTGCCGCCCTTGCATCCATCTTAACAGGAGGGATGAAGGTCGGGAGGTTGAGGGAGGGAAAGACGCGTGGGATTGGGTCAAGGATCGATGAAAAATAGAGATGAGGAGGAGGAGATTTTAAACATGAGCTGTATACCGTTCATCCTTTTTTCTTTAAAGATCAAAGTAAATCTAGATCAAGGTAGATAAATGGAAATGATTAGAGTCAATTGGTTGGCACATAGAAGGAGAGGAATTAATTAATAGAAATTGAAGCTGTAAATAGAGAAAAGGGCGGAGAATAGGATGTGGCGTTGTGCAGAAGGGGTCAGAAAGACAGCAGGTAGTGACAGAGATGATAATGCACCAGGGTTTTTCACAGGACTACAGGAGTGTCAGGACTCCGCCAACTCCTGCTAGCACACCTAGCAGGTGGGGGTCAGAGGAGAGAGACTGCCCTACTGCTCGCTATTTATCAAACATGGCATCTCTTTGTCTTTCCTTCTCACACACACACACACACGCGCACACATTTAATCAGCTAAATGCTTCCAGTATCCCTCCACCCCATCTGCTCTTCATGTCAAAGGATTTAAAATGAGCAGTAAAGCCATGATGGACAGCAAGTAATGATAATGGAATGATAAAGCAGCTGTGCCAGAACAATGTGTGATTAAGAGAATGGTGCAAATAGGGGCAATATGCAGCTGTGGCAGCCTTGCCTTTGTTGTTGCTTTTATCCCTCTTCCCTGTCTCCTTCTGTTATGTGAATCATACCCATGAGACTCATTTAGTGCAGCAGGATGATGTAGAAATGATGACATTTGTTATTTAAGTGTTTGATGCACGACGGTTGGTGCTTTACTAACAGTGGAGTATCCACATCAAAGATACTTAATTTTGCCGAATATATTCAGTGTTAACTGCCATCGCCTCACACTTCAGTGATCCTGAGTATTGCACGACACAGCTGTTTAAACATGCTGGCACCTTGTGTTTGAATGGTGCTGTGAAATTATTTTCTTGTGCTTGTAATATGTTCAGAATCTTACCCGCCTGCCATATTTGTAAATAAGCGCTTAATCCCATTGTATGATTGTATTCTGCTAATCAGTAGTATGTGTAATTTGTGTTAGTGACACAGAAATACCAGAAAAAAAGAGCTGCAAATTTAATAGTAATAGTACAAATTTACTGTTGTAGTAGTAATAGTAAATACACTAAAATATATAATACAAATATTTAGTTTTATCATTAATTTATGAATGCCGTTAACAAAAGTAAAAGTCCTAAAAACAAAGTGTCAGTGGCATATGCCAGTGAGTGTTGGCATACACCACTGCTATTCTCCTGACATGCCACTGAGCCCCGAGTGTCATCGTAATTATTGGCAGTGCAGTTGCTGCAGCTGTATAAAAGTTACGTAACAAAATGAAGCGTCGATGCAAAGAGTCGTTGACTTAAACGCAACACATCAGCCACAGATCTCTAAAATATACTCTGAACAATAACTGAATATGGTAAACTTGTGGCTTTATTGCACGGTCCCGTTGCTCCCAATTTACTATTATATTACTTATTGTTTTGTTAGATTCTGTCACTTGTTTTTCACAATTGTCTTACTCTAGTTTTAGCTCTGGCATCAATGCTGTGGCTGCTTTCAGTTACAACAAACGCTCTAAGTGGATTTAATGTTTTATTATCAACAAAATCGCAGTGTTCTGCTGTCATTCAAGTTGAATGGGTGAGCGCCGTCAAAATAAATGTTCTGTCCATGGCATTTTTCAGGGATGAGAGCCTTTCCGGAAGTGACATCACATCCAAGTTGGAGCCAGCCTTCCTCTCGGGGCTTCGCTGCACTCAGCCTCTGATCAGAGCCAAGTTCTTCGAGGTGTTTGACGCCTCCATGAAGCGGCGTGTGTACGAGAGGCTGCTCTACATCTGCTGCTCTCAGAACTGGGAAGCCATGGGCAGCCACTTCTGGATCAAACAGTGCATAGAGGTAAACAGAGCGCTGCCTGTCATCTTTCTGTTTGGCCTGTAAAGCCTCTTGTCCAACGTTAAAAAGTAATGCATTTTCACAAAAGTCTTTATTTTAGTTTTTTGTTTTTAAGTTTCAGCTAACCTCTTGTAAATGCCCACAAGTTGTCATGTAATTTACTGTCTCTGTTTGTGTGTGTGTGTGTGTGCTTGTTAGCTGCTGCTGGCAGTGTGTGAAAAAAACACCATCATCGGCACCAGCTGCCAGGGATCCATGCTGCCGTCTATCACTAACGTCATCAACCTTGCTGACAGCCATGACCGCGCCGCCTTCGCCATGGCAACGCATGTCAAGCAGGAGCCGCGTGAGAGGGAGAACAGTGAGACCAAGGAGGAGGTAGGACACGTAGACGGAAACACACACTAACCACAATGCGTCAAGAGAGATGCTCCGTCACATAAATTAGCACGTTATCCCATTAGGAGTGTGTGTCCTGAGAAAAGATTACAGCTTCGCTTCTTTGCTTGTCGAAAGTTTTCACACAAAACACGATTTTTCTCTTCTGTTCTCTGGCAGGATGTGGAGATAGACATAGAGTTAGCGCCAGGTGACCAGACGGCCATCCCCAAGACTAAGGAGCAGGCTGAGAGAGATGCAGGCAACCAACTGCACATGCTGACAAACCGCCATGACAAGTTTCTCGACTCGCTACGGGAGGTCAAGGTAAGGTCGGCTTTTCTGGAGGCAGCATGCGCTCTGTCCGACAGTGTACCGAGGGGCTGGCAAAACTGATTGGATTTTGACAAAGTTGGGGAGAATGATGTATCTTACCATTATGTTGAGGAATTACCCTAATTACCCTAATTACCCAGGGGCTACATTTAGCAATATTAGAGTGTTTGAGATATTTAACTTCATCATATATTTAAAACTCATTTATGCTGTGCAGAAGTTTTTCATGATCCAGAAACCTGCTGTTTTTATTCTGGCTATAAAATGAGGAACTGAATTTAACCTGGAACATCAGTAGAATGCAATTAACCACCCAGTAGGATCGTAAATCAGCAGTACTGTTGAGTCCCGAAGACAAGGATTCGGAAACCACTGCCTTGCTGAGTCAGCAGCTGTCGTTTTTTTTCTTCTTCTGCGTTAGACGGGGGCACTTCTGAACGCTCTGGTCCAGCTTTGTCATATCTCCACACCGCTGGCTGAGAGGACCTGGGTTCAGCTCTTCCCTCGCCTCTGGAAGATCCTCTCCGACAGGCAGCAGCATGTGAGTACAACTGGCCTCTATCTAGTTCCCCCCAGAGCAGAGGAGCACAGAGCGAGGCAACTTCAGCTGATACGCAGCATATCAAGGTATATTTTAGTTTCAAATTAGGGCTGTGCACAATAGTTTATAGTTGCACACATAATGTTGACATTCCAGTTCTAAATCAACGGAATTTAATTAATTTTCTGCCATAATCCATATTTGTTGGCATTTAGCTTTTCAAAATCAGCAATGATGAGTTTTATTCATTAAGGAAAGTTGATTCATAAAAAAGAAAAAGACTAATTCTACCCGATGAAACCGTTTATTCAGATTGAGGGTTGTATTAGAGGATTAAAAAAAAGACATCGGGGGATGACGTCCTAAAATATGAAGACATTTGAAGCTTTATTGTAAAATCTAAATAGAAACTTGACATCCTGTACAGCCCTACTAGGATTACGGTAGAAAGTGTCTTTGGTTTGAGGTTATACGCATAACCAAGTCATCATATTTTTAAATATTGTGAATATTCAATTCTTTATATACCCTTTCTTTCAATGCTGTAGTATGTTTTTTTTTTAGCAACAACAAAATTCCCATCCAGCTTTGTGGTAATTTTGCATGGTATGTTTTGCCAACATATTTACATTTGCATGACGCAGTTTGCATGCTGTAGGGTTCACACAGCACTAAGACAGATGCACATTAAAGTCTTCGCTCCACTCCAAGTATTTGTGAGTTGCACATTGCCTATTTGTTTTCATTGTGTACAAACACATACTGTATACACTCATCAACTCCTTATTTCTTTTTATGTATCTTATCAAGCAGACAGTAACTCTGACCTTGGCCATCTCATTTCTCTCTCAAAATGTGCAATTCCACTTAATGAGGACAGATTCATTTATGCTAAATATGGAAACGAGAAAGCAGAGAGAGGAAAGCTGTAATGAGTTTAACGAACCAGATGCATATAGAGAATTTGGAGACTCGTTGAAAGGCCTTGATTTGAAGTGATTGAGCTCTTAAACATCTGAAAGATGCAGTCAATAGAAAGATGGCTTCAAAATATGATGTATTCTCCCTGTGACGGGAATGGAGTCACACATTTGTCACATGTGTTTATTCTGACGCCTGCCTCAGCTCTGCCTTTCATGCCACTATTACACCATATCAATTTATGGTGAAAATAGAGTGGTGACTGGTGCCCGGGCTTTCTGTCTCTGGGGGGGGATGACATGATTATGACATGGTAATGATGGAAAAGCATATTCTTCTCAGGAAGGAATTTGATGACACATTGGCCTCCTCCACCACCCGCCTCATTAAAGTGACCATCAAGGCAGTAATTATAGTATGCTGTCAACGGGCAGTGAAAATTACAGTCATTACCAATACATCATTTATTTCTGAGTGTGTGTCAGTCATAATTATCAGAGCTCTGCGGTCACACTCAAAGTCTATCCTGTCCACATGTGGCCGCGCTGAGTGGCCCTCTGCTGTATATAATAATAATAATAATATAACAAGTAAATAAGGCTTTGCATTACCTTTAAGTACAAGAGCTAAATAGTCTGAATTAATTGAAAATTATTGACAATTACTGGATTAAATTGTTGAAATGAATTGAATGATATACATTTTTTTCCAACATTGACTATTTGTACATACGTTTATATAAAATCACAAGAATCCAGTGTTTTTGGTTGAATACAGACAAAGGCTGCGTACAATTCGTCATTTGTCCCTTCCCAGTCATCTCACCTCTCTTCTTTTCCTGTTTCTTAACAGCTCTCCGTTACTGGGGGGGAAAAAAAGCATCATGTTGCATCCCATGAATGCAACAGAATGCCTTTATCAATATGCTATATCAGTGCACTGCCACTTAAGTGAAGCTGGGTGTTGATGAGCTCGCTCTCCCTCCTCTCTCCAGGCTTTGTCAGGAGAAATGAGTCCTTTCCTGTGCAGTGGCAGCCACCAGGCCCAGAGGGACTGCCAGCCCAGTGCCCTAAACTGCTTTGTTGAGGCCATGTCCCAGTGTGTGCCTCCTATTCCCATCCGCCCCTGTGTGCTGAAGTACTTGGGCAAGACGCACAACCTCTGGCTGCGCTCCACCCTAATGCTGGAGCAGCAGGCCTTCGAAAAGGGCCTCAGTCTACACAGCAAACCCAAGCAGAGCACGGAGTTCTACGAGCAGGAGAGCATCACACCGCCGCAACAGGTAACGTGTTTGGATTTAATCTTGGAGTTGGAAATATTTGTTTGTTTCCATTTAAGATTTATTAACTTGACGGTGTTTAATCAGTCTAGGGTTTCCTCCAGGACTTTGTTTGTCAGGAAAACATAATAGATCATCATGTGACACTCGAATGAGCAGTTATTTTATTTATTTTTCTTCTATTCATCCTCGTCTTCCCCAGTGCAGGATGTGAAGAGATATTTATCATGTGGTTCATGTATTTGTGTCACAGCCTCATGTTTAAATTTGGCAAATGTGCCTCTTATCCTGTTTGAACTAGACTCATTAGCTGCTCTCATTCAATTTACAGTTTGATCACTGCAAATGTTTCAATTTGTTCTGCTGCCGTTCACATTTTGCTCTACTGCTCTACAGGAGATCTTGGACTCCCTGGCAGAGCTCTACTCTCTGCTCCAAGAGGAGGACATGTGGGCCGGCCTGTGGCAGAAGAGGTGCAAGTTTCCCGAGACCGCCACGGCCATTGCCTACGAGCAGCATGGTTTCTTTGAACAGGTGAGAGAAAGCTTGAAAGGAACTTTAGGTCCAGTATGTATGATCATACTCAGTAAACATTGTTGCACGTGTATAGGCTTCACCATCCTGCAAATAAATAAATCCTCGCCGCAAGTTACGTCTACAGGCAGACATGTTGCACTGAAAATCATTAGCCTCGAAAAGCTTGCATTAAAAATGTTACCTGTGTGTGTTCAGGCCCAAGAAAGCTACGAGAAAGCCATGGAGAAGGCGAGAAAAGAGCACGAACGGAGCAACGTGTCCCCGGCCATCTTCCCTGAGTACCAGCTCTGGGAGGATCACTGGATACGGTAAGATTTCCTGATCCCAGAGGGCAGTTTCGTGTTGCACATCGAGAGCCAGCGGAGCACAAAACCATTGTGGAATTCTACTTTAATACCTTCATATATATACACTGTGCACTATTGATTGTTCAAACTAGATAACATTTATTCCATTCATCCCACAAATTATACAGCAGGGCATCCAGAAACCACAATATTTGAAGAATGTAATGAACAAACTGAATTTCTGTATGATATGTATACCTTTCCTTTATGAATCTGTCCATGTCGTCTTTTCTCTGCAGGCCTAAATCAAATGTTTGTTCATATATGGATGTGGGATAGGTGCTGTTATATACAGTATGTATCGGTCAGCAGGGACATTTCCATCAGGTCCACTTTCATTGGGATGTATCTGACTTAAATAGCTTCTTAATAACTTGCCACAGTCGAGGACAAACCTCCCAGCAGAACCAAATGACTCCCAGCTGTGTGCCTGCCTGTTTAAAAACCCATTATTGTTATTTTACATAGGGTCCAATTTTAAGTGTGTTTTGCCTCCCAATATTTGGTGTATTTTACCAGGCAAATTATCCATAGCAATCAAAACAGACACACAACTCTACGGATGAGACTAAAAACAACCCAAGGGGAATATGCAAATGTAAAAAACCCAGAGTGTATTTCGAAGGAGCCACAAATGATAGCCAGTGAATCTTTATCTGGACTATGGGAATAATAAAAAGGATAACATTTATGGCTGATGTTGTGTTTAGCACATTTGTAGCCTACTTTTTAAAAGCATAACTGTTTAAAGTTGCCTAAATGTTTCGTCTCCCTTGTGTTCTTGTCCAGCTGTTCCAAGGAATTGAACCAGTGGGAACCTTTGACAGAATACGGCCAATCTAAAGGCCACTCGAACCCTTATCTCATGCTCGAGTGTGCTTGGAGGGTTTCCAATTGGGCTGCCATGAAAGAGGCTCTGGTGCAGGTGAGGAGAGCGCAGTCGCTATGTAAAAAATGTATTTGTGTATGGATTTCTACACACACACACAACGCATGACAAGGGTTGGAAAACGCCTTATTCTGTGGACAGTTTGACAGAAAATAGAAACTACAACCACAACTTCTCGCAAACGCAATCTCAGACACAGCGGAGCCTCTAGGCTTGAACCCAGTGAACCAGAGCCTCCACTTTCTTCATTTTATTCCTGGTTTCCGGTACAGTGCTGTATATTAAGCACGGACCTCGTGTCAGTGTATAGTAACTTAATATTGGGACTGTCCGGCCCTTCCGTAACCCCGCACCCCCGGGGAGAAGGAGAGCGCCGGCCGCTGTGGAAATGCAGCTCAGCTGTTTGCTCTGTTAATTTATTGGCCTCATGTTTCCTAAAACAAAGTGTAGCGGGGCGGCGAGCGCGTGATAGTACCTGACATATAACAAATACTTCTGCTTTGCTCTTTCAAGGGGACTTGGAACCAATCCATTGAACCGCTCTGTCCTAAGGTGACACCTAATTAAATTGTCTATATGGCAGCACCAACTCTGCTATATCCCTTCCGCCATGTTTCATTCCTTCCTTCCTTCCTTCCTTCCTCCCTCTTTGTACCCATTTCTCTTTCTTTTGTCTCTCCCTTCTCCGACTCTTCTTTACTTGGCTTTCTTTCTGTCATTACTACCGTTCCTACTTCCACCTTCCGTCTCTTCATCCCTCGTTCCGCAGCTTTGGTTTTAGCGGCTAATATTTACAACGATTGCGTGAGTGAATAATCACCCCGGCATCTGCTGCGGGGGGATTTGTTTTATGGTGGTGGAGAGGAGCAAGGCTTTCAGTTGCCTGCCTGCCCACCACTCACGAGCTCAGAGGCAATGTCCAAATGTCCTCCCTTTCAATTAAAGCTGGTTCTTGATAAGGGCAGCCGTGTCTCCAGGATATTCATCAAGTGTCACCCCTGATAAGTGCGCTCTGTAATATTCTCCAACATCTGAGGAGCATACACAAATACGCACCTCTGCTTCCTCATCTTCTTCTCTTCCGTCTCCTCGCATTCTGTTTTTTCTCTCACTCACTTATCAGAACAAAAACTGCAAATCGCAGGTTTGATATGGCAGGCTCCCCTGGGCTATTGTTTGTTTAGTGTTAACGCACTCAGCGTTCTAATCAATAGCTGAGCCTTTTCCTCTCCGCCGCCTTTGTGTCCAGCTCGTCGGGTTGATTTGTCATTAGTGCAAAAGTCCTGCTGAAACCATTCAGAAAATGAATTGGAAACAACATTGTTGTGTGTTTGTGCTAAATTATGCAAGGAAAGTGTCATCGGCCCTTTCCCCTCGGATGTTTTCATTTAATTAAAACTGCCACACTCCCAACGCTGTGAAGAGTGTGTGCTATTCCGCTTGACATCATACGGACACACATGCACAGGAACACATTAGGCCACATGCACCGACTGTACATCTGTTTCTGGAGAATATGTCACCAGCTCCACATTTGTTCTTGAATTCATCTTTTTTTAGGTGCATCTAACGTCTACTGTCTGTCAGTGAGTCAGTCTAGTATACATTTAAATGGTGACGCTCTGCTTATGTGTCACAACTTGGATATAGAAATTTTGAACAAGGCGAATAAAGAGAAAATAAAAAAATCTGTATTTTTTTTAATTTTTTTTTACCTTAAACAAGATATTCGGTTTCTCAATGTTTGATCTTATCTGCATTTTGTCCTGTGAGCTCCCAGTATGGGTGCTGCAGGAAAACTGGTGGATTGCTTCACATGATTGAATTGCAAGATGAAGCTGTTTTTCAGTAAAGCTTCATTTTCTAGAGACGGCAGTTGGTAGGATAAGTAAAAAATAAAATCATAAAAGAAACAAATAACAACACATTTCTGCTCTTCAGATGAATGAAACTCATAAAAAACAGCAGCAGTCTTCTTGTGAATCCTAACCTCTTGGAAATTGACATTCTGTGTGAATTTGCAGGTGGAGCTGAGCTGCCCTAAGGAGATGGCGTGGAAGGTGAACATGCACCGTGGCTACCTGGCCATTTGCCACCCCGAGGAGCAGCAACTCAACTTCATAGAGCGGCTGGTGGAGATGGCCTCCAGCCTGGCCATCCGCGAGTGGAGGAGGTTGCCTCACATTGTTTCCCACGTGCACACGCCGCTGCTGCAGGTCAGTGTACAAAATGCATGAAGAGCTTTTCTGTTGAAAGGCTCCAGATACACTGACAGGGCAGTTGGGAAGCCAGGATGAGTAGTGAAGTCAGTTTACTGCGATAAGCACTTGAGGAGTTGCACGTCAAGAGATCATCGGTAGCCCAGAGACGTCGTTGAGTAGCGCTGATAACGGCCTCCATCTCCCTCTCGCACTCCATTTTGTAAAATTGAGATAAATGATTTAAAAAAAAAAATCCAAAAAACCTTTAAGCCTCTTTGATTCCACCACAAGAGATTACAATAGACAGGGGCAAAGATGAAAAAGGCGAAGGAGAAAATTGAAAAAGGTAGAGAGTGAACAGAATGAGGGGGGGGGGAGAGAGAGAAGAAAAGAAGGGAAGAAAGAGAGTTAGTTTAGAATAGCTGTAATTACTTCCCTGCCATCAGATACCATTTGATTAAATACCTGCAGCAGAATTACATTTACATAATGAATAGGACGGTCTGAATGAAGGTTAGAAATGGGCCATCAGCTGATATTAACAGATAATTGTGAAAAAATATTGTATTGCCTAATTTATTTTGTTTTGGGCAGATTTGACTGGGGGGGGGGTTAAGTCTTCAGCACTGCTCTGATTCACTACATTTATCTTTTCAAAATGGGTATTTGAATTGGGTGACTACTTTCTTTGTTGTTTGTGTGTGTGTGTGTGTGTGTTTTTGTGTGCGTGTGTGTGTTTTGGTGTGCGTGTGCTCGCATATGTGCAGTCCAATTATTTACCCTAGCCGAAGGAAAACAAGCTATTTATTCCTCTACCCAGCCAAGCGGCCTGTTGTAAATCTCCATTCCAAACTCTATATCTCACATTCACGACTCCATGAGCCTCGGAGAATAAGAAGCCCAGACTGTGCAAATACAGAGGGGTTCAAATACCGTTTGGATCAAGTTATCATCAAATCCCAGCTCTTAGCAGTGACTGACGATCAATGGATTATCACCCACACTATCGATTATGAAGCTTGGCATTAATATTGATTGATGAGTAGTTATAATAGAATGATTGATTATGTGTTCACAAAGCAGCTTTGGGCCAATCAATGAGGCTTTTTTCTTCTTTTTTTCACGGGAATGAGATAGAAGCCCTCGCCTAACATTTTTTTTTTTACTTTTTCCCATCTCCAAGTCCTTTTATTTCTGTGCAGGTTAGCTATTGAAGCAATGTAGAAAGTAGAAAGAATTATTTATGTGGCATAAAATAATATTGCTGGACTGTATTTCTAATATAAAAATGTTGTGTTTTTGTTTCTGTGACATTTTCACTATAGAAGTTTCTTCTAATTATTCAATCCAATTGTCCTGAAAAGAAGAAATACAAATCAAATAGAGTTAAAAGTCAACAATTATGTTTTACTAAGAGAAGGCATTTCCTTTTCTCAGTTATGTTAGAGATGTTCAGATGTAGCTGACCATGAAGGTAAATGTGTTTGGTCACTTTGATCCATCTCGTTTTTGGAGGCTTTCAGCCGCGGGGTTGTTGCATATGACTGACCTAAAGTAGGACAGCCCCAGCATTGTCTTCATATCTGTCAACATCCCAACAGTAACAGTCTTATTTTTCTCATCATTTCAGTTTGTTTTTTTTCCTCCCACCTTTTTACCTTTTTTCCATTAACACTACAGTCGCACACTCTCACACCGTGGGTCTTGCTTGCTATTATTTCTCTTCTTGTTCCTTCCATTTATCTGCTGATCCTTGTTATACGCATCTTCAGCGCCGTCTTTCCACCTCGCCTGGGAACGCAAAATGTTAACTGTAAACAGAAAAAAGTTAGCCGTTAGCTGCAAGCGTAAGAAGCATTTGCCAATTGGCTGCTGCTCTGGATCTGCTGCTCTGGATCTGCCACCTTGCACGTGTCATTAAAGTCGGGAGTCAAAGAGTCAATCGAGCGGACACTCCCGGCACTGTATGAAAGACACGAAACGGTCAAGAGCTGATTTTTTTACTTCCAATTTCCCCCCAGGCGGCACAGCAGATCATTGAGCTGCAAGAAGCGGCCCAAATTAATTCAGGGCTTCAGCCAGCTAACCTGGGCCGCAACACCAGCCTCCACGACATGAAGACTGTGGTGAAAACCTGGAGGAACCGGCTGCCCATTGTTTCTGATGACCTGTCCCACTGGAGCAGCATCTTCATGTGGCGCCAGCACCACTACCAAGGTACGACGCGCTCTGACAAACCCAGGACTGAGACCAGTGATTTATTGAAACGCGTGTGTGACTTTTACACGTTTCTGACGGGGCGCCACTCTCATTCAGACACTTACTCAAATTGCTGCTTAGGTTTCCACTAAGTTCCAGCAAGGGGTCTTCTTTAAAAGTCCACAAGTTACGAAACCCCCCCTCAGGGTTTCTCTACATTTCCAAATGTCAGCTCGCTAAAGCACTCTCTCTAGCTGCAGGACATAAAACACACACACTCCGACACACACACACACACACACACATACATATTTACCTTGCTCAGTGCATTTTTTCCCGCAGTGACTTTGAAACCATTCAGAGAGGCAGCCACTGCAAAATGTGATGTCTCAAGCAACTTGATCTCCAACTTGCACTGTGAGGCACTGGTTCTGCAGCGCCATAAAAAAACACTTCATTTATACGTGACAGCCTTCGAACTCATGTTGAAGTGAAATAGAATTTTCTTGATGAAATTCATTGCCATGGCCCATTTACTGTTCAATATGTTTGGTGTCCCCAGTGCCCTCCTCTGCATTATGACAGCAGAGCTTTCAGAGTGCTAGAAGATCCCCAATGTTCACACTGCTCTAAGTTCTCCTCTTTTTGCTTACTTCTTCAAATACGTTATTGTTTCGTCTCTGTCCAACAGCCATAGTGACGGCGTACGAGACGAACACGCAGCACGATCCAAACAACAACAATGCGATGTTGGGAGTTCACGCCTCGGCCTCTGCTATCATTCAGTACGGCAAGATAGGACGCAAACAGGTACTGGTTTAGTTCTTTAAGCCTTTTTTTAGTCGGATAAATTCAAAATAAGTGAATCTATAAACAAGATTATGTTCAATATTTGTTTTCCTCAGATCCTTTCACCCTTTCTAATTGTGTTTGTGAAACCACATCGCTCTGTTGTCTCCCCAGGGTTTGGTGAATGTGGCTCTCGACATCCTGAGTCGTATCCACACCATCCCCACTGTGCCCATCGTGGACTGCTTCCAGAAGATCAGGCAGCAGGTCAAATGTTATTTGCAGCTGGCTGGCGTCATGGGCAAGAATGAGTGCATGCAGGTAAAATGAAATATGAACTTCTTTTCTATACTATATTTAAAAATAGAGAATTTTTATTCATTTATTTCACCTCTGCACTAAATCTAGATGCATACGCGTGCATAAAAAGCCCAATTTATATGAGGTTTTACTGATGAAAACACAATTCTTCAGAAACCTTGCAGTGAAAGTGAGCGCGGTATCACCATGAACAATGGTTATATTAAATAACTTGTGTAATCTCAATCTATTTGAACTCCAGGATTGTTCGGTCGAACTCATAATTAATTCCAAACGTGTGTTAACGAGTTTGTTTGTCATGTTCAAAATCACTTGGTTTTATTAGCTTGTAAGTAACTAATTTAATATTATATTAGCACAATCCCTCTCTAGAAAGCGCACCAATCACTTGGCTTGTACAATCTAATTACGTGTGTTCAAAACATGATAAATAAATTGCACCCATGTACCACCTCCACCATAATGCAGCACAAGCTATAAGAAGAATAGCCAGAAATAAGCCAGCCTCTGCTAAAGAACAACACATTTAATTCATTGAGTGTGATTTAACGACTCCAGTTGTTTTCTGCTCGCGGTACCTGGAGGCGTAGTTAGTGGTACTTTGTGAGGGAAAAAGTAGTAAGAGAAGTGTTTGGGGGTAACAAGGTGACAAGTTATAGCAGGGAGACTTATAAGAGAGTGTAACTCAGGAGCTTGCTCTTAAGCCCATGGAGTACTCTGATTAATAGAAGCAGTTCAGCACACCACAAGTCATTAAAAGTGCCAGTAGACACTCTTCTCTCTCTCTCTCTCTCTCTCCTTTTCTCTCTTCTATCTCCTCCGGTCCTCTCCGTCTCTCTCTCTCCCGCTGCACATCGTTTGTCACGGCCGTACATAGGGGACATCTAATCAGAGGCTCACCATAATGGAAGTTTAGTTCGCTTAACACCTCTTTTCTTACTTCTTAATGAACACCGAGCAGACTGTTTGTTTTTCACCTGTGATTATGGCCCTGTCTAAATCAGAACGTCGTGGTCTCTCTTCTTTTTTTTTTTTTTTTTGCGATTCCTCTCCCGAGCGACGACAAAAGTTTCTTCACTGCAGTTTGGTTTGAGGGTAAACCTCTGTTGTTCACTTTCTTCGTTAGGGTTTGGAGGTGATCGAGTCCACCAACCTGAAGTACTTCACCAAGGAGATGACAGCCGAGTTCTACGCTCTGAAGGGCATGTTCCTGGCTCAAATCAACAAGTACGTCCGGCCGTGCCCCGGCTGCCTGCTCGTCCACTACCTTCCCACCCTCGCACAACTTTAGATTCGCTTCTTTCACCTTTTTTTAGATTTATTGTCCCATTTGTTTCTACAGCCGGTACACACCAGATATACACACAGCAACTGAACACACAGATACACGCGTAGCAACACACAGATATAGACGGTACACAAAAACTTCATGCATGCATCCATACTATCCCAGCTCCATGTGAGCGTCCTGTATCTCTCGTCCAGATGACAGTAACGAGACGTGTTGGTTCAGGGTCATTTGATATTGTGATGTGCTCTGAGCTTCATATCTACTAGACCGGGCGTGGCACGGCACAATCTACCATTCTGTCTGTCATTGTCTTCCTTTTATTCACCATCGCATTGTCCTCAAACTGTGTCAGTGGTCCCTTAACTCTGCGTGGGCGTTTTTATATTTAATCGGCACTTCTTGCCTCAAGGTGATGCACCTCTGAGATTATATTACTCGGTAACCCCCGTGACGTGGCTCAGATGTGCATTTGGCTGCAGGGGTAGCCTGTGGAGCGTACCACTGCTCTCTCTAAGGCCGTACATACCTGCAGCCACATTCTTCAACAGCCTTTCCCCCTCAGCACTCCTTTTACACCAGTCAACTTTGACGTGACATGGCGTCCTGAGGGGTGAAAGACAAATCGAGGAAGGCTTATTAAATGTATATGCAGCTCAATAATTAGCTCGAGGCAATTTGCAGGAATCTCTGCGATCAGCAGAACTTGCCTCCACCTCAGCAGGGTTTATTGCAATCATTAAGTTTTCCCTACACCGGGGAGAATTAACAGCAGAGTGGGGGTTAGGGGTTGGGAGAGTCTGTGTGTGTGTGTGTGTGTGTGTGTGTGTGTGT
>CALSCE010000091.1:17844555-17893023 GCA_943593645.1 Bovichtus variegatus
TGTGTGTGTGTGTGTGTGTGTGTGTGTGTGTGTCTGTGTGCATGTGCAACCACATGTGCTAAGGATTTTGGGATCATTCAATTAAACGGGTGTCACAGATTTGACAGTCTGTTGGGAGCCTGTGCTCCTATTGAGCCGGGTAGTAGAAACTGTTAATGTACTTCAACACTGACAAAGTGACTGAGGCAACCCCATTAAGTATTACTGGAGGGTCTTCGGCTCTGACTCCCATAGCAATCAAGCTCCTATTTCTTAATCACATGCCAAAATGCCTTTTATAATAACACATTTTAATTGATTGGCTTGGGACATGTCACTGTAAGTAAGCGAGAGAGTCGTTTTTGAAGCTCTCCTAAAAATGGAGGTCCGTTTACCAACTGTTGCTCAGAAAGGCCTTTTCACTGACAGGCCCGTCTCCTGTTTTTGACGGCAGGGTGGTGCGTCTCGGGGTGCCTCTTGCATCTTATTTATTAATCAAAGGCTGAAAGGTGTGTAACAATTATTCAGACTGCGTGCCAACGAGAGGTTAGAAGCCGCTTGGCGTGGTGGAAACCGCTGATGATCCAGAATATATTTCCCTGTCAGCATAAACGGCGCAGTCAAAACCTGGGTCTCCTGCCAGATTTCCTCTGTCTATTTATCGCCTGCTATTCTCTGAATCGAATGCTCAAAGTGTGACTTCTAGATTGCTGTACCAGGATTTAAAAAATCCCAAGGATTCTCAAGTTTATCAGCCTGCAGATTTCTATAAGATGTATTAATGTTCTTCACGGTCAATGATTTGTATACAGATAAATATAGCCATTACACTGAGGTTTTTTCACCTCGCCGCGGCTGTCATTTCTGATAACATTGGAAGAAGTTAAGCTCATACGTCACCCCAGTATTACACAGATTGATCTGCACAGTATGATGAGGTTGGGTTTAACTCGTATTACGATATAGCAAAACGCCTGAACCCTTGGTGACATTAATTCATGCTGGGTTAAATGCTTACTCTGTAATGCCGAGGGGAAAGGCCTTGAAGTTTAGAGCAAATGAAATATGGTGCTTATTGATGTGTAGTACATAATTCAGAATGTGATCATCATAATCTGTTTCTCGCACACTCCATCTTTCTCCTTTTCTCCTATTCCATCCATCTCTTTCAACCCTCCGCCCTCTCTTCACGTCCCTCCCTACTTTGTATCTCTTTTTTCTTTCTGACTTCCCTTCCGCTCAATCCTACTTTGTCTCCTTCACCGCCAGCTTACCCCCCCTTTTGCTCACTTGCCCTTCACTTGTCTGTCCATCACTCTCTACCGCTTTTCACCGTTCTCTACCTTCTTGTTCCAGGTCAGAGGAGGCCAATAAGGCCTTTTCAGCGGCAGTACAGATGCACGACGTCCTGGTGAAGGCCTGGGCCATGTGGGGCGACTACCTGGAGAACATCTTCGTCAAGGACCGCCAGCTCCACCTGGGGGTCTCCGCCATTACCTGCTACCTCCACGCCTGCCGCCACCAAAACGAGAGCAAGTCCCGCAAATACCTAGCAAAGGTGAGAAGGGAACTGGGAAGGGGGGGGGGGCTTTTGTGTGGGAGGCAGCGTGAAATGCTAATTGTGACAACATAATCACAGGTGTTTATCTCTTTTGCTCTTGTTCTGCTCAGGATGTAGTAGAAGAATGTTTGGGTGTAGCCAGTAGCCTCAATCCGCCCTTTCTTTCGGATATGGTCACTTTTAATTCCCTAGTTCCCCGACCCCATCAAGCCTGCACATTATTGTTGCTGATGAGAAGAAAAGCATTATGTTTTACCCTCCTCAGACTCTGCCACAGGCACAAGAAGAGAGCAGCGATTTGATAGATTACAGTGCAGCGGTGGAGAGTGTGGATGGGTTCCCACGGCAGATCGATGGAGCGAAGGCGATCCTCCGGCTCGGGGGTTAACAGACTAATGGCCTCCCCTGATGCTCCAATCTCATGACCCTTTACAGGGACTGACCTTTCTCTAACAGTCAGGCCCATGCTACCATACTTACCAGTTGATTAAGCCCTGTGTGGGAGGTAAAGAGGTGGACTCCTTGCTAACAAGCATCCCACCTTCCTACACAGACACACACCAACTCATTCAATACAGCCCTTCAAAGTCCTCCCAGAGGTTAGCAAAGAAAGACCTCTAGCTGCTCTTATAGTAGGTGAAGACCTGCTGTGATCCGCCGTACTGTAGGTGAGGTGGTTATCAACATTAAATCCGATGATCACAGCACAAAATGTAAAAAAAAAAAATAAAAGGATGGCAAATTTAGGTACATTCTTGGTAAGTCTGTGCTTTATAAAAACACTTTAACGAACTGAATCTTTTTTTTTTTTTTCATTATTTATTAAAGAGCTGGAGGGGGGCTGGAGAGATTGTTAAAATACTGCCTGCTGGGTCTGTGCTTTCAAAGAGCCACATTAGAGTCAGACTGCAGAGCAAAACACCAGCTACCTCTGTGTCGGGCGTGATAAATAATAAATATGGTCTTGTCACGTCCAGCGATAGCATTAGGCATTACTATCATTATCTGCTCTAATAATGCCTGCTACCAGCTTCACATTTCCAATTTAGATGTTTTTTCTTGTGACCCCCCTCCCCCCCTCCTCCCTGGTATTGTGCTGCCAAGCCTGGTTGGCAGGGCTTAGTCCTGATGGGTGAAGTGAGATGACCAGTCATTATCAGTAATTATACACAATCTGTGTACCCCAGGTTGGCTCGCTGAAGAGAGCCTGGGGGGTTGAGTGGGGTAAATGTCTTCATCATAATGTAGATGCACACACGAGCACGCCACGGGAGGAGAGATCAGCTCCACGTTGGCTCAGCTTTGATCATAGCAATGATTGCCAAGATGTACTCCTTCTTTGCTCTGCAGCCGCTCTCCTGCTGTGAACAGAGCCAGGGAAGTAGCGAGGTTCGGATTTAACATAGAGACTTCCCCTCTCGCTACTTGGCGTCTGAAAGTAGTGACTCGATTGTGAAATGTATGAAAGGTTTGAACGTGACTCCCTTGAGTGTTGCATTTGTTTGTTTCTTCCTTCTTTTCCTCGCCTTCCTCCCCATTTCCTCACGTTTTTCTTCGTGTCTGTCGTGTCAGGTGTTGTGGCTGCTCAGCTTCGATGACAAGAACACCCTGGCAGATGCTGTGGACAAGTACTGCATTGGAGTCCCGCCTATCCAGTGGTTGGCATGGATACCGCAGCTCCTGACCTGCCTGGTCGGTTCAGAAGGCAAACCGCTGCTCAACTTAATCAGCCAGGTGAGGCTTTTACAAAACTCCCACAATGCCGTAGTTAGAGCTACATCTCCATTGAGCTTAAGCCAAAATGCTCTTGGCCTCTGTTTCCAACTCTTTATCAATGGAAACACGTGTCGGCAGCAACACCAGCGTTGTAACGTAATCTTTCCACACAACATACGTTTGAAAATCTCCTCCCTCCCCTTGTTGCTTTTTCATTTCCTCTCCTCCACCTCCATGTCTGGATGTCTGCTCCATCCATCAGTCATTCATATTTTTTTTTTCTTCTCTTGGCTTCTTTCATCCATTTGGGGCAGCACATCTGGCGGGAGCGTGTGCATTAGTGCTCATGCACGTCTTCCTAATCAAGATAAATTAACTGCATTCACGCCAAAGTGGCCTCTCTCCTGCTTCCTATTTACCAAATTAAGCATTCACATTCTTTCACTGTCCCTTTTAACAGCGATTTATTGGCTTTCATCAGTCCCCTGGTGAATTGGTTTTTAAATTATTTGTTCAAGAAATGATTATAAAGTTAATATCGTACGCATCCGCTCTGCAGGAACAGAGCTAGTAATTAAACCGAGGACTAATTTGCTTTGCTTAATGGAGTATTATTTCCGCACAATTTGAAGAGGGTGATCTTCAAAGAGTAGTCTGCTATAACAAACAGCCGTCCTCTCAGCAGAGCAGGAACATTGTGTAGAGGATATGAGAGAGAGGGGGGAGGAGACGTGTAAGAGATTGATGTTCAGGCTGCACAATATATCGTTGTTTTTATTGTTATCGCAATGTCAACTTGCGCGATAAACACACCGTGAAAGATTGCGATATTGCACTCAGGGATTTTTTTGAGCTAGTTGAAAGTAAGTAATGGCACTTTAACATTTAACATCATCCCTTTGTTTTCATTGGTGCCTCTTCAGTAACGTTATACCATATTTTCCCCATATCGTGCAGCCCTAATTGATGTAGTGTCATGAAAAGATGAACTTTAGTGAGTGAGGAAGCGAAGATTACTTTGGGAATCTCTACTTTTTAGCATTTGAAATAAATTAAATCAGCAGTAGAAACGTACTGAATCATTTTGCATTCATGTTCATTATCGTGGATTTTTATATAACTCATTAATCTTGTGAGGTGTTTTGTCCATGTAGAGGACATTTAAACAGGACACGTTTGTTTCAAGGCTCAAAGTTGTGACGTCTTAGGTGCAGTTGAGTCACGAAAGCCAGTGCCGGCCGTTTGCATGTATATGAATGGATGTCAGTGGGCGACTGTAGAGCTTTTCCATCTTCCTTTGCTGCCTCGTCGCCCTGTAATGAGTTGAGGGTAAAAGGTTGACACCTTTTTTTCTTCATCCCCTTTTCCTATGTACAGAGGGAACCACATTTTAATGCATGGCAGGCTTTGTCTCTGCCGCTCGCCTGAATTATTTAGAGTTTCTCTACGGCGGCGGGATGTTTAAAAAACGTATGTTGAAATATTGATGAAGGTGAGAAGAAGAGCGCCTGGGGGCAGGCGGGAAGATGAATCAGAAGTTAACATAGTAGCTCAACACCCCTCCCCTCGCTCGCTGCCTCCTTGTCTACCACTCGCCCTCTTCCCCTCAGCCCACCTCAGCAGCGCCAAAATATGACATTTCTAATCTTCCCATTAGCGGGCTCATCTCTGGTTCTTCCTCTTCCTCTCTCTTTCATCTTTAATGCTGCTGTTAGCTGCCACTTAGCTAACTTCCCGTTACTCCTGACTCTAGTCCTTCACGTCTCATCTTAATAGTGTATTTTTCACCTTTTTCACTTTGCAATATTTAATACTAGTGATAAAGAGAAGGCAGAGCGCAGAATAATATGTATGTATAGGCTGTAAAAGTCCCTTTTATTCAATTGAATAAACCTGCACTTGTGTGTACACAGTTTCCATATATTCACTTAGCAGATATAGGTAGTTTATACATTCCTGCAAATGCGCAGGAGGAGGTGACAATAAGTTATTTAGAGAGTTATTTTAAGACTGTGGCCTTTTCTACTGGAAGTATTGTACAGATTACTGCGCCACAAAAGAGCATTTGGAGGCGGCTGAAGCTGCATTAGCTCACCACTGAGGAAGTGGAAAGTGTTTTCCTAGATGGATTTCAATTTGACAATAGTTTTGGTTCTTCTCCTTTGTATCATCTCCAGGCTGAGCCAGTTAGTTAATCCCATCTGTCTCCTCTGCCTCGGTGCTGCACGCCACCTCTGACGGACTGTCCACGTAGAGTCGTGAGTGATGTGGGTTGAGGTAGCTGAGGCTGTTAAATAATTTTGAGAGCTGCTGAGATCTTGATTTGTGCAGTTCGAGAATCCTTCTGCAGACCTCAAGCTAGATGTCAGAGCAGCGTTGATAGAGTCAAAGGAAGATTAGAGGTTCGAAAATCCATTTAGCCTTCGGCGGAAGTTTGAAGAAAGCTGCTTCTCTCTCTTTCTCTCCTGTATCCCCCTCCGCTCCACAACGATCCAACCTCGACCCACTTTTAGTCATATTGAACTCAGTTTTGTTGCTGAAATGTGGAGGTATCCTCTTCTGCCCTGCAGGCGTACAGAGGGTCTAGAAGGGATCAAGTAGCTGTGTAATTTCAGCCTGCCCCAAGACCTGAGAGAAACTGGTGGTTTGGTCTTCCACCAACATCCAGTGGGACTAAAGCCAGCAGTGTCAGGGAAAAAAGTGGATTGTTACTCGTTGTTCTCGTCAATCATCATTTCTTTTAGTTTTGAGAACATTTTACATCACTTCAACAGCGTATATCATGGCAAAAAGAACACATTTTCTAAACCACTTACTAAGAACATTCACCGTTATTGATATGTCTTTATATTTGTTACCCTCAGATTATATGATTATAAAAAAAAAATGACTTCCCTTTTAAGACCCCCACTTTTGTAAATGTAAAATAAAAGAAGAGTACCTGTCTAACCTCTGCTTATAATAAAAAAAAAATAAAAAATGATCTCTATTCTCGCCTCTCGTCGGATTTTAGGGATCTTTGTCACGGCTCATATTCTTCCTTTAGGCGCTCGCTTTGTGCAGCGATGGCCAAATGTCACACACACAAATATATCAGTGTCGAGTTGAATCTACCTCTCATAATCAAAGGGTGAATCCTTTACAATTTCTCTTTACAATCGCCCTCTTATGTTTTAAAATGTCATTTGGTGACATGCGTGGAATTGGTGTTGTAGCCACATAAAGCGGCTTTTGAGGATCTGCTCAGAGCTTCTACTTCACGTTCAAGACGGTTAACACACCAGAAATCTGAGTTTACAGGGAATTTGTCTTCATCTATCAAGTGTAGTTTGTGCATCACCCTGAAGGAAGACTGACCTGCCGTGTGCTGTCACATTATAAACTGAACTACTTTCATATATCTTGGCTGATGATGCTCTCTAATGCGTTCATATTGGCAGGAGATTGCCAAAGAACTGAGGAACATTTTTGGAATAGTTGCTCTTTTGTCACAGTTTACCTGGGCAAAAGTCCCAGATAAACTAATGGCTCTGGATGAATATCTTTATAAAGTACTTTTGGTTGCAAGCTAGAAAGCCGTCACACGGAAGTGGCTGCAGGCAAACACGGCATCAAAGGACGACTGGATTGCAACTGTCAAAGAAATGCAATGTGCGGAGAAATTTACCCTTTTTCCTTTTAAAAATGCAATTAGATCAATATACGTATAAAATACAGGAAAAATGGGGTCGATACTGTTGTGAAAAACACTGCTCTGCACCAATCTGGCTCATACCCTTGACCAAACCATAATAAACTGAATAAGAGAAAATTCCTACCAAAAATGCTTGTTTGCTTATTTGAAACAATGATTTTCAGTGAATTTCTTCTATATATATATATATATATATATATATATATATATATATATATATAGTACAGAATTTAGATTTCACAAAATGATGTAGTTTGGATGCTGTACGTCGGGCTATGCAGTGAACTAATCCTACCTCCTCAATGAACTGTGACCCGAGACGGATATATGCAAATTATACACCACACTGAATTCACCTGCTGCATTACTTATCAAAGGAACCCTACTCCACCAAGTTTGAGAGGTGATTTTGCAATGTGTTGAAAAACTTAAAATCTCTTAGGCCCTGACTTCAACCATAAAGCCTTCCAATGTTGTCGGTGACTTCTCTTGAAAGTCTTGAGGGCAATTTCATCATCAATCACATTCAGTTTTGTAATTCAGCCATGGCATGTTTTTAACTTCCCTAACTCCCCTGACTCAAAGCTTCAAACACTCCCTCTGTTACAGAGGTCTCTGGCTGTATCAGTGTGATCTCTGTCTCTCTGTCTCTCTGTCTCTCTGTCTGTCTCTCTCTGTCTCTCTGTCTCTCTGTCTGTCTCTCTCTCTCTGTCTGTCTCTCTGTCTCTGTCTGTCTCTCTCTCTCTCTGTCTCTCTCTCTCTCTGTGTCTCTCTCTCTGTCTCTGTGTCTCTCTGTCTCTCTTTCTCTCTCTGTCTCTCTGTCTGTCTCGTCTCTCTCTCTCTGTCTCTCTCTCTCTCTGTCTCTCTCTCTCTCTGTCTCTCTCTCTCTCTGTCTCTCCCTCTCCTTTGCAGTCCTGAGGGGGAGTCTTTGAAATGTAATCTGTGACCCTCTTTTATCTGCTAGGTGGGACGAGTGTACCCCCAGGCCGTCTACTTCCCTATCCGCACCCTCTACCTGACGCTCAAGATCGAGCAGCGGGAGCGCTACAAAAGTGGTAAGTCAACATGGCTGCAGTGTGTTGCCTCTTTACCACACAGGTAACTGAGCATTAAAAGCCCTTTTCTACTTCTACCACGCTGAGTTATTAAACGTAAAGGTTCGATTCCCCATTGCATATGGAATAAGCTCTGTAACATGACTTCCTCCAGTGTTGATCCAGACCGCACTTCAAGACAGGCAACACTGTTGAGGTTTTTTGAATAAATATTATTAAATATTTTATGACGTCATCACTCTAAAAAAAAAAAAAAAAAAAGAAATGGGGCAAACAAATGGATTTTGTTATTGTGTTGATATAAATTAATAATAAAGCAATTTATGGTGCTGCTGAACCACCCTGTTAATAGAGCACCAATATATATGTGGATTGAAGCAGAATATTTCGTGAGATAAAAACATGTTGTGACTTTTGGAAAGAATTCAATGCATTTATTCTTTTTGTCTTTCCAACGCTCTGGAGTTATTGGAAATGTTCGGATCACACAAAAAGCTCTGTGGCATTCAAATGTTGATTTAGATTTGTCAACGTTATGAATGAAGCTTCAAACTATTCGGTACATCCCTACGTCAAGAAACTGTAGAATTCCCCCTTCTTCCTCCTCCTCTCTCCTTCCTGCCTCCTGTTTTCTTTCTGTCACATCTCCTCCTCCACCTCTCATCCTTTCCTCCTCTCATCCCCCCAGATGCATCCGGGCAACAGCAACCCAGTTCAGTGGGGGCGCAGCCTCACTCGGGGGCCTCGGACCCGGGGCCTATCCGGGCCACTGCCCCCATGTGGCGCTGCAGTCGGATCATGCACATGCAGCGTGAGCTACACCCCACCTTGCTCTCCTCCCTGGAGGGCATCGTGGACCAGATGGTGTGGTTCAGGGAGAACTGGCACGAAGAGGTGAGAAGAACAAAGGTTCTGGTTTCCGTGTGTTGTCTGACTTTGTCGCTGCGTGTTTGATTTTAGTAGATCAGACGGTGAGAAAATAACACAGCTGCTTGTGAATTTACATGCATATGTGTGAAATGCACGTTGGAGTGCGCATCTTTTCTATACGTGTGTCACGCCACCTGGTCAACCAGACGACCCCGGACTCTCTGGTGGGCCGACACAACTGTTTAGTCTTAGGTGTTGGAAATGGAGGATTTTGAATGCTCTTTTCAACGGTCACACGCATGTACACAGCACACGCAGTGAAATTTAGACTCTGCATTTAACGCGTCTTAGTATTAGGAGCAGTGTTATTCAGTGCCAACCTGAATTGCATGCGACCGTGTCTTCACTGTGTCGCATTCCTGACTGAACTAGTGCGTTGCCATAAACACATTTCAGTTAAGAGATTCATTAGGCTGGTATTTTCTAAAATCCCCCTTTGTTAAAGCAAATGTCGATGTAAATCACCCAGCAGCCAGCAGCATTCCCCCACCCCCCTGCTAATTGTGTGGATGTCAGTTCAGGAGGCCTGACACGATCGTCCGAACTGAGCTTTGTGCTGCTGCAAATAATTTAAGCCGCGCTAGGCAGAAGCCGAGCGAGGTAGCGGGTCTGTGGGTGGAGGGTAAGTCTGGGAGGAAGAGGCAGCAGGAGAGAAGACTGAGACAGGTGATGGATGGCGGCGGTGAGCATGTAAGATGGGGAAAGGGATTTAGGGCCGGAAGTTTGTTAGTGTGTGTGTGTGTGTCTGTGTGATTATCTGTGATGGTTTGGGGCACTCAGCAGCAGCTGCAGGCTCTATGCTTCGTTCCACTGGGCACACAGGGGCACGCTAAGCCATCATCACCTTCCCTCCCTTCCATTTTTTTGGTTACTGTAGGACATCACATCACTGCACCTTTTGTTCCTTAAGAAACGTGTGTGCGTGTGTGTGTGTGTGTTCCTTCTCCTGTCTTCATCCAGGACTTTGAGTTGTAAAGTATTTCCAAGTGTCAGAGATCCGACTCAACAGATACAATAAAAATGAAACGCTTCAGAGTGGAGATGAATCTTTAATTAGAGTTACTCCATGTGTAACTTGTTCTCACTATTTCTCTTCCTTCCTCCTCTCTGCAGGTCTTGAGGCAGCTCCAGCAGGGCTTGGCTAAATGCTACTCCGTGGCCTTTGAGAAGAGCGGTACCGTGTCTGATGCCAAGATCACACCGCACACACTGAACTTTGTCAAGAAGCTGGTTAGCACCTTTGGTGTGGGCTTGGAGAACGTCCCTAATGTTTCCACCATGTTCTCCAGCGCAGCCTCTGAGTCGCTGGCCCGTCGGGCCAAGGCCACAGCACAGGATCCTGTTTTCCAGAAGATGAAGGGACAGTTCACAACAGGTTGGTTGGCTGCCCACTCACATGTGGCTGTAAACACATAGAGCTACACAGAACAAACAGAAAGAGAAAACAAGCGTTGAAGAGCCCTTTCATTTTGAGGCTGTTCTTTACAAACTGTCTCCTGTGTTTACTGTTTGAACTCGGTTGTTTGTTCATTTTAGTTTCATTGCTTTTCTTAACTTTTAGCATCGCTGCTTGACCTCTTTGCGTCTTCGTCAAAACACTTCGAAATTTGAAGAGACATAATAAAAAAAAAATAAAGCCAAAAAAGAGCAGCTTAGTCAGTATTTGACAACGTGTGACAATTGCCAAGGTAGTGAAACCAGAAACTCTTTGCTCCTCTCCTTAAAGCCGGACATCATCCACCTTTCAGAAAACTAGACTCTGTAGCTATATATTGAACTGGTTACATGATATCTGCACTTATGCTGCTCATATCCCCGCTGTCTGGACAGACTGCACTGTCGTGTGGAGCAGCTGGAGCTTTGGTGTTCTGCAAATGTAATTAAGGTTTCCAACCAGATGATTTGATTTAGGGACGGGTTGGAGGTGGTGACTGGTCAGAAACAGGCGTGTGTGTGTGTGTGTGAGTGTGTGTCCGTTTTTGTCTTTATTACACTGTGTGCACACGCCCACACTGGTTTTGATAATACACCAGTCAGCTGCATTTCTAATCTAAGCTGGTGCAGCACTGCAGTGATGATCTCAATGAGGACGGAGCCTGTCGCAGGTTTGATGAAATACAGCAGGAGGCTCTTGAGTGCTCTTGCCTCAGCTGAAACTATGAAACTCTGTTGTAAAAGTTCAGTCTTTAGTGTTAGTTGGGTTTAAAAGTCTGTAAAACATTGTCACAGCACATCTCCCCACTGAAACTGTAACTGTAATGAAATTGTTTTATTTCTTGGCAGCTGCTTATATCAGGGTGAAATGGTTTCTCAATGCAGGTTTTATAGACTTATAGTCCGCCAGAGGCTGAGGAAAATGAGTTCCACCATATTGGCACTTGGCAACTTTGGCCATTTTTTTATTGAAATGTAAATGTAGTGTAAACCCAGTTAGGCTAAGTACCACCAACACCATTGTATTGCCAACATTAACGACCCCGTGTTGGTGTGGTCCTGAATGTATGATGATATACACGTCTAGAAATGTTACACTAACGTCAAATGCCGCCATTGAGGGGACCCAATGTGTGAATTATAGACGGCATGCGGCTTGTATCTTCAAATTGACTCAAATTCGATTGAAAAATCCTAATCGCACACTGTCTACTTTACCAATCTCGTCTCTGAGGTGTTGCACGCTGATGTAGCACCAAAGATTAGGAGTTGGAAGACACTCTGCATCGAGAGGCAGTTCTCTGATCCATCCCCAGTTTTGGATGAACACAGTTCAAAAGCAAAAATGTTGTGATTTTCATGTGTATGCTTGTAAGGCAATGATAAGGCCTCCAGTCGTTTTGGCCTGCATGTTCAGAGTCAGAGGCAAGCTGAGGAATCCAACAGGACAGGTGCAGTTCTAGTTTAGCCAAGGCCCCCTCTGAGACAATTTCTTCTCTAAACAATCATTCCCCTGTTTTTGGAAGCCACGTGTCTGTTTTCCTACATTACATAAGGGAGTTGAGCCACAGTTCACTAGACTTGGTTTAAACAAGGACTGTCTGCTGCTTTCAGCAGTCAAATAAACTTTGCTTTCTGTTTTTCCACTCCTACACACTGACTGCACATACATGTTTGCTGAATTACACCCGCAGTAAACGGCCCGTCTCTCCTTTTTATTGCATTTCACACAGCCACTCCTCCCTCTCCTTCCTCCTCCCCCTCTCTGCTCTTCATCCCTCTCTGATTTTGCCCTCCAGTAGTCATGAGAGTGGCCAATAGAGCTAATGTGTTTGGCCCTGGGATAGTGGAGGACAAGCACTGCGAGTGAATGAAAAGCAGCGAGGGGAAAAATTATCACCTGACTCTGAGAGAAAAAAGCCGTAGTAAGGGTGAGCCAGAGCTGACAAACGTATACAATTACAGAGTGGAGCCTGAAAGATGGACGACAGGAGATTAGCACATAGAAAACAATGAGAATAAGAGTCCGAGAGGAAACATGACGACAGGTGTGATGCCATTAGCGATCAAAAGCATGGGAACAGCACATGGACCGTTTGAATGAACAACACAAACAAGAGTGAGCGAGACTCGGAGCGAGCGCTGTGCTGATGAATCTTACCAGATGTTGCAGTGCCAGCTGTGCTCACGCAGCCAGGCATCACCAGGGCTTCTGCGTCGCAGGGTTCCTGCCGACCATCGCTACCCAGCTGTCCCCACAGCAACGTGGGAGCAGGGCCGACAGAGACTGAAACCACACAAGCCTTCCAGAGCGGAACAAACAGGGTTTACAGAGCTGCTGAGCAGCCAAGCTCCCATTCCCCGAACCACGTTAGTGGCTCACTCGCTTTCACAGGGTTTGTGGGCTGGAAAATATGGGTTTATGTGTGCACATATAACATTTGGCAGCAGGGAGGCATTCAAATCCAATTACGGTGAATGCTATTTGCATGAGTTACTGTTTTAGCAGTGGATCTGTTCCAGAGACTTTTGTCAGAAGAGCTTCTTCTGAAAAAAATGCACAAGTTTCCTGGCTTTATAATTCTCTGCCTATTAAATAGTAATTTGTCATGCTGAAATGACATTTACCATAGTTAAATGTCATTCTGTTTAGCAATTTTGCTTAGCACCTATGTTCCTTCAGTTGGTTGTTGTTCGTAAGGTTTCAATGGGAACTTTTATTGCCAGAATCAGAATTCAATTTATTGCCAAGTAGGTTTTTACATACAAGGCTGAATAAAAATGGTATAATAAGCAAATATTGAAAAGATAGTATATTATTAAAAGTATTCTCTATGTAAAAGAGGAGATAAGAGTCCGTCAGTGGGGGTCCCGGGTCTTGTTGATGAGGCCAGTAGCGGTTTGTGGCGTGAGGTCCTGGTCCTCTACCTACATAGACGCTGCTGTGACTTCAGCTCACCAATCAGACAGGAAACCAATGTAGTTGATTCCATCCCACCACACACATTCACACAAGCCCACACAGAGTCAGGCACCAGTACATGAGGGAAGGACGCTCCTACACTCGGAGGTGGCCCACCTCCCGATTATGGATCCATAATTTGGTCCAGAAGTGAAGAGCCTCTGCGGTGGTGTCAGGCAGGGCAGAACACCAGCCCTGTTTCTACACACAGGTCAGAGTGCAGCCTGGATGCTTTCCCCACTACACTCTGTCTCAGCATACTATTCCCCCAACTATCTGACAGAGCAGGGGTCAAAGATGAGTTCAGGGGACTGAAAATAACTCTCTTCTGCTCTTTCTGGCTGTGCTGCACTTGCCACAGAGCATCCCTGTATTTCCTCTCTGAAACTCTCTGCAGGTTTTATATTGTCACACTATATTAACTATAATTAGAGCAAAAATAAAACCAGGTGAAATATTGGTTACTAGTTGTTTCATAAAAAGGCCTTTGTTGCTCATGTTTGACGGCATGTTTACTACTTTAAATATTCAGGTATGAGTTGTAATAATGCCCGGGTCTTTTGTAAATGCTGTGTATCTGATAAAGATGGAATGATATTACTTTATTGCTTCATGGCTGCGAAGGAGTGGAGCATGTCTCGCTTCTTCTATTTGTAAGCATTATACACTTTTATGGCGCTGAATTGTTGTCGGGTTGCAATTCCTCCGGACTGTTTCAATTTTCCCTCTCCTATCGAGGCAGGTGAATTGCAGGCAGACGGATGGCGAAATAGGGCCACGGCGAAAAGAACATTGGCTGTTTTAAAGGGCTTATTTAAAGTATTAGGAGGTCTCACTCTGGGAGAGATTGAACGGGTTTGAAATGGCAAGGTCTTGCAGTTTCATGGATTCATTATAACAGGCGGCACAACAGGGTGTACTGAAATAGGAGAGGGAGGTGTGTGTGCGTGTGTGTGTGCGTGCATTCATGTTACAGAGATGTCCTACGGGCTTTACTCTAAAATGGAAAACCTGCCTGGCTCACTTCCCCTCCTTCCGTTGTTATTGCTGCAGCTCATCACAATATGTTATGTGCAATATGAGTTGTGACTTGAAACAGGAATTTAATACTTTAAGACTCTCAATTTTATAGCTCTAATTCAATCAGCTCCCAGCCTACACCAAGGGAGTTTTAAGTCGATAGAGTAAACCGTTCTCCTTGTGCTGCCAGCCTGCAATGAATAACTTATTCGGGAAGTTCCCTTAAGCAAGGCACTTCACCACAATGCTGGAGTGGAGTGGCCGACGGTGCAACGGACATTTCCCAGATGTGACTTTCTGTAACCGCTACCCTCCCCTGGGCCATCACTGTGGAAAACAAGGTGTTCTTAGTTCATCTTACTGTGTAAATATCGGGTACAGCAAATACCCAGATCTCACTTTAATAATCTTAACCGTCGGTGGGTGCCAACAGGCCTCGCAGCGTTTGCATTGAAATGTCATCTTCTTAATACTATTTATTTCTCTTCTGTTTTCTTTAATCATATTTTGTGTAACGCCCCCTTTTTCGTACGCTCCTCGCATGGGTCTTAACCCCTCGTAATATTTTATTTGGCAAGGCTACCTGGAGACACATTGGTATTTAGAGCACATGTTTTTGGGAGAGTATTGCTGCAGGAGAGGTCAAAGGTCAAACACACACAAAACACACACACCTGGGAGCAGCTTGTTACTGTTACAGTCTTGTAATGTTGGCAGCTCGGAGCAGCTCCCCTGGAGCAGTTATGGGGTTAATGTCTTGCTGAAGGGCATTTTGAGGATCGTTGATTAGGGAGCAGAAGCTGCAACACGCCGACTCTCTAGACTTTCTTAGCTGGCTTCAGGATTTCATCTGGACACTTTCCAATCACCTGCTTCTGCTTTTGGATATTTGCAAAAAATAGTCTTTTTTCAATTTTAAAATCACATTCTGCTGCCAGTCATTGATATTAAATTATTAAGTTCACCAGGCCACTGTTTCTAAATATTTTTGGCATTTTTTTTCTTCTTTTAAAAAATGTTTTATGCCTGCTTGTGAAGGATTGAGTTTGGGAAATAAGGAGATTCTTGTTTGCAACAACGACTCTTCTCTTTCGCCTCTCCCAGACTTTGACTTCAGCGTGCCCGGCTCCATGAAGCTTCACAATTTGATCTCCAAGCTGAAGAAGTGGATCAAGATCCTGGAGGCCAAGACCAAGCAGCTGCCCAAGTTCTTCCTCATCGAGGAGAAGTGTCGCTTCCTCAGCAACTTCTCTGCACAGACGGCCGAGGTGGAGATCCCCGGGGAATTCCTCATGCCCAAGCCTACACACTATTACATCAAGATAGCAAGGTAAAGGACTCTTGTATACAATACCTTCTGTTTTATTGAAAATACATGGGGAAAGGGTTTTAAAATGGCTGATGAACGTAAGAGATTTACCTACTTCTGCTGACTGTGGATAAAATAGAAAACGGAAAACAAATGCACATGGAATCTGTACCCACGCACCAATGCTCCCACGTCGTTTACATCCTGTGTCTCTGCACGTCTCTCCAGGTTCATGCCCAGAGTGGAAATTGTTCAGAAACACAATACAGCAGCACGTCGTCTGTATATCCGCGGCCACAACGGCAAGATCTACCCTTACCTGGTGATGAACGACGCCTGCCTGACTGAGTCGCGCCGAGAGGAGAGGGTCCTGCAGCTTCTCCGCCTCCTCAACCCCTGTCTGGAGAAGAGGAAGGAGACCACCAAGAGACACCTCTTCTTCACCGGTAGGTCCAGAGATGAGGGAGGAACTTTCACTAGGATCATGTTTTTTCATTTTCTTCTTTTTTTTTTTTTTATGAGCTGTCACCTATTTTTGATCAAGAAAATAGCAAAGGGCAGTGACCCTGTCCTTTTTAATTTGTCTTCTCTTCCTGTCTGGCTCACACGCCACGCACTCAATTTCAATTCGCTTCCAAGCGCTATTTTCCTCTCCCGTCATCCCCTTGTGGTTCGCCTCCACCCAGAAGTTTGCCCACTCTCCATTTATGCACGGGATTCGTTTGTTTAAGCGGAAATATGGACGGAGATTTCAACAGTCCCTCCCAGCTGGAGTGGCTGATATTGATTTGATTTTGGGTGCCAGTGTATGTGAATGTTTAGACTGCTTTCTCTGGGCGACCCAGGCACCACCTTTTACCTCCTTTGACCCAGCTTGGTGTTGAGCGATGGCACGCCTTCAGTGCAGCTGTTTCCCAACTGGAGTATTTTAGTTGTAGGTCTACATCTGTGGTTTACGCTGTGGTAAAACAGGGACTGTTTGCTTGCAAGTTCAGCCAAAATGTTTACAATTTCTCCTCCTCTCCTCTTCCCTCCATCTTATTTCTTCCCTGTCCCTTCCCGTCCCCATCTCTTTCCCACCTGTGTCCCGTCTTCTGTTTCTCCCTCTCTCCATCTCTCCGTCTCTCAGTGCCCCGGGTGGTGGCAGTGTCGCCTCAGATGCGGCTGGTAGAGGACAACCCTTCATCTCTGTCACTGGTGGAAATATACAAACAACGCTGTGCCAAGAAGGGCATCGAACATGACAACCCCATTTCCAGATATTATGATCGCCTGGCCACTGTGCAGGCCAGAGGCACACAGGCCAGCCACCAGGTATGGAGACGATCATATAAACACACCTGCTTACAAACACGCAAGAGACGGTGCATAATGGTGTACAATTGTGGCCTAATTCATGGCGTTGATATTCATCCCGGGTGATTGAATTGTAATCTAGCGGTAGCTTCATGCAGCCATGTCACTGTGGAAGCGTTTGAGCATGTGAAAAACATGCATCTCAAAACGTCAGCTTTTAATGAGCTAAGAAAATCAGCCTATGTGGTTTATTTAGCGTAAGATATAGGATACATGATATTACATGACCAGATTTGGAGATGCATGGTTTTCACTGGGGCAGTTTTCTCTCATTAAAGGCTTTGTCTGTGTTGGTCAGTCAAACTTCATTTACCAGCTGCTATATCAACCAGTCAACAGATAATAGACGTGTTCTTCATAAAAAAACATGAAGCCTTCCTGACTCTGGTTTGTCTACTAGCTGTGTTGCTTTGCTTTAAGGTAGCAAACTGTAAAATAATGTAGGTAGTTCCTGGAGACTGATTATCACCTAAACTGTCCGTCAAAAAAAAAAATAGGACAAGCAGACCTGCAGATATTAATGATTTTAGTGGCTGCATTGCATTTAGCTCTATAAAGGCTCTTTTGGTAGAGAAATTGTATCTCCACCTCATCTATGATGGATGTCCGTTCTTATGATTGTCAGGTTAAAGTGGCGGTACTAATAGAGAGCCTTTGCACTCTGATTTGGATAAAAAAGCCTGAGATTTACTCACTGTGGACATATAATAATGTCATACAATTGCTATTGGCAGCTTATTGTTCTGGGCTGTTGTGTTGATAAAGTAGAATATGAATGAGAGGCCCACTAACCTGCCCCCCCCTCCTCTTTACTACCAGGTCCTGCGGGACATCCTGAAGGAGGTGCAGGGGAACATGGTTCCTCGCAGCATGCTGAAGGAGTGGGCTCTCCACACCTTCCCCAACGCCACCGATTACTGGACCTTCCGGAAAATGTTCACCATCCAGCTGGCCCTCATAGGCCTGGCCGAGTTCATGCTCCACCTCAACCGGCTCAACCCAGAGATGCTGCAGATAGCACAGGTAGGACACAAACGTACGCGAGCGGAAACGTGTTGGACTTTCTGTCAAGGGCGAGTGGCGTTCATGGGACGGGGGGGCTAATTCAGTAGATATACACTCTCATAGATGCATTATGAGATCACCATTACCGGCTCCATATCTGGCCGTGTGAATTACAATTCTCCCCCGTGACATTCACGCTCGGCCTATCAGTCAGCCCGCTGCTGTCAATGCGAGGGATGTTTTTGACAGAACGTTATATTCAGTCCCTCTGCTCTACAGCTATCAAAAGACGTTTCAATTTGAAGAGGCCGTGTTTGTGTGTGCGCGCCTCTCAGTCCACACGCATCCGTCTGCCGCTCGCCGTCCGCAGACAGCTTTCTGAAAGTCATTATTAAAGATGATTGTGTCAGTCGGCCACCCCACCCCTCTGATCCTAATCGGCCTTTGCTGACAGGCGTTCCTCCGGGCAGCTAAGCGCTGGTATTAAGCCCCCTCTCTGCCTGTTCCACTCCGCAGATCCCATTAGACACAGCAGGATTACGGTACACACACACAAACATTACACACAAACGGAGAGAGAGTGCAAGGACAGGACATCACAGCCATAGCATTGTGCTCCACCCTGTCTAAATGGAGACCTTATGTTCCTCCAAGTTGGCACTTTTAGAGCTCAGTGATGCTTTGAGGCATCAATAAAAAACATTTTTAAAAAGGCACTGCTTTGTGGCGTTCATCAAGCCGTAATTCAGTCATATATTTAATTCTTTCAGCGACTGTCTTCACCTCCTCTCTTGGGAATCTGTTGAATTTCCTTTTTGTAAGAATTCCTCTTATCTCCTCTGATATTGTTGCCACTTGTTCTGAAAATTACCCAGTATCTGTCATTTCTCCCACTCAAGTTCACAGCCCAAAGTCACCAAATGTGACAAGCTGGTGTTGCGTCATCCCATTCACACCAGCCCCAAAGTGAAGCCATCGCTGGCCACTAGCGCGGCGATTTAGCATTCAGAGTGCGGCCTCCTCAGCTAACTGTCTGTGGGCTTATCTGAGCCTCCGGGGGTTGCTGGTGTCTCAGCCCACTGCCTTGAGGGCCTCCGCTGGGGCCAGGAGGAGCAAATGACAGCAGGAGAGAGAGGGGAGGGAATTAAGGAGAAGGAGGAAGGGAGGGAAAGAGGCGAGACAGGGGAGGAGAGGGAGCGCGAGCAGGAATGAAATGCTCTGCTATAAAGCTGTCAGAGCCGCTCACCTTTTCATATAAGGGGGCTTATCTTCCCTGGAATGGCTGCTCGTGTGTGTAGCAGTCCTCTCACACATAAATGCAGGCTTAAAGATGAAAACGTGTCTGTATACTGTATATTTAAGTCAGCGGGGAGTGGGGAGTGGGAGTGAATTGAGGATTATAGATGTTCTGCTGCTGATAGTTTGACGTGTTACTGTGTCTGGGCCACTCAGATCAATAACTGCAGCCATTTCGTTGGTGTGAGCTTTTTTTTGTAACTCCCCTCGCCTTTCTGAAGAAGAGTTATTTTCCTGCAGGGCTCATGTGGTGTAAAGATTGTGGAGAACAGAAAGGAATGTTTATAGATATGTTTCCTTTAATTGGTTATGAGCAGGTAAAATGTCCTCCCTCACACACACACACACACACACACACGTTTGCGAGACTTATACCTTTACTACTTTTTCTGTTTTTAGGACACAGGAAAGCTGAACGTCTCCTACTTCCGCTTCGACATCAACGACGCCACAGGCGACCTGGATGCTAACCGGCCCGTTCCGTTCCGCCTGACGCCAAACATCTCCGAGTTCCTGACGACCATCGGTGTCTCCGGCCCGCTCACGGCCTCGATGATTGCCGTGGCACGATGCTTCGCACAGCCAAACTTTAAGGTAACTTGTCTGCTCTAAAAATTGTTACATTCTTGTGATCATTCAGTGATTTTCAAATATTCTACAGCTCGGAAAAATATATTTTTATTTTACAGATGAATTTAGAATATTAGAATATTTCACATTTCTTGTGTTAAATAGGGCTTTAACCATTGTTTTAGATAAATATGTACTGTGTGTATATATATATATATATATATATATATATATAAAATTTTCTTTGTTGCAACAGTTTCAAAGAGCAGTGACATTTAAGCCTTTTTATGACTAGCTTTAACCAGGCATACAGTATATATATATATATATATATATATATATATATATATATACACATACATACTGTAAAAAGGTTGCGATGTACCTGTATGTGAAAGAGGTCACTCGTATTTCCCCACAGCTGCGTTTTAGCATCCTGCAGCTCTTTGTTTTGTTTTTATGGTCAACACAACTCTGCTGTTTTGGTTCGCTCGTACCACTCTCATCAGCATCGTTTCCAGATGCTGCTGTTTCCAGCCAAGCACTGCGACCTGCTCAGCACACACACACAGTTGGTGACGAGCCTGAGAACGTAGTGGAGCATTTAGCAGCCAAAGAAGCAGATATTTCCCTCAGGAGTCGGTGGAGACCATAACGGAGCTAAAAGAAGACTGAATATTGGACTTTATCTACTATATGGGATCATAAGTCAGTGTTGTATTTACAGCTTGTGTCCAAATAATGAGTTAGTGTAGGTTTGAGGAACACATCGTTTGCATCCTTGTTAAAACATTGTGTAAAATGTGTCGCACTGTGACAATATTGCACACATGTTCAGACTCTTGGCAGGGTTTTAGGAGAAATGTATTTCAAATGGTTGGTTCATGTCAGCTCTATATGTTCAGTATCAGTGAGGATACACATCAGTTTCTCATGAGGACACAGTGGTGGGGTTTTTTTTTTTTTTTCCCGAATTTAAGCTGCTGCTGAGTTCTCCAGATATTGTTTAGCACTTAGACTTCGATAAACCCAGAGAGGAAGTTCAACCAAACAAAACAATGCAATAAAAGCCCGAGCAGTCAGGGGGTTGTATAGTGCATCTGCAGCAGGGCCGTAATTACATGCGTGCGGTGTCTATGTATAGGTCTGGCTCATACTTAAAGTCTGACTTATGTGGAGGGAGCATGAGTGCTTAAGATGCAAATAAACAAAGCACTTGACGATGTGGCGGCCGAGTTTCCAGGGCCCAGAGTCCTGTTTCCAGGGAACGCAACAAACACGCAACAATCCTCCACTCGAATATACTGAAGCCTGCAACCATATAAACACTTTAGGTAATGTAAGGGAACAGTGTGAACCTAGTTAGGTGATGATTGCTGGTGTTGTGGCCCCTTTATGGTTTGGATGTATTTCAGTACCGTCACCACAACGGGCTGCTAACAACTCAGAGATGTTTCCTCGAGGATGATTGACACACCCTTAATTGGACGTAACAGCTTTGTTTTATGTGTATGTTTGAGGTTGGCAGTTTGACAAGAGAAAAGATCTTCTCCATCTGTAGAGGAGACTTGTAAGATGTGGTTGAAAGCTCTGGAAAAAGCAAGTAAATAGAGCTTGAGTTGAGGTTTTTAGTTTTTTTGGCAAACTTTTGTCAAGAATGAAAATTTTTCCGATCTGTGCGGAAATTATTCAAATATTTTCCTGTTGTCAAAACTGATTGCAAGTAAGTTAAATTAATTGAGTAAATAAAGCAAATAAGACAAAACTAATTATGTTGTCCCTTACAAGACAAATCCTTTTTTTATATATATATTTTTTTGTGATCAAAACTAAGTATTTGTTTGACAAGATGGCACAAAGCAGCCACCATGAACATTTTAGCTCTGACGGTGGTGAGTGTTATTTCATACCTTCTTTGGTAAATCTGAGGAAGTGCTAACAAGAAACTAACTGTTATTCGAGAAATGTCATTGGTTGATCCGGATACAGACAGAAATGTTTCATGTTTTATTGTACACGTTCTTGAAATTCTCTGAAATTGACGTCTTTGTTTCCTCTGTCTCCGGCAGGTGGACGGCATCCTGAAGGCAGTCCTCCGCGACGAGATCATTGCGTGGCACAAGAAGACCCAGGAGGACACGTCCATGCCTCTGTCCCCGGCCGGACAACCAGAGAACATGGACTCCCAGCAGTTGGTCTCATTGGTCCAGAAGGCTGTCACGGCCATCATGACCCGCCTCCATAACCTGGCTCAGTTCGAGGGAGGAGAGAGTAAGGTCAACACTCTGGTGGCTGCGGCAAACAGCCTGGACAATCTGTGCCGCATGGACCCGGCCTGGCACCCCTGGCTCTGAGGAAGCGAGAGGATAATAACGTGACATTAAAGGAGGGGAAAATGAGGAGAGATGCAGGGAAAGAACACGTGTTTTTGTTTACTTTTATTACCCGACAAACACAGACAATGTAACACTGTAACAGGAACCCGATGGACGCGTTGGACGCTCGTGATCAAAGTACACTGAAATAGTTTGAGAAGTGGAATCAGCTGGAACAAAAGGCCGTGACTGTCACATTGATAGTCTGATCAGGGCTTGCCAGTATTCATAATAGTTATATCTGGACTTTTTATCAAAACACAATTTCTCCTTCAACTTGTATTTATTTTTATAACTAAATGACAGGGACTTTATGTGTGATGCCAGTTGCCATGTCTGACAAGGAGACAGTACAAATATTTTTGTTGGTATCATAATGAGCCACTCACTCAAGCTTATGGGAGTTTTTTTTATTTTTTTTTATTTAAGAGATGGGGAAATCTTCAGTTGTTTGCTTTAGCTGCGTCTGTGTTGTATTCCGCCTGCATCAAGAGCTTACAATTTCTACATTTTGATTTTTCTCACCCTAAAAAAGCCATTTGTCCTCTCAAATTTGTATTTAAACTGAAAAATGTGTAGCCTCTTTCCTATTCCTGCAGAATGATTTTATTGTCCTGTGAAACAGATGATGCTCTTTATTTTTTATTATTATTATTATTATTACAAAAGCCATTTTACTTTATATTTCTTTTGTTTTTCCATCAGCCCTGTTTTAATGTAACAGAGTAAAACTTCAGGGCGAATTGACACTGTAGTAAGCTATAACGGCTGCAATGCAAATATGTAATTCCCAAGCCGGCTGCATATGCATATTCCTCCTCTTTTTGTAAAGGTACAATGCTTTTTTTCAACAGAAGTAATATCTCTTGCCATGTAAATAAGCATTTTGTTTTAATAAAATGCTCTTTTTTTAATACAGAAGCTGCATTGGCTCTTTTACGACAACCTGCGGTCTTTCTTTAAGCTGTATATTCATTTCATTCCAACCAATGAATCTCAAAAATGAGTTTCAACTATGCTTATTACCATAAAGCAAAAACTCACAATTAGTTTTCTTCTGGAGTTTTTTTTTTTTTTTTTTTTTTTTTTTCTTTTAAAATTTTTTCTACACCAGCTGTAAAACAGCAATAATAACCAGTAATCCCCATCTGCGCCTCACATCTACTGCATCACTGTCACAGCCATAATCACCCTGAAGGACGCACTCTTGGATATTATTGCGGTAATAACTCATGCTGTGAAATGACTTCAGACGATCCATTCTCTGACGTTAAAAAGTCTATTGCCGGCATCCTTGCGGTGCACAGTTAGTAGACATTTATGGAGAGGCATTTGGGCGCAGCAGTGTTGAATCAAAGTGCTGCTCCTTCTCGTGGAGGTACAATAACCTTGTGGTCATTCCCTCCCTCTGGTTAGAAAGTCCTGCGGAGGTGTGTCGAGGCGTTTCTCTCCTCCCCTGGAGTTTGATTAATGCGTGCCGGTAGATCTCCGAGTGGGCTGGCCTCGCTTGACTTATACACACTGTCAGCCAGCCCGCCCGCACTCGTAAACAAAGGTTATATCTCTGTTCGCCTCTGTACTATCCACATACACAGCCTCTGCCTCTCAGCATGTTTACACGCCGACTCTTAACATTTCTCTTCCTCTCTGATCCACACAAGAAAAGGAAACACTGTTTTGTCTACAAGACTTAGCAGCTGCTGGTTCCCGACATTAACCTCCCAGTTTCAGAAATGTTCCGCTACTTTTTTTTTTTTTTTGTTTTTTATATTTGAAAGTGTTTTTGAAGAGGCTGCAGTGTTTTTATATGGTGCTTAACTGCGTTGTACAAATGCTTTTTCCATCTCTCATTTCTCTCCACTCTGATTTTGAAATGTTGTGAAGTGAAGTTGCCTGAAAAAAGTGAGTCGCTTCACTCTACAACATCACAGATTTCAGGATTTTCATGTTTGGAAATCATTATGAGATACTTCTCCGTGTTCTTGAGTACAAACCGTGCCTTGAGGGGGGAAAGTGGAGAGTATCCACACAGTGGATTAAAACTCCAGAAACATAATTGGACTGAAAAAGTCAATGTGTTGATCTTACAGGATCTTTATGAAGCAAATATCCAGCAACGACGAGGTACATGCACAAAATGATTATAGTCAGGCAACCCCCCAGAGACATCGTACGTAATGGAAAAAGCTGCACAAACGTTCTAGAAATCACAAATATCTGATTATGTTCCGCAATTATAATGTTCACCATCTTACTTTAGCTTGTTAGCCACCATTAGCTAATAAGCGCGAAACACAAACACAGTTTTTCGCGTTTTTTAAACAATCAAATTTAAGCACTTTTAAAGTTCCTAAACCAACATTGTGAAAATTAAACCTTTATCATCACTAAATTGTTCCTATAAATTCAATTGAGAAAATGTTTATTCCCACAAAATCATATATATTGTAATTTTGTGTATTTTACCAGCTGTTTATATCAACTTTGATTATTTAATGCTTAGCTAGCTCTGGTCCAAACACATATGACGACGGCATTATTTCATTTGAAATATAAAAATATTTTTGGTCTCCATTAGTGATTTTATCGACTAAACTCCAGATTATGTTGAAAATCGAGCGTTTTTCAAGGAAATTCAAATTCAAGCATATTTCTAATCTTGAAACATCGGTTAAAATTAAGCATTTTTCAAACTTTCTACGAACCCTGTGAACATAAAACAAGTTTGGTCCGTAGATGCGCTGAATGAAAAGTTAAGTAATCCCCCAAAATCACTACATCCTGCATCTGGCCCACATATCTGATTGTGCACAACTACCGTTCTACCTTTACGAGACAAACCCTCAACTTTTTCTAATGCAATATCCACTTTAATGGGCATGTGAAGAACTCTGGCATCTTTGTCTTGCTCGCCCCTAACGTCGTGTAGAGGAAGGCGCTCAATATCGGAGTCAATTCTTATCCTTTTACTGACTCGGCTGATCGCTTTGTTTCTGGATGCAATCCCTTCCCCAGCAGAGTCCCATTGGTGCCAAGAGAAGCCAGGCTGACCCCGTGACCTGGAGCCAGTGCCTCTCCCGAAACAAAGGATAGTCACGTCAACTCTAAGACCAAAGCATGATGGAGGGATTTAGTTTCTCGGTGAATGGAGACACATCCAGTGCGTTTCGTTCAGAGTCCTTTTGAATGATTGTGTTTGAAGTTGTGGGTGCCCTCTGTTGGGACAGACATCCATTTCACGCCTCGGGTGTCTGTTCCGATTTGAGAGAGATTAGGTGAAATATAAAATCCACAACACACACACACACATGCTCTCGTCGTAATGTCATAGCTTGCCTTCTGGGGTCTTTTCTTGGCATCCAGATAAAACAGGAGCAGAGGCTGCAGCGACCCCACCTCCTCCACCTCCTCCTTTTCATTCCTCTTCTCTCTGCTTGATATGAGTGAAGTGAAGGCGAAGGCTTCGCCACCCCTCGCCCCCACAGCGCCCTCCCTCTCCAGTAGCGTGAGAGGAGTGGAGGTGATTGATGTGCTCCGGTGGGAGTGGAGGTGTGGAGCCTGGATCATCATCAGCCGTGGCACAGAGCAGAGATCTCAGAGGACACACCAAAGCAGGAATAGATCCTGGCAGGACCAGATGATGAAATCTCCCCCCTCCAATGATCCTCATCCCCGCGGAGGATGGCTGAGCTGGGAGGAGGAGGAGGAGGAGGAGGAGGAGGAAGACTTTTTCAGAAAATGTCTGTTTGGTTTATGTGGAAACTAAGCTGTCAAACTCCTCAAGAGACGCATTCAGATACAGTGCAATGAGAACTTACAGTATAACGTGCGAGTACACAGATCAGTGGTTGTAACAGCGAGTCTGCTCAATCACAGATACACGGATGACGCTGTAAAGAGAACAGAAAAAGCACTTTACCTACCCTAATGCACTTTTTTCCTCTTTTAGCAATTCATCATTCAAGACCAGGAACCTTTCTCTGTTTTCACAGCCAGCATCCAATTATACATCACATTGTATCAGGCCTCGTAGCGCAGTAGGGGGAGACGCTTCTTTGTATTCTCATGTAAACAAACAGTATTAATCAAATAACGATTGTGTGTGGATCTCCAGTCTTGGAAGCGGCACATCTCATATCTTAGCAGCTGAGGATTTGTTTTGTTACTCAGCGAAGGAGTCCCATTAGGACTTCTAATGGCATTTCCACTCAGAGGAGTTGAGCTCATTAGTTTAGTGTCTAAAATCTGCCATTATGATTTTAATTGCCCAAGCTGTACACAGAAATATGGGAAGCAATCAAAGTCACTCTTTTTTTTTCTTGGTTGACAGTGATACAGCGGCACATCAACAGCTCACATGCTGATTTAAATATGTTCTGATATAGACCTACTTTGTATACAAAAGGGCTTATGTGGCAATTTCAAAAAAATGATCTGATATTTAGTTTGAATCATAATGAAACCCTTCTTGTTTTTACTGAAAACAAAAACAGGGAACTTCCTGTTCAAAGCTACAATTCAAACCTTAAAGAAGAGATCAACATTTTTGGGAACTACACTTGTTTGCTTTTTAGTGGAGAGTTAGATGAGATCAAAACCCTGTCCAATGTGGAAGAGCCTTAAACCTGCAGTCTTTCTAATGGCCAGCAGGGGGCAAAATAAGTCAAATTGCATAGAAGTCTATGAGAAAATGATCCTGCTTCTCACTTGATTTGTTACCTCAGTTCAGATTTTCCTAATGAGTTTATGATTTCTATCGCTAGTTTCAAGTCTTCTTTAATACAGCTTGATGTTCACTTTGTAAACTATGGTCCCATTTAGAGTCAAATAGACGATAAAGCAGGCTACCTTGTGATTGACAGGTGTCTAACAGGGTGTCGCTCCCACGGCGTTGTTCAGCGTGCGGTTGTACTACAACAGGAGTCTCCTGATCGCAACTTTTTTTTTTTTTAGTTTAAAGCCTGTTTTTCGCAAACCTGTGTTTCTATGTTGACTTAACTACTGACTGTTGAGAATATCGTAAAAAGAAAACATTTAAAAACACGTCGATACACCCCGGGTTGATAATAGTTACTATGAAGTGAGGATGAAATGACAACAACGACATCGTTCTTCTTCATTGTTGTGTATTTTCCAACATCAGCTGCACTGGAGTGTGGAGCAGCAGAGTGTGAATAATGATGGTGTACTCTTGGCACTGAATACCATGCTGAAGTGGTATTAGTGTGTAAGTGTGCTTGAAGTGTTGGTTAAGGGTATTTCAAATTGTTTTTTTTAAAAACATGGGATACATAGTGTAAGTGAATCGTTTTGTAGGCAAGTTTTTTCGCCCAAAATTGACAAAAGTGTGTATTTCTTCAGGTTGTATTTATTGATATTACTGTACAAGACTCACATTTATTTTCAAGGCTAAACACTGTATGTAAGTGTGTTGCAGGTGAAGAGAGAGAAGAGTCCAGCTTTGGAAAAGAACATTAACGTGAGCTTCAAGCACTGGGTGGGACAGATATAAATTAAATATGAATTACCTGAATTCTGTTTTAGTACTGTGTAGCAGTACTTTTCTCTGTGATTGTACTTATTGCACTACAACATCGTCCACTTGTTCTTTTCCATTCTTCAGTTTCTTTTAACAAGGGTCTAAGCCTATTTCCTGCTTAAATCAAATGTTCTAATCACACGAGTGGCTGGCTGAGTGGTGTTCACATGATTCCTGATGTCGAACCGTATTTAGCACATCACAGCGCTGCAGAAATCAATTCTTGTGCGGTAAGGCTCAGTGAGAACCTTTTCGGCTCCTGCAGCTCACATTGATTCAGTGCTACGTATCTGGAAATGTGCTGGCTGGTTGTCAATGTTACTGCATGAGGAGATCAAGGAGGGTGTGCAGCCAGTCAATTCCCAATGATGGATTTTGGATTTAAATGAACAAGGTCTGTCAGAAGGTCAGGTATATAATGGTGGTTCAGCCTGAAATGACTCCTGGGATGTTTGAGGTGGTGCTGTACAAATAATCACAAGTCTGTGGTATTCATGCACAATTCAGATGCTGCAGAGGAACAGTAGATGTTCTTCCTACCTGCTTTCTGAGCTACTGCTGCAGTTTTAGATTGTAATATATTGAACAGAACTAATGTTGACCAGCTTGGATAGTTAAGGCCGTAAACCTGCATTTTTTCTAATATCCAGCAGGGTGCGACTCCACTGTCTGATTGTATAGAGGTCTATGAGAGAATGACCCTACTTCTTACTTGATTTATTACCTCAGTAAACATTTTACTAGTTGCTACCACAGTGTTGTCCGGCTTTCTTCGAACTTAAACGCTTTCACGGTGTGTTTTTCAGTACATGAAAGTTAATTGTAACATTTCGGTCGCCTAAAAATGTCTTATTTAGCGTTCAGATGTAGCTCCACCGTCTCGTGTCACTTCAGGTTCCAAAAAAAAACCAAGATGGCAACGGCCAAAATGCCAAACTTGGGGCTTCAAAGCGGTAGTCCACAATGCAACGTGTGACGTCATGGTGACTAGGTCCACGTCTTGTATACAGTCTATGCACTAAACACAAGGTCAAAACCGCAAATACAGACCTCATGGTGGCGCTAGAGGAAAGGTCAGGCGATCACCAAAGACATTCGGATTCATCCTCTGGGGACGGTGGATATCTGCACCAAATTTCATGGAAAAGCGTCAAATAGTCTCTGCATTGATTCGTTTATAGTTTTGCCACATTCTGAAATCAATTTGTGAAATGAAAATCCAGAGATGTGTCTGTCTCCAGGATACGAGCTCATATCTGTGAACACACTAATTGTTACGCATTTTTCTTTTAAAGCAAGCTTGTTAAAATAAAATTGAAACTTCACTCAGTTGCTATTTCAGTTCTCCAGCATCAACTTAAATTTTATTTTTTTTTAAAGTAAGGAATCTTTCCCAGGTGATTGCTTAATTTTCCTAGCTTTTTGAGTTAGGTGGAAAAGTAATACAGAGAATATATAACATATGTCAGCAGCAATAAATCAGCGAACAAGTGCAATTTAAAGAAAATTCCACCCTGTGATGCTCTGATGAAGTGTTGTAATATACGTTATGCTGCACCAGTCTACCTGCAGACTGACTTATCTACTTCTACTAAAGTTAGAGATTTCCCACTGTTCCCATAATCACTTTCAACAGCGAACCCCTCACACCTGAACTTGTTGCATTGAGCCAGGGGCAGCAAAAGCAGTAGTGATGGTGATAGTAAGAGCAAAAGAGCATAGTTTTCTTACTTGTTATTCAAAATGCAGCCTTGACTGAGGCTAACGCTGCATTGTGTTGCTTCCCAACGTCAGTCCTCTCACAAGTTGCTGCATTCACCTGCTGTCCCTGGTCTAAGTCTTTCATTAGACGCTTCCAGTGAAAAGCAGCAGCACTGGAGTCAGGCAGCTCTGCTCAGGTCGATTTGAGGCCACTGTTGGTGGGAGAATTGGCAGCTCTGTTTCTTGTGTAATGGATTTCTCTGTATGATTGTTCAGTGTTGGCAAGAAGAAAACAACATAAAGTGATTATGAGGCTGTGATGCCAAAAGTAGCCCTGCCCTATTGATGCATTAAATATAATCTCTAACGTTTAGCTACACCAGCAGCTCTAGGTGTGGAAACATCTGCCGGTCCACCATTTTGTTCCAGAAGATAATATATTTCTTTACTATTTACTATCGGATGGATTTCCGTGATATTTTGTGCAGACATTTATTGTCCCCTGGGGATGAAACATAATTACTTTGGTGGTCCCCTGGTTTCTCATCCAGTGCTTCCGGGTTTTGACATTTTTTAATTTGGTGAACGCATTCATGTCCCCCAGAGGATGAATTTGAAATTGCTTCAGTGATTCCTTCACTTTTCATCTAGCGCCATCTTCAGTCAACATTTACATTTCTCTTGTACTTTGTTTATGACCAAATACTGGCAAAACCTCAGCTGTACTTTGCGTTTTGTTTTAATTACTGATTGTTGGCATAATAACACACTAAAGATGAGTATGGTAAACAGTACACCTGCATTGACAGTATATAAGAAGTAGATGTGGTCACCATTACATCACCTGTTGGTTTGTAGACTATGGTTTTTGAAGCTTTGAGTTCAGCATTTTGGTGATTGCCATCTTTGTTTTTTTACAGGTCATTTAGTGGATGCTCTTATCCAGAGTGACTTACATTGAACTAACTACAGGGTCAGTCCCCTGGAGCACCTCAGGGTTAAGTGCCTTGCTCAGCCTGGTATTGAACTCATGACCTTCTGGTGTTATATATGAAAGCCTGACTACTGGACCACTGGACCACCACCACTGTTTTTGGCCATCGCCATCTTGGTTTTTGTGAAACAGAAGTGACACGAGAGGATAGAGCAAAGTGCGACCAAACGTTAAACAATACTTTTTTTAGGTGACCAAAATGTAACAATTAAATTTCATGAACTGTAAACACACTGTGAAAAGTTCTAAGACGAAAAAACGGAGAGCACCCAAACTGGAGAACACTGCGTGGCAGCGGCCTGTCAATGACAAGGTAGCCACGCCCTTAAGTATACCCTGATTTAACGTCTATAATACTCTAGATGGGACTATAATTTACTAAATGAGCATCATGCTGTATTGAAGAAGACTTGAAACTAGCTGTAGAGACTGTGGTAATAAATGACGTGAGAAGAAGGGTCATTTTCTCATAGACTTCTATACAATCTGACTTCTTTTTGCAACTAGTGGCGTTGCCTCTAGCTGGTTTATTAGAGAAAATACAAGTTTAAAGCACTTCACGTTTCAGTCCCAGAGGTTGCCGCTTGGTGGCTATACGTCACGTCACCTGTGTTTGGCCTAATCCCTGAGAATAGGGAACGATAAAGTTGACCAAAACAACAAAAGATGCCCAGAATTGGTAAGTTACATCACCTATACCTGGTGGATGTTTTTCTTTCAGCGTGACTGTTGAGGTTCTTCCTTCGCCTGCGGCTCCTGTAGGTGCTTCATCTCTAATAAGGCCTTTAATTGCCCTCCATCATGGCATTGTCATGGACATGGCCAGCAGCTACCGAGCTGTCTCCCACCAGCGCTCCCCTCCATCTCCAGCCAATTAATGATTCTCCTCCTAGGATGTCCTGATCAGACCAGGCAGAGCACTGCTCAGCCAGGCTGACAACTGTTCCCCCTCCTCCCCCCTTCCCTCCCTGCCCTCCACCCATCCATCCCAGCATCCTCAGCACTCTCCCTCTCCTCTGCGCCCAACCGCGTGATTTAATTTGTTTGGTAATATCAGGATTGGCATGTTCAGCCCAGCTTCACTCCAAAGTGAAATTGGACAAGGGCATTGGAGCCTCACCATGTAAAACCGCCTCACCTTGACAGCTGCTTGAGTGGGCAGCGGATTGCAGTGGAGAGAGGAGGAGGGGGGTGGGGCTGGGGGGGGTATGAAGGATGTACTTGAGAGGAAGGTAGACACCAATTCACTTCTCTCTTTTCCACAGGGGAGTTTTGTGTCAGGAAGGGAGCCAGCTATGAAGGCGGAAGCTGTTTAAAGTGAAGACAAAGCACCAGGTGCTACTGGGGGCCGATCTGCTCCACAACAACGTGCTGGAGCTCCACCAATCTGTCCAATCAGCATCCAGGGAGACTCTGGCAAGGCAGCTCATCCTGTAGTGTGTGATGGATCTCGTTGTAATTTGTCACATTTATTTTGTTAACTCAGATCTTCAAACTCTGCATTCGATTGTAGAGATCACAGATATGTGCACAGGAGAGCTATTTTCCCGATCCTCCCAAAATCCACATGGCTATTTATTGGCAAGTAGCTTAAGTAGCCTAATTTCCTGTGAACACGGAAAGTACATTATGAAAATTTTAAGGACAAATAATACAATAATTGCTGTGGGATTTGTAGCAGCTACATAGAAATTCTTTTTTTTTCTTGTCGAGACAGTTGAAAAGATACCGCTCTCATGTCTGTTTGTTAAGTATTGAGCTGGAGGCAGGCAATTAGCTTAGCTTAGCATAACACCTGGAAGCAGGGGTAAACAGTCTGACGCTCTCCACATTTCTGAAATATGCCTTCCAACGCCTCGAAAGTTTTAAACATTAACAACAGAATGTGAAGACGTTAAAGTTTGAACGTTTTCTCTATGTCTTGTCTTGCAGAGACATCTACTGACACCAGCATGCTAACTAGCTAGCCCCGGCCCACTTATACTTCGAGAGGTGTTAGTGGTGAATGGGTGAAGAAGTAGGGCTGGCCCAAGGGCTTTTCTGGCAGCGTAAACCCCAGCATATGTTCTATGAGTAATTTAGCATTTTCTCAGTAAAATGCATTTCATCCAATCGTTGCACTTCTAAGTTTGTATTTCATATGTCAGAACACTAAACTTATTGATATGAGTTAAAAAACTGAGCTAAAAAAAACCCTCAGGCATATCTCACATGAACTGGCAAAGTTATCGACTGAGAGAGTGGACGCCTGAGCAACTAAACGTAAAACATCGAACCCTCTTTCATTTGAGTTGAACACACAAGATATAGTAAATCCAGGCTAGCTGTTTCCCCCTGATCCAAGTCTTTTATGCTAAGCTAAGCTAAAACTCCTCCTGGCTCCAGCTACAGACTAGCAACGACGGTAGTTGAACGTAGATTATGTGATGTCATATTAAAACAGTTACAGCATATTTGCATTGGAGTTTGGTTGCACGAACGTTATAGTAAACAAGGTTTTTGCTTTCGTCCTCAGAATTGAAGACCAAAAAGGGACATGTTCCCAGTCTCACGAGTCTGCAGCAACCTTCCTGATGTCCAGCATTCACACAGGGAGGAATCCAGATATGTCTGTAGGCTAACGAGCTTTGCGTACATGCACATTTTACTGACGGTAACAAGTGCATCACTATTGAAAGTCACCAAATGAAAAAGTAGTTTGAGGGAAAGGAGTGAAACAAAAAAAAAAAAAAAAAAGTCCTAACTTCACAATTCAAATAATAATGAATCCCTAGTTTTTTTTCTGTTTCTGTGTTTGAATGGCAGTTACATTTTTTTGCAATTCTCAGCAGATCCTAGGTGTGTTCACTGCTGCCACACATCTGCATTGTTATGAGCGATACCCACCGAAGTTCGCTCAATATTATTTTCCTCGCACAGCAACCCTCCTGAAGAAGATTTAATAAAAGAGTGCAGAGGCTGAGAAGCTGTGTATGCGTCTGGAGTGGCAGCTCAACAACCCGGCAGACAGACAAGACAACCAGTGAGACTTATTACATGTATATATGGAAAGTCTGGGTCCATGCCTCTGCTTCTCCACTGTAACTCAAACAGCAAAAATCTCCTGGACCAGAAACCTGCTGAGGCAGCGAGGAGAGATGGTAATCAGATTAGTTTTCTCAAAAACTTTCGTGCAACGCAGAAGATGCCCATCATTTGTGACTATGTCAGTCTGTCAAGGCCTCTGTTGATCCTGATAAGTCGTGGCGGCTTGACGGACAGTGATGAAGAGCAGGAAAAATGCGAGTCCCTGAGTGTTTAGCTGACTCTGCTGCTTCAGAGCATCGGCCCAGCCCGAGGAAGAATCAAAGGTAATTGGATTCAATGAAATCCTGCTGCAATTGATCATTCTGTAGTTTTGGGAAAGTTGAGGCAGACATGCGCACACACAGACACACACACAGACAGACACACACACAGACAGACACACACACACACACAGATATCCACTGCAAACGAAAAGTGAGATGGCCTAGATAGGTAGATGGGGAGACAGGCAGGGTGTTAGAGGGAGCAGAAAGGAGAAGGGATCTGAGGCCAGATTCATTTCCACCTCCAGTGGAGGGAGACCACCTATTTAGCCTGTCTGCGAGAGGCCAGGCCACAGGGACGATAACAGATCACAGCCCATCAGCCGCCAGAGCTCAGATCTAACTGATGGCCTTGAGAAGAGAGCTCACGACTGCATCTCACAAACGTACGACTTCAATTTCCATATTATTAAGCTTGTCTGCTTTAGTGCATTTCGGTGCTAGTTTCCATTAATCCACAGAAACACATAACAAATAACACTTGTCATGGATTTAACAGTGAAGTCATGGGATATTGTCAAAAGTATGTGTTTTTTTTATTAATTCCTTTAAGCTCATATTGCCAGAATATAACCTTGTCGCACCTTAATGCACACTGGGGGATATTGTTGCTGTGTTGCTCGTACAGACAGAACGATCCCGCTCTCTTGTTTAGTGAGTGAAAGGATGGAGGAGGAGCCCCAATCGCTTGTCTTCCCACCTCATTACCCACACCTGGATAGGACTGCAGGGGATCCTAATTTAAGTCACTCGTTAGCAATGTCCTAATGCGTTCTGACAGCAACAAGAGAGGGGGATGGAGGGACGGAGGGATGGTAAAAGAGAAAGATCGAATGAGAAAGAGGGCGAGGGAGGGAGAAGGTGGGAGAACGAGGCACAGAACTGTCTAAAGAGACAACTGCAGGACAGAAAACCAGGAGGAGGGGAGGCGTCTGTACATTACAAGAACTATTCTTATTTCTTGCTTTGATTTCCATAAAATGAGCATTATCCTAAATCATCCCAGCCCTCCGCTGTTGGCCTCGTATGCATAAACCATTAGATTCCGTTGCTAATGCACATAAACTAATGAACACAATATCGTTCTCCACTACTGTGCGCCGCAGCGCAACAGGAAATCAAATAAAAGCCTGTTTACCAAATAAATTCTTCTGTAGCCTCCCGTTGATTGTATGTTTTTGCAGCAGACGCAGCTGCACGGTAGCTACAAACAGCACAACACATCAGCATGCTGGGTAATGGATCGGAAGGAATTATCAAGGGAGTTGAGGTAAATTTGACTTCTGAGAGTGAAGCGTGGTGAATTTACACCTACAAATGGGTTTGGAACAAGGTCGGAAAGATTTTCAGTGAAAGCAAATCCCTTTGTCTGCCTGTGATGTGGAAGGATATATCCTCCATTACCTCACAATTGCAAGAAACAATGTTCACTTCTCACACAAATCCCATTTTGATGCCCCCAGCAAAACGTTTTACAAGATTTCCATATTAGGCCAGTTATATCCCATATCTAGTAATTGAAAGTCAATGAATGTCTCTGCTGGTAAAATAAGTTGTGTGATTCATTTGAGGCGGAAAAGGGGCTTTGTAGGTATTTCCAAAGTAGGGCAGAGAGACATTTCCCCAAAGAAAATGTCTTAAAGCAGGTAGAGTTATTGATTATTTATCCCTGGGGAGTATTTCTTTCACTTGATTGTAGTTGACGTATAGGCCAAATAAATGTCGAAAAGGCTGAACTCATAGCCAGGATGTAGCAGGTGTCTTAGGTCAACTGAGTCTCAGGATGGCCATTATTTCTACAGATAACCTTCCAAAATCTTCATTTTTCTGTGATATCAAAAGTAAAGTCTGAAGTTTGTGTCTGAGTGTCAGCTCGAGTCAGAGTCAGTATGAGGGAGAGCAAGCGCAGCCATGAATCCCTCTAAAACTTGAGACAACAAACGGAATAAGAGAGAAGGTTGGAGAGGCAGGGGATCAGCAGGTTCATCTTGATAAATATGAGAAAATCTTCCAAACCCACTCATTAGTCCTGACCTGGTGTATAATTCTGGCTTGGCAGCCTGTCGAAGCAGCGCAGTGAAAGACAAAGAAAGAGACGTGATAGGGGAAGCAAAGAGAAAAAGAAGAGCCGGTGACAATATGCCTCACGTTAGCATTTGCAGATGAAAAGAGACCTTCTGACTTTAAAGGCACTGAAAGATGACTGTGTGAAGAAAAAGAGGAAAAAATAAGAAAGTCAGAATTAATGGACCTGCAGTAGAAATGAGGGACATTGACACGTGTTATTGTTGAAAGCAAAAACTAAATCCATGGGGCCAGGAGGCAACGTAAAGTTATTTTTAACGGAGAGTCTTTTACAGACATGACCTCTGACAGAGTGAGATTATTAACGAAGGAACATCAGGAGAGAATGTGTTTTGTTTTTCCTAGAATTAGCAAATAAACATGGACACCAACATCTAATTTGTCAAATGCGCTGACTAAAGATCAGCTGGTGACTAATAGGAGACTGAAAGCAGTTAAATGGTAGGTTGTTTATAATAACGTGTCCAGTCAGAGTGATGAAATGTAAAGGAAATGAGAGTATGAATTAGACCTACAGTTTTCTCTACAAATAAGTGCAATAATTTGTCAGCACCTGAAAAGTACTTATGAGTCAAGAGTGTTCAATGTATAACCAACAGAGGATGATGGGACCTTTTGGTGGCTGTGTTTTCCTGGTTGTAATGGAAAAGTCGGCCATTGAGAAAGTCTCCCAAATTAATTTATTTCAGAGGTAACAGAAAACGATACATCTTAGTGGAGTCTACAAACACCAGTTTTAACCCAAAATAACCTACTTTGAACAGGACTCCTGCACACTGTCAGCACAAAATGCATTAAAGCTGCTATAATCAATGTTTTTATACTAACCATTGATGAAATGACGGCCTAAAGTGCCTTGTTTGAACATACTTTTTATGGTGCATACAATACTAAGCTATTACATTAATAATATGTAGCCGTAGCTAACTAGTTAGCCGTTATAGGTAGGGGCCGCACAGTGTTTCAGCATAGGTTAGCAAACTCACATGATTGCATGAGGATTCATGGGTAAAAGTAAATAAATAAATATTGTGTAAATGCATTTATTTATTTATTTTTATGAATAGGCTGCTTTATCTTTTCTAATTAGATTTGTGTAATGTGTATTTTTCATAGACTGTATAATATATTTTCAGACATATTTTAATTTTGGAAATACAAACAAAACAAACTAAACTTCCAAAACATTATCAAACAATATTTTTTAATGGCTTGTGAAGACCAATGGCTGAATTTTAAAAAGTTTATTTCCAGTTTTTTTCCCACAACTGCAATAGCTATTTTAGTCCAGCAGAGGGCAGTGGTGGCGCTGCACAGAGAAAAAAGAGAGTAAAAAGTATAAACACAAAATAAAAGTTAGTTAAAAAAGCTTCTTCTGAATGAAATCCATCTGAAAATGAGTTACAAGGAGCAACTGGTCGAAGTTCTGCTGAGGATCTAACGACGTGTACGCCGGTGAGTGTTTACCATGTATTTAGCATGTGCTAGCTAACACAGCTAACAGCTAACGTTAGCTGTGTGTTTTCTGTTACAGCTGGTGAACAGTTCTCAAGGTGAGCTTTTATGTAATTTAGCTGAGTTGTGTGTTTTCTCAATAAGAAATTCATGAAAAACCAACCTGAGTAGGACATTGTTGTGTGGTTTGCTAGCCACAGAGTTGTACACGTGCCGCGGCTAAGACATGTTAGCTGACATGTTAGCTGCTTTCCAGTCACTGAAAACACCCGGAAAATTATAAAGAAAGTAAAATGTGCGGGAAAATCGTGTGTTGTCCTAGAAAATTATTTCAACAGTTTATAATTTTTTTATTAAGCTGAGAATGAATTGCTAGGCTAGCTAGCATTGCTAGCTAAACGAGCTAAGCTATGTTCAGGATCATAACGTTCGTGAGTGTTTCGTAAAAACGCTGCTCTCGGAAACGCTGTTAAACCTGTGTGTCGAACACACCCCCAAGTCACGTCACATCGTAGCACGTGCAGGTTGGATGTCATTTTTGTATACATAGTCTATGATGACACAACATAATGTTGCTTTCTTCCCAATTGTTTTAAATGGTTGAATAATATTACGTAGGTTAGCATGTTTGGTTCAGTTGCTAATCCCGCTTGCTAGCTTGTTTTGCCTGCAAAGGTTTAAAGGTGTGTGATTCAACTCTGGAGGCTCTGGTTTCAGTGTGTGTTAGGCAACGTTGAGAGAGTTGGATGATAATAAATGGGAAGCCGGTGTAAAAACAATAAATGGGAGCCCAACTGTATGCGAGTCAAACACCCGCTAAACACTGGCTAACATTTTTGTTTTTACTTTGCTAGCATTGTCTCTTTAAACGACCAAAACATGACATTAACATTTGTAGTTGTAGCTTCACAATAAAGTGAATTGCTGCACATTTGCAGGTTTCTATGATGAATTTTCCATCATTTCTAAGCATGTAAAAGATGATTTCATAAACAAGTTATAGCCGTAGACTGCACGTCTTTTTAAATCAGAGAGGAACATATTAGTGTACATGCCGATTCCTGTCTGCTATACCAGCTAGATCATCACTGAAAATGTCCTGGAAAATGATCTCTAGCAAAGAGTAGGAATCTGTAAGCGGATTGAATGTATAGTAATCGTAAAGATACTTTAAATTCATGAATGTGCATTTTTTTTTTAGTGATATTATTTCCAGATCTAATAATCAAATGTTGCCATGCTTATTTATGCAGGTTGTTTTCTTTTTTGCACCTGATGATTTTAGAGAGGGACCGTCAAACTGGGCAAATCTTTGATGGACATACAACAAACTAGCAGAGGACGTACGACAGAAGGATGCACAGCAGGTGTGCAGAGGAACACTCCAGCACGCCGCTTCTCTTCATCACATCGGACAGATAATCGCTGAAATCACACCACACTTAGTTTGTTCATTTTTCTCCTCAACCTGAGTTGGTCCAAGGGGCAAGTAAAAGACACTGAGTTTCCCAACTTAAAGAACAGCATAAGGGAATAGAAAACAAAAGAACTGTACTATATTCTGTTTTATTTTTAAATGACTGCTGTGTATATCTTCGGAGTGATCTACAAAGTCGCTTTGGTATTTTTTTTAATTCCTCTAACCCTCCTTGAAAAGTACCCAGGATAAGCGCTTGTGCATATATCATTCCAGAAATATTACCAAGGACACGACCTCAGTGTCCTGCAAATTTGAACAGGTCATTTGACAAATAAAAAAGGAACATTTCTAGAGGACTCAAGAGGATGAATGAAGCAACATTTACACGGGCAACTTGAAATTAGATTACTGACCTGATGAACCAAGTACAAACCTCCCTAGTGCAGCTAAATAAAGACCCAATTTAGTGCCAAACGTACAAGATTTGACCCTCATCTATCACTGAATGCAGATCCAGTAGGTGCAACAGGCAGCTGTTTCGTGTGTCACCTGCTCCTTTCAAATCCTGTCGGAATGGTAACAGAAAAACTACAGGCAGCGGCACAGATTTTACTTTGCTTATAATGTTTAGTTACAGTGTAAAAACTTAAAAAACTCAAAAGAAAACTTTTTAAATGGTCATTTTCAGACCGACACATTTGAAATGCTGATATATTTTGGGTTTGCCAAACAGAAATAAGGGTGCGTGCGTTCCAGCAGGTGAGATAAATATGAATATGCAGTATAAATAACTTTATACCATATTTAATCTTCTTACTGTACCCTCGCATGCTGGTAATGTACCCTCAAAATTCTCAATTATAACTGATCGCTGCTCACACAACGCTGAATAATTCTCTCCCTGATTGGAAATAATATTGGGAAGCCTGGAGCACAAAGATATGAGTCTTAATTTGGTTTGCTGATGGATTCTGAGGGATAAACAAACAGATAGCGCCGTGATCTTAGACAGCCAGAGATGGATTTCCTGGTTACTTTTTCCACGGTTGACTTTGTTTGCGTAGCATGTAGTAACACACTGGTAATGAGATTTTTTTTAAAATTAAATTATATTCTGGTACACACCAAGATGGTTAAAAGCAAAAAATGAAGGGAATATTCATAAGTAAATTGCAATCGTAAATTACAGTTCTGTATGTTCAAGTTTAGCTACCTGCAAAATGGGTTTATGGATTGACCACCAAAATGTTGATGTTGTGCCAACGTTATCTTTTGAAAATGACATATGTGCTGTGCACGTCTGTAAAACCTGACAGGTGCAGCGACAGCAGCTTAACAGTCAATTCAGGGCTTCCTCAATTCAGTTGGACTTCAAAATGAAATCCGTGCCGTAGAGTTTATGTCACTTTGATATTATGCTGATCAGCCTCTGATTCTGCATTTGTCCGCTGTTCAGAAACACCTTTCAGGCACATCCAAAGTCAATGACATGAGCGAATATTCTGCTTTGTCCTTGTCCACGCGCACCTGAGCGTGTTTCCAGCTTGTTGACCTCTGCCACTGCTTAGAAGGCGCTTTCCAGCTATTAAACTAATTTGTTCTGGGCTCCTGCAGTCCTGCAAGAGGAGCAGTGAAAAGGTTTCGGAGTACAGTGTACCTTCACAGTGGGGTTGTAATTAGCACAGATTGAAGCGCTGTGCTTTAGCTACAACCTGTGCAGCGTGACAGATGCCTCGAATGATAAACACAGAGTGCCACCATGTTAGGATGCATTTACAGTAACATTTTAAATTCTGAGGAAACATGAAGAGTGTTGACATTCGGTTTTATGGAAGGATAGTATAGTGTGAGTGGGATCACTTAACCTTTCCATTTAACCTTTTTATTCAGTCCAACCGAGGTGCAATTTAAAAGGGGTCATCTCTTGACCTTCAGCGCCTGTAATAGTGTCAGTATCTCAATAAGAGGACTCGCCGGAAGATTAAATGGGTTTAAATGTGTGGGTGCAGCTCGTGTTTGTGTGTGAGAACATGTACTTTCCAGTAAGGCGGGTCAATGTCACCGGATCACTGGAAATAGCCTCCTTATCTACCTGCAGTTGCTGTTCCACTTGAAACACGGGACGGTTGTCAAATGAATCAAAGTGTAAGGGCCTCCGCCACAACAAATAACCCCAATACCTTTGTGGGAGGATTGAGAGATGACTCCCATTGACTCGTCCCTATTAATAATTAAAGACACTGATGCTGTTGTCACTTTTCATAAATCAAATTTAACAGTATGGCGATGGTGGGTTTGTGTGCTCGCGTACAGGAAATGACTTCTAACACGACCTTAGAGGTTTGATGGATTGTTGTTAAACATCCGTAACAGAATTATTTCGAGGAGTTGGTTGATTCTCGCCTGGTTTCTTATGTAAAAAAATAAAAAATAAAAAATAAACTTGTTGATGTCACACTCACTAAAAATATGTCTGTATGTAAAATAATACCAATGACCAAAACACAATTTGTTTAATCGTTTTTTATGCTAATGTTGTGTAGCGCCGAGAAGTGAGAGGTTTGTTTACCTGCTAAAAGGAAACTAATAGAATAAAATAAACCGTGATATTTATAGAAACTCATTTACTGGTCACTTCACAAGCAATTCAGTAAATGAATGAGTGTTGCAGGCCTGTGTGTGTGAGTGTGTGTGTGTGTGTGTGTGTGTGCGTGTGTGTGAGTCTCTAAAAGAGCCATACAAAACCTTCCTCAAAGTACTCAGCGTTATCACGAAGGACACGGAGGTGATGTACCGCCACGTTGACACCCGAGTGTCTTTGAGGCTCCATGCATGTGTGTGACTTTGTGTGCCAACCGGTACACTTGTGTCCATACTTTCATGCGCGTGCGTGCGTGCAATCACGTCCCGCCTCTGTGCCGGAGCCCACGGGACCTCCTCTGTGATAAATTGTTGACAACCTGCAGTAATTACTGATCTGTGCTCTGATAGCTTCAGCCACCATGTCCGAGGAGGAGAGATAAAGCAGCAGATAGTTTTCTTAAATCTACCAGTTCGTCATATATAATAAAGAGGTTGTCCCGTTTGATCGCTGCAGAAATCTGCTCAAACAAATTAATACTGGACTCTGTTTGTTCCGGAGAGCGGTTCTTGTTTGAGGAAAGAAATCAAATGCGTTCCCTAGCTGTGGCTTTTAACTTTGCTTTCCAATTTCTCTTCATCTGTGAGTCACGTTTCTTTGACAGAGTTATAATGGCGCAGAGAAGAAAATAGATGAAAAATAATGAATTCACTGTGCACACTCTCACACGGCGCGCTGCAGCTACAGTATGCCTGATGACATTTAGATAGCATTTGTGTTTCTCTGTGGGTGACCCGTGTCAAAGACCAAATCTTCTCTTTTCATCTCGCCGAATCTCTAATTACAGTGCAGTGAATCATGTTATTTCCTGCTATTGATATCTTCTCACTGACTCAAGCTCATTCGATTGCAGGAGGAGTAAGAAATCAAGTAAATTGTGTATAACTAATGGTTAGGATGGGATGCCTTTTCTTCTCGCATCTGTTTGTATTATCAGGCCACATGTTTTCACACTTTCTTTTGCAACCGTGGCTATTTTGGCAGGGTGTGTTAGCCATCATAGCAAGCTAGCATAATGAGGAAAATGATCCCCTCAAAGGCAAAGAAAACACTAATGAGGCATTTATAATGTGGTTTAGACACGAATGAGTTAATTGTGATTTCTTACTGTGCATTCGCATTTCTCTAATGTGTTGCTGCAGTATATTGCATGGTAACGGGAGGTTAAGCTGTTTGCATGTTATCAGAAGCTACAAGGTTTTGAACACTTCATGTATTTATTACCGCTCTTTATGTGCTCACATCAACCCCCAGTGATGCAACTATTCCATAAGCATCGTTTTAGTATTACTTTCTTTTAGGTATTGTCTCAATTGTTTAGTAAAATGGAAGGCTGTAAACAACCTCTCAGTCATGTTGCAGGCTTTCAGGTGGAAATGTATCCCATATAAGGACAGTATTCACTCTCCTTTTCGCTCTGTTTTGGTCTCCACCTGGTCCTGAGAGCTGCTAAATGCTCCACTGTGTCACCAGGTAGTCACTTACTTTGTCTGCCTGCTGTTTGGTGCCGGGCAGGGAGTGTACAGGGGGTTTGTTAGAGCTTTATTGCTAAAATCAACTTACTGCAGCCGGAAACAGTGCAGATGAGAGCGGCGACAGTGACTCAAAATAGGGTTTTGTTGCTTAGCGAAAAAGCAAAACAATAAGCTGGAAGATACTAAAATGATTAAAGTCGCCCTGCAAAATTGGCTGATAATTTGGGTTTGTCACTACACCTGTCATGTCATTGTTAATATAAAAATATAAATGAGTGCAGCTTTAAACATCAAAACGTGTCAGCATCCCACAGCCACATGATTGATAAGCATTCACAGCCTTTATTATCTTTTAACTAATCAAGCTGTTTCATATTTATTTGATTAAATATACTGTATTTTCCTTTTTCCAAAACGTCTTTTTAATCAAAACCATTTCAACTTCATGTCAGTTTTTTATACTTTCACCAACTCTGTTTTTATCATTTCATTTTCTTGAGTTGTTCCCCTTGTTGTCGCCAACTGTTCTTGGCCAACACGTCTGTTGTCTGTCATCGCGTTGGCTGAGTTTTCCTGCTCACTGAGCTCTGCAGAGAACGAATGGTCCTCTTGTGACTTGTTGATCACTTTGCTCACAGTGGGAACATATGGCAACATCTTAGACGACTGAGAGAAGCATGTTCCATCAACATAATCGGATTTGCAAAGGTCACTGTGTCTTGTTTTGCGAGTACACAGATGATGCTTTAACTGACAGGGATATCAGACAGTAAGTTATTTCCCCTGCAATTAAAGGTAATACAAATCCTCTATGTCTTCATTTGGAACGTGTGCTTACGAAGCCGTGATAACAACGTCTGCATGTCGCCGTCTAAAAGCCACCGAGGCTAAATTTAGCTTGTGAGCAGGTAACGTAATGCAGGAAATGCAAAGGCTTAGTGAAAAGGGAAAAAGTTGGGAATATCACAGCTCGTGAGCTCGAAGCTTTCCGAAAGGTTCCACTCGGGAGGTCACGAGGCTTCACATGGATTCTCCTCATGAACATGGTGAACACGACCCCATTCCAATATATATATATATCTCTTGTTGTTCAGGCCTTTACTGTCAGTTCTGCTCCTGTGTTACTTTTGTGTCAGTTCCTACCTGTATCAGTTACCGCCAGTAAAATCGATGGCTTAACAGTTAACACTCAGCCATGTAATTTGATTAACTGGCTTTCACGCTGCTGCATTTGAAAAGTTCACTTCTCTAGCAGTTGTGTCTAATAAACCGCTGAAATATGAACCATTTAAAGCAGTTTTTCGGATCCTCTGGGTTGTTCAGATGAGAATGATGAACTCGCTGGCCCCGAGCCCCGAAGACCCCAAATGAAACAAAAATAAAGCAAAACATGATTATTCTGCCAAGCGGAACAACACCCACAGTTTTGACTGTGTGCCAACCACAGTTCCAGGAGGTTACAGCTTGTAACGTGACCTCTTTGACCTTGCAGAACTCCTTTCCTAAGGCCACGGAAGGTTAATGTTGTCTCTGGCCTTCCACTTGACACTGAACATTTCTCTGTACTCCGTCCACTTCCTGCCCTGCCGGTGCAGGATAGACACGGACTCTGACAGACCTCTCGAAACGTCCTTTCAGGTGAACATCACCTCCGAGAGTGCCAAGTCAATAAATAAGTCACTTCGGAGGAGGCGCCTTCGATGCTGTGGGTGAGACGAACTTCTCAAGAAAGTGAAAATACATTCGCTGTTTGGCCGCGTGTGTTTTTTTAATGTGACAACATCCATTTGGACAGAGCTGTTCCTTTGCCTTACAGATGCAACTGGCTCTGCACAAACACCTCGGTGCTGTTTGAATATGACGAGTCTTGAGGTTTCTTATTCCTCATCTGCTGCGTAAGCCAAACAAACATCCAGGATCTTTATCCTCGGCCCGTCTGTTATTGTTTGGCTGTGTCTGTGAAGGTGTCCCCTCGGGCTCTGGGAAAGTTGGGAAGGGTATTTTCTCACTTTTTTTGACATTCCCTGTGCGATAGTACGGTAGATTAATGTGAAGAACAATCGGATGCTTGGAAAATGGAAATAATAGTCAGTTGCAGCCCTGCATCTTTCCCTTCTCGTCAGCATAATAAAGCGCACGCCACAAGTTAAAGGGGACGCGTCACGTTCATTTTCAGGTTAATACTTTTTTTATTTTTGGGTTTCTACTACAACACATATTTTTTTTTATTATATATTTTTAAATTTTTTTATTTTGCCAAATACTGCACCTTACCTCATCTTGTTGAATATTTCACCTGACACCTTCTCAGCTCATCTTATTTAACATTTTTCTACAAATATATGTTGTATAAAACATTTTGCATTTGTACATTTTTGTAAATTTTTTGCATCTTACTTGTAAATACTGTCTCCTACTGTGTATTGCAACTGTTGCACAACACCTTCCCTCGGGATAAATAAAGCTCTATCTTATCTTATCTTATCTTATCTTATCTTATCTTATCTTATCTTATCTTATCTTATTGTATTCATACGGTCTGCTCTGATCGTTCAGTGCGTCCGGATCAATTCCCCTGTTCACAGAATTTATTTTGCAGCTACACCTGCTTTATAATCCAAGACATGGAAAGCTCATGTTTTACATTAAGGGAACTTTAAAAAAACAAAAATCTAATTCATCAGATATGGTTGAATTTGCTTGATATCATGCTTTGTTTGACTCATTCCTGCTCATGTTTTAAGTCCTAATTAGTGTTAACAAATTAACATATGCCCACAGGTTAGAAATGTTTGTTTTTTTTTCAAATCAATGTGTTTTCTATTCAGGTCCAATTTCCTGATTTCCCTCACACGCTATAATTAGTTGCATGTGCTTGATTGCGTTGGTCTATTGATCGTCTTTCTTTGTCTAGTGTTTACTAAACAAATGAAGTGAAATTAATTGATAAGTGTGATGATCTCGGGATGATTTTAAACCCTTATCTATCAGCGACGAGTGTGCTGCGGGGATTATCGGTGATTATCAGGCACAATTACACACTGGATGTGTGCACGCATTGCTTCCTTGCTGCGTAATGGCCACTGCTCAGGTGGCAGACAGAGCATAGGAATTTTAATGCTCCGTGTTTATCCTCTATCTTTCGGATGCCACAGCAGCTGCGACCTGAGCCTTGATACGTCCCCTAATTAGACGCGATGGTTTAATCAGATCAACAAGCCGCAGTCAGCCAGTCAGTCACTCCGAACGGCTCCTAATGAACCAACAAGTGTTTGTGTTGAAAACAGACCTCATGCTATGTATGTGTGAAATGCCTCTCAGCCATGTGAGTGGATGGAGAAGGGAAGTTTTTTTTTTTTTTGTTGCCAGCAATGATATATAACTGATTAAGATAATGCTGGTAAAAATACCGAAAAAACCTCTTATTTTTGATCAGCAAGGGAGTGGAGGAATAATGCAGACACCTACATGATTCAATGTAATAACTGCAGATGTCACAGAGAATGTCCTTCGCTTTAAGGAGGGCTATTTGAATAAATCCCATTATCAATATGCTGAGGCAGTTTTTACATCACAGAGAAAAAGTGTTGCGTGAGGAAAAAAAGAAGAGTGAATGACAAAGGAGACAGATAGACAAGGAGAGCGAGCGAGATGTAAAATGGTGTCTAACAGAGATGAGAAACAATGAAGGAGGGGTGAGGAGATATGATAATAGATTCACTACAGAGCCAAACCAATTTCCATTCTTAACCTCATCCAGACCAGCTGATGATTAAGAACACAGCAGGGGTCACCTTGGTCTTTCTCCATCCAAAATTAGAGACACTAATGGATTCACGACATGCCCACAGTGGATAGAGTCGCTCTGAATTATATACCAATATATAATTCAGGAGTCTCGGAGTTAATAAGTGGGACGCACCATGATGGCATATGTATGAGGATATGCTAAGGAAGCAGCGTGCACAAGCTTGATCTATTTCTGTGCCGTATGTGGAAGGTTAGAGGTCAGACGTACAGATTCTTTTTAGGAGACTGAAGTTGTGCTGAAGAGGTGTTGAAGTTCACCTCCTGCGACCTTGGAGCTTGGGGTCATTCATGCACTTGTCATGCAGATCTTAAAGAGGCCCTGCAGTCGTTGAATGTTTCTCCTTCCAAAAGTCGAGGGGCTTGTGAGAGACAGATATTTAGAAGAATAGTTCGACATTCTGGGAAATGCACCGTCTCGCTGAGAGATTGGCGAGAAGAGATATTGATAGCGCTGAGTACGACGCTGCCATCAGCAGCTGCCTAGCTAAGCTAAGCGTAAAGGCTGAAAACACCTCTGAAGCTTAAAAAAAAACAAAACATGTTATATCTTGTTTGTTTAAATAAAAAAACCGAAGAGTAAAAACTGGAAGTTACTGTACCGGTCTAAATCGGAGTAGCGGAGGCCGAGATAATTCCCGTAATGCTCGATGGCGCCTTCGTAAACCCAAATCTACCTGATGAACACACGCATCTGTCAGACTAAACCAGTGTCCTTTAACAGTAAAGTGTTCACATTTGAGTTAGTTTGACTTGAAGTGTCGCAGTCCGTCCTCTCCAGCCACATTTCCCAGGCCCCTTCATTGCTATTTTTCTTCCAATCACCAGATGCCCTCAGACTTTCCCCTCATTTCCCCATCACCTAACTGCCCCACCCACCTGTTCCATTCCTCATCAGCCCCGCAACATGACCTTCAACGCCCACTGGCTTACCTGTTCCCACTTTCCCCGTCAGCCCTGCAGATATTTAATCAGCCCTTTTCCACTCCGTGCCAGTTGCCATGTGAGTTTGAGTTTCTGAACATGCGCTGTGTTCTTTGTCTTTTCCGTCACTGCTCATCCAGTTCTTCCTATGATTACTTCAAACAAACCACTTTAGCTGCTTTGAAAACTTCATATGCACCACAAGATTTAAACTCCTCCAGCAGCTATATTTCATACGTCACTTCGGGACCTTTTTAGAAGAGTTTAGAGCAGTCTTTCTCACTCTCCAGGAGTGACCCCTAGTGGTCCGTGAGTGTATTGGTGAAATGTCACATTTTAAATTAATATATTATAAGTTTAAAAGTGTTTCTCAAACTGTTTAAAAATGACTAGTATAGAGTGTAGCATAGCGACGTAGCTACGTGGGTTCGTTTTACGATCTTACATCATAAATGATCTGCGCCGTCAATTTGAGTCAACTGACCAGATGGATCGATGGCTCAAGACCAGGTCAGGTAAAACAAAATTAAATGAAAAATCTGACGCGACAGTCAAGGTGCATCGTCCTGATGCAGCTGGTTCAGCAGCTACAAGTGGTTCAGCAGCTACAAGTGGTTCAGCAGCTACAGGTGGTTCAGAATCTACAAGTGGTTCAGCAGCTACAAGTGGTTCAGCGGCTACAGGTGGTTCAGCAGCTACAAGTGGTTCAGCAGCTACAGGTGGTTCAGAAGCTACAAGTGGTTCAGCAGCTACAAGTGGTTCAGCGGATACAAGTGGTTCAGCGGCTACAGGTGGTTCAGCGGCTACAGGTGGTT
>CALSCE010000091.1:17893569-17927964 GCA_943593645.1 Bovichtus variegatus
AAAAAAAACTTAATTTTCATGAAAAAAGCTTGGAAGTCAAAATACTTAATTTTCATGGAGAAACATTTTTATTTAAAAAAAAAATACTTAATTTTCATGAAAAAAAACTTGGATGTCTAAAAAATTTAATTTTCTTAAAAAAAGCTTGAATGTGAAAAAAATACTAAATTTGTTTCATGAAAAAAGCTTGGATGTGAAAAAAAACTTAATTTTCATGGAAAAAAAATGTATTAAAAAAATAATTCTTAGTTTTCATGAAAAAAGCTGGGATGTGAAAGAAACCTTAATTTTCTTGAAAAAAGCTTGAATGTGAAAAAATAAAAAGAATTTTCATGAAAAAAAAGCGAATCTGGTATTCAGTGAAATCTCACGCTGCACTGATCTGAGGAAGGTCTGTGTTGCAACCAACAGATCCAACCGTCCCTTCATCCGCCCTCCACTGACATCCTTTTCCTCTGTTGGCTCATTTATCCCATTGGAGTGTAGCCTAGTGTAATTGACTCCAAAGTAGAGCTGAAATTGTTCACAGTAGCGCCATAAATCCCAGTATTATAGAAGGGAAAATGGCATGGAAAGTCTTTTTGTTTTGTCTTTTTTTCTTTTTGAATCATTGCTTTCATTTAAATTGCAGTCGGCTTGACGGCCTAATGTGAGCTCTTTCTAACTCTGAGGAATATTTTATACACAGTTGGCCATAACGTTTCACTTTATAACCATGTAAGCTTTTAGCCTTCTGTCCTGTAAGATTCTCACATAACATGACCGTAATATTAACTACATTGTCAATGAAAAGCCACATGTTGGTCTTATCTTCAATATTATAATCAGCTGAGAGCATTCAAATAATCATAGTCATGTATAGGAAAAGAATGCAGAGGAAAAAAACAATTAACAGCATAATCAGAGGGGCCTAACAGCTAATTGCTGCCTGTTCTTGCTGGCCTTGTTATCACACGAAGGTAAACCACTCGGGCCGTACACTGATGCATGTTGGAGATATTTCCATGCCACTTCATGTGTTTCCCATTATGTTGGGGTGAAAAGAGACCCATGATCTAATGAGTTTGGATAACAAAAAACTCTATCAGGTAACAGAAACAGAAATTAAATGTGAGGCTCTGGGAGAGAAAGTAATCTCTTTTATTATTATGTTGCCGATGACTTCGATGACTGTAACACAGGCAACCATGTGTCCTGGAGTCCCATGCACACACGCCACTGCTCCGTCCTTTTTTTTTTGCTACACCTGAAGGGCACACATGACATTATTTCCATTAGAAAACACCACATTACATCTTTCCTCCAGCAGCATCCAATTTCCTAGCGGGAGCCTGTGCACGCTAACAGGTTAATAGGTTCAGTGGTAACCCCGTGGTAAATTGTTGCTCTGCCGTGGTTAAGGGAGTAATCAAAGTGGCTGATTGCGGCCCACTCACCTGACCTGATCCCCGGGGGTCGCGCCATCAAAGTGGCCGGTCACACCGCTTCTGCTGCCGCCGGCCAGGCTCGCAGATGGCTTATTGAACGATCCGGGGCTTTCAGAAGGGAGATAGAGGAGATGAAGAAGAAAAAAGCTGAGCGAGGGAGGGACAAAGGACAGAGGTAGGGAGGAATGGAAGATATATGGCTTGGAGCAGATTCTGAGAAACTGAATATGGCACCAAAGTGTGTATCATGTTGTGAATCAATGACTTTGTCTAATTTTAAGTTTGGTACTTGAAGTACGTGAAGTAGATGTGAAAATGTTCTGGCTCTACAGCTGTCCTCCCCCTCTGTCTCTCTTCCTGCCTGCAGCTGTCCACTGAGCAGCGACTCTGCTATGGAGGATTATTTACGTTACAGTCGTGTGCTTCTGGTTTGTGTGAGCGTCGTCTCCCAGAGAGAGGACGAGGTAGAAGGAAGGGAGCACAGAGCGGGGAATAGACGGAGGTAAGTAGGGGCGTGAATCTTTCGGTGACTCCTGATTCGATTCAAAATGGTTTCTGGTTTCAGGACGTAGTGGTGCTAATTACAGCGTCTACTCCAGTCCGCTGTGCACTAATAAAAACTGTAGCAAATGATGGCATTAAAGCAGAGTAAAGTGTGTATAAGATCAGGGAGACTTTTGAAAAAGTTACTGATTGGAATAATGTGATCAGGCTAACTTAAGACAAATGGGTGACATTTATTCATGCTAAATTTGCACAATTAAAACATTTCTAAATAGGTTTTAGTATATCTCAATTCTCAGTGACTTCAAGAATAACAAGGTCACTTTATAACAAAAATAAAATTCAGCCTGTTGCATGAATAGAATTGGTAGGTCTAAGCTCGCTGCCTTTTTTATTTCTCAGAAACTTGCCAATTTTAAAAGTTGGACACAAAATATTACTGTGAAACTAGTATTTTCTGTGATTTCTTTCAGCAATTCACACAATAATACTTGGCACAAGTCTGACTTGGTGTGTAGGATTACTGTCCATCAGTGGCTAAATCTACATTTTTATTAATTTGTTTTAAAAGATTTTTGGATGTTGTGAATCGATTCAGAATCTTGGTCGATAAGAATCTCAATTCTCACATGAATAAATTTTAATTTTTATACGTATTTTTTATTTTACCCCACCCCTAGAGGTAAGGAAGGATGAAGGAGGAAGGACACATGCAGGTAAATGGGGAAGAATGAAGAAAAGGTAAAGGCTGAGAGAGATGCAGGGATGGAGGGTTTAGAAAAGAGAGGATACTTTTAAGTATTATGTACAGAAGAAGAGAGCCAAGCTGTCGGGTCACTCGGTCAACATGACCTGTATCAACCTTTTGCAACACGCCAGCAAAACAGTGTTTGAATAACCACTGCTTTCCTTTCGGCCAACATGACCCCTGGACCGTGGGTCTGAATATTTATAGAGACAACATGCAGAGGAAGAAGCTCTGCTGCACATTATCCCAGCGAGAAATTCATCTGCTATTCCCTCTCACTGCAATAAAGGCTTTCCAAAGCATTTTTACCCTAATAAAAAAAAAATAAAATAAATGATAATGCACCACATGCAATTCTTTTCCCCGGTGAGAGATCCATTTTCGCTGCTAGCTGTGGCCAGTTTCCCTTGCCCTGATTATCACAGCGGTACTGAGCTTTTCACCTTGAATGTCCAGTCATATCTGCAGTAAAGTAGTTAATGACTTTGGGTTGAAGGACAAAAAGTTGGAAAGAAAAGATTTGCAGAGAATCACGCAGCACACTCTACCAGATACTAATTTTACTTCTCTTATGTACTGTTTCCTTTCCACCATTGGATGTTTGATTGCAGGTTCTGTTAATAGACGTCCCTTTCATCTCGATTGTCCTGTCACTTGATGATGTGGGAGGAGAGACGAGTATGATGATGAGTATGATGTCAAATGATCAGGGAGTCGAGCGGACGAGCAGTCAGACAGACGATCTACTGCGCAGATGTGGAACGCATCCTCCTAGTGGGCAGTATGAACAGAACTGCAACGCGCCTGCGGTGTCCGCATCCATATAACCCAGGCTTAAGTATTGGACTACAAGAGAGTTGCAAGCCTGCAGTTATTCAAAGCTTCGAATGGGTCGATTTGGGTTCTGGGGTTGTGGCTACAGGGATTGCACAGGCTGGTGGAGGTGGGGCCCAATTTGATTTATTTTTTCATGGGGCCCAAAATGCCTGGCGGTGCCCCTGGACAGGTACTCACACAGCTCAACTTTTAGGCAGAAATTCAAATGTTTTTTTTGTTTTTTTTAAGGCACAGGCAGATACTTCTTAAATGTGATATAGAGGCAGTTAGACACAATCAGGCGTTCAGACAGGTGGTCGGTCAGGCAGACAGACAAGCAGTTAGACTGGTAGGTAGGCCGCTGTGTAGGGAATAGAATTACCATTCAGTGCTGCTACAGCCCTACAAACACAGACAGCATGGCAGATTAGCCACTCTCCACTGACCAGAAGCTCTGGACGACCCAACGGAGACACAGAGAATGAATGGATCATTTAACAATAGGTCCCTCTTCTTGGAAGGGGAGGAGAGTAGGGGGGTAAAACGACCAATATGGCTGCCAGAGAGACAACTGTGAACACTGGAGGATTGAGCATGGAAAGGTTTGTCTTGGTTAGGGACACACGATGATGAAATCGCAGTTACTGTCCAGTGAACATCACAGTGAAAACCTTGAGCTTTAGACAATGTACACGAAGAGCTATGAGGTGTGTTTCGTGCTCGTACGTGATCACAATGCAAACTGAGGGCCGACTGCTTGGTTAAATTGACTGGAATGGTGCAGTTTCAGCCTCATTAGCCGATCGCTGCCCATTAATTCTATTCGAATCAGTGTTGTGATGCAGAGTTTCTGGTGTGGACACTATCCACGACCTTCTCATAATAGATCACCTTTTGTTACTTCAGTGCAGGAGGCGTAGAGCGAAATCGTGACAGCACAGTAAGAGCAAAACAGCAGGTTATTGTATGTCATTTATTAAAAATTCAACATGACCTGTGGTTGCACTGCATTGTGGTTGAATAAGGCTGCTGTGGGTGGAGACATGGACATCATTGCCTTCTGTGATGAACTTCTTTTGTTTTTTTTTGTAAAACCGGACTTGACAGCCAGATTTGGTGATCACTAGTTTGAAACTAGCTCGTATAGTTAATGCACTAAGAACTTCAGAAGCGCTTTCTAGATGCTAATTTCATGACTTTTCAAGTAGTTTTTGTTAAGGGATTCTTGTCATTAATGAATTCAAACAAAATGCCATTTTCAGTCTGACAGAACTTTTTCACAGTTTGACTTGGCAAAGTAGAAAAAAAGCACAGGTGTTGCTAATAACACTAACGGGGTCCCAGTAAACCCTGATTGGTGACTAAATGGAATTCAGCCACAATTAAATGCATTATTTTATGTCAAAACGTCTCCTGTGTAAAGGTCCATTATCAGGACATTGGTACAATAACACAATATGCAACACAAGATGTCTTTTGTTTTCCACTTCTTTCTGTTCTTTGGATCTGTACTTTGAATTTGCATAGTTAGCTCACACACCTTTTTAAATGTATTCAAAACTCTGCAAACTCTTTTTTTTATTTTTTTTTATTTCTCCTCACATACCTCCCTGTGCCAGGTTGTTTGTTAAGGTATTTTGCCTGCTCACAGGCGCTAAATGATAGGGAGAGATTTATTCCAACTGCTGCTCGGGTCAAAAGCCTTGTTTTGCTTCCGGATGCAGTTTAATAATGCCCATAACAAGGGCTGACAGAGAATTAATATAAATTACAATGGAGCAAAGAGTGCCTGCAGACTTGTCTTCATTAATAGGTAAGTGACAATATAATTTTTGTGGGGTACTCTTGCCAAGAGGCTCATACAAGGCTCTGCACAGGCGGCCGTCCTGAGTTATTTCATTGTTTTTGAGCATAATTAGCTTTTGATAAAGCTTTATGACGGGGGGTAGACGAAGGCAGGAAAGGGGAAGGGTAGAATAAAACTGCTCTAACAGGGTATTAGCCTCTGGGCCCCCGTCCTCTTATTGTGGGGTCTGGACTCTCCCCGTTATGTATTAGGTTATATTAATTTTGAAAAGTGGTATCTCTTGCAGGGAAGGGGGGGCCTCTCTTTGATGTGCTCTCTGCGGTTTCCCCTGAACCATTTTTCATGTGGGTGCTCCACTCCGTATTGATTAAGCCTCATAAATTGTGAAAGAGTATCGGGGCGATGCAGAGGCCTAAAAGCCGCCCTAAATAGGTTAATGCTAGGTAGGGAGAGCCAGCGAGGAGCAGAGCAGCCTCGTCTCAGAGCGGCTCATTTGAAGGCACTGCTGAGACCATGTATAATCCCTTTATGAAATTAACTAAACGTGCAAGGAGCTCTTTATCCATGTCTCCCTTTGTCTCATACAAATAGAGATGTGTGCACGCTGCTGCTGCTGCTTGGATGTTATCATCAGTTTGGAAAGGAAAAAGATGAGAGTTGTAGTTTTTCAATTCCATGTTGGAAATATTCCCTACGTAAATGACTCCCTCGTTCACGACTCTCTATATAATAGACAGTATTTTACATGCAGTTCAAGGAGATTTTGGACATTTATGGATTGTCTTCATTTTGCACCATCACTCAACTATTACATTTGTTAGTGGACCTCATTGGAGGGATGGCACCGAAAAAAAAAAAAAAAAAAAAGGCTTTAAGATGAAGAACTTCAGCAGCAGTGAGATTAAGGTACTGTAAATAAACAAAGTAAACATGTGATTTTTACCAGAGTGTCATCACTTACAGGTAAGTCAATGAAAAAGAGCATGCGGACACTGAAATCTGTGCAACAATCTTTTTAATCAGCAAACGTTTGTAAGACTTTCTTCAAGGCAAGAACAGGTAGCAAGTGAATGCAGCAGATTCAAGGATTGTCATTTGATTAACCTTAAGGCAGAATAAGACACAATCAGTTGAACTTGTGTGGCTAAACATCAAGGGAATTGTAGTCCTGGGTATGGTGGAATACAAGTTGAAGACACGGTGTCTATAGTGACAGTCAAGAAACATTAAGTACAAATATACAAACGACACGATGTATGGCCAACAAGAAAGAATATGCAACAATAGAGATGAACGCTATGGAAACATGAGGCTTCAGCGATCATAAAACATAATGTGTTATAGTCTATTCATCGCAAAACGCTCATGAAGACCCAGTGGTTGCAATGATCCTAAGGAGCCATTCAGAACGCGTGAAATATCATTCTTTTTAATAAGTCTTTATTGGGGTCAATGGACCAAAAATGTAACAATCCTAACAATCATTATAATTACTCTAACACACTTTATTATTTGATATTCGTTGGTTTTCTTATTTTCCTCAAATTTAAAACGTATATTTCCTGATGTTGAACAAACCATTTGTGGACTGTGAAAATGACTTGTTTTTTACTTATCTCGGTGAGAATGCTCTGCTAGAAAAACATGGGTGTATAAAACAACAAATCGGATACGAAGGAAAAATAAGAAGAGATTTGCTCCCTGCATGAGGCCCAATGCACTAAGTAGCATATATGCTGTGAATACTTTCACATAATTCTTCCGTTCCACTCTGGGATTTTTTTTTTTAAACGGCATTTACAAGTTTATTTGATCATTCAAACGGAAATCTGGCAGCGTTACCATAGCAATAAGCAAATACCATGTCACTTTGTTGTTGCTCAGAGTGTGATTACGAAAACTGGAGATCACTTGCATAAGCTGCAAAGAGACATTAGACGTACAGTGTATATATAGCACATGCACTATAGATTGCCTCATTCCAGGAGAAATACTACAAGGATTTGACTAGGACGGAGAAATCGGTAGTTGTCAAAAACGCTAAGCTTTCGGCTAAATAAAAATCACGAGAGATTTGTTCACATGTTCTCTCACTGGTGGGTAGACTCCCTATCTTTCTCAGATGCATTGTGGAGGAGAGATTTGAAATATTTTAACTTATCGTTGGATTTCTTTGTTATTACATTTCATTCACCGGAGACAATTATTATTTTAGTGCTTTGGCGTACCACATGAGAATAGAATGAGGAGAAAACGCACGAGTTAAGTAAAAGCCTGTAATATCCGCTGCACGCCTCTTTTCGCGTGATAAACGTATCTTACGTTGTTGAATAGATTAATCATCCAGAACAGACATAAGCAGCGAAGCCGCAGATCCATGTGTGTGTACGCTAACACACACAAGTCCGTCAAGTACTACTGTATATCTTTCCTGCTGTTTAGTGCGCGTCTGTCAAAGCTGAATATGTGCTTACAGTCATGTGTACTGATCCCACAGATACTGACGCGCTTAGATTAGAACCACCTCGCTCCGTTCCCATTCATCACCCCAGAAAGCTCGCTGTCACTGCGACGTGAGCGCGGACACAAAGATAAATGTCTGTGTTACTGCGTTTGTTTGGTACAGTGTACAGTATATTTGAATGTGATTTCCCCCTTGTGTTTGTGCTGAGTGTCCTACATGTGTGTGTGTGTGCGCGCGTCCTCCACCTCATCCCGCGCATGGAAATAAGGTACGAGTCGTAACGTGCGAAGCAGGGAGCCACAGTCATCTGTCTTTGTCCAACGCTGATGTCCTGTTATATATCAGAGGCAAAGATGAATGCAGTTAATAGACTGTGACACAGCCATTAACTACAGCTGTAATAGAAGTGTAATGGAATCAAACAGCCATTTCTCTCCTCAGCATAGGCAGGCACAGGTAAATGTTTAAAGAGCGGTCGCCGTTGAGGCACCTGTCTCTTTCTTTCTTCCTCTCGTTACGTTTCTCTTTTTTTTTTTCATCTCATCCTGTTCCTTGCTCTTTTTCTCTTGCACATGTACACATCCCCCTCAGCCCCCCCCACCCCTCCACCTATCCCATCCCATGCATCAGCCCCATCCCTCCTCAGTCCCCGTTCTCCCATGGCGTTGCGGTCGTCCTTGAACCTCCATCAGCCTCCTCACCAACATCAAAACCAGCAGATAAAAGTGTCCAGTTGTCCATTTTCCGACTGATACTCGCCGCCGCCAGACAGATCCTCTGATGTCTGTATTCATCCGGTGTCTTGGGGATAAAATGTGACATCCCTCCCCACCCTGTAACCCCATTTGTAACTCCTTGTATATTCCTGTATGAAATTACCGTATTGATCGGCGAAATTGTCATTTATGGTGGAGCTCTTGAGTTTCAGCAGATAATGGAAGGCGTGTTATGCACCGTTGTGGACAGAAAATCGTTGGAAAATGGAGAGCAGTCATATCTGCACGGTGATAGTATCCATGTATGAACGATGCGGAGAGGAGTCATTGAAAGCTTATATGGCAACATTTTTCACTTTTAATGTGATTTTGACTTGATGTTGATCTCAATAAGCCATTTGACACTTTCCTCTAAAGCGCACACAGTCACCCATGTATAGTATACTGTAATGTGGACGTATCACTTCCACTATACAGGAAAATAGTTTCGTTTTTGAAAGAAACTGTGACTTGTAAAAAAACAAAAAGGAATTCCCAAACGGCACTCTTCATATTCTTCATCCTACCTGTGTCACAACCTGCAGTTTCCTCTTCTTTCTCTCTGCACTAACGGATACAGACCAGATGAATACGCTCTGCATCCAAAGCGAGGTGATGAAGTTCAGGTGCTGTTGCTCGCCGTCTTCCTTCTCCTCCTGCCAGCACGTGCCCGACCCCACCGCCAACCCCCACAGCACAGTCGGCACACATGGATGAACAGGTACGGAGATGCATGCTATATATTTATATGTATTTATACTACGCTGTCCGTGGAAACAAAGGGGGCGACCTCCAGGTCTGCAAAGTGAAGCCAACGCGGAAGTGCTTTAAACCTGCATTCTTTCCAAGGGCAGCAGGGGGCGACGCCACTGGTTTGCAAAAAAATAAGTGAGATTGTATAGAAGCAGATGAAGATTTGTTACCTCAGTAAACATTTTCCTAATGAGTTCATGGTCTCAATCGCTAGTTTCTAGTCTTCTTCAATACAGCATGATGTTCATTTAGTAAACTATGGTCCCATTTAGAGTCAAACAGACGATAAGGCCTGGCTTTAGGGCGTGGCTACCTTGTGTTCGCCAAGTTGTCAGGCCCACATAATCAGAAATTGGGGAACAAAGAGGAATAGTGTTAAGTGTCTGTGGTTTCTCTCGTAACTCTCTTAGCGCATTAGCTAACTTTGTCCGCTAGCGTTAACGCGTGTACGGCCAGAGTCAAAAACACAGAGTAAAATGTCGAAGCGTCTCTCTTCAATAACAATAGGTTCAATAGTTATAGGCATCTAAAGATTCATACGGCCTCCGTTTCTCTGAGGAATATTCTGCCTCAAACCTACATCATCAGGTTTACTAACAGAAGAGATGTCTAAACTGTTTGAGGCACTTACGTTTGTGGACTTTAAGTTTTTCATTATTACCTGTACTGGAAAATTATGCACATTTTCAATGTTTTCCAAATGAAAGGACACACAGCTCCTCGCCTGGAAATGAGACGTGTGACATGTTGCTTAATTTCCTGTGCCTAATCCTCAATTATCTTACTCTTGACAAAAACGTCAGACTTTCATGCTACTATGTCTCCCAACCGTTATTCTCATTTGTGTTTGCATGTCTGACCGGTGTGTACTGTTAAAAACCTGTTTTCGACCTGTTCCCTATTTGCCCACCTTTCTCCGGCAACACCAATCAATTCTGATCAAATCATTGTAATTTGCCTGCCACAGCCTGGCATGCTCGTGTGCACATCTCTCCAATACAGAACAAAATCAATCACGTCTCCTAAACATATCGACGGTGGCTCTGTAATGAGACGTGGCTCTGACCATTGACTCCTGCGTCGGCTCTGGATAAACTGAGAAATATAAAAATAAAACACTGGTGCCGTCACCCTTGGGAGACGTGGTTGATATCAGAATAACCTGAGCTTGATTCTGTACGTATATCTCATTACAATATGTTGCTGAAAAGAGGAGATGTGTGTGACTTTTTTCGACGCCTCTGACCTTGAAGGACAGTATCTGATGTCAGTGGCTTGTGAAGCAGTTGATGAGATTTTTGTCATGGCAGGAAAATATTATCAGAAATGTTCCGAAGTTACGCTTTCAAAGCAACGCTTCAAAACAAAAAGACAGAAATAGACGAGCACAACACTCTTCGGAGAGATTTTAATCTTTTGCATGCTAACGGGGACATATTTCAGAATTGATTGAGGCTGAATAAGCTCCATCCTGTCCAGCTGACGACAATCACGCGGTGATATATGAATTGTGTCTGCTTGGTGTTTACCAGAGCTGTTTAGCTGCTTCCTGTCTAATCAGACTCACCTGTTTCCGGCCCCGTCTGGGAGCGGACGAACTGAGCAGTGCATCATTTTCTGCTCTGATTAGACCTGGATGTCTGCAGACAACCACCACGGGGCTCTGCACCTGCCTCTTCTGCCGGTAAAACGGCATCAGAGCTTTTTCTTTGTCCATATTTCTTTCCCTCTAAACTCCAAATCATTTCACCTCTTTTACGGAAGCCCTGAGAGGCAAGTGAGAAAAATAAATTCTGGTGATTTATTTTTCTTAGTCTAATCAAAGTTGATGTTTATGACTGTAGAATGGGTGACAAAAAAGGTCTTGAAGGATAATCTGTGTAGTTCTTTTTTTTTCAGGGGAAAGGTTTTGCCAGGTTTTTAGTTCAAACTAAAAACTTTCATGTTTTCTTTCAGGTGACTTGCATAGAGAAAATGAAACCTATTTACGTAGAACATGGGGTACATGGGGTACTTCAGCCTCTTGTGGACAAAATGAGTATTGCAACAACAAACATTTAAAAAAAAAAAAATTATTTACCTTTTTTTTTTCAAATGTATTTTCCCCACTTGTTCTTAAGTCATAAAGACAAAAGAGAAAATATTTTAAATCAGATTTAGAAAATGGATCACCAGATTTTTGTTTCTCTCACTTGTCTCTTTTCCTGAGATGAATGCAAAATAATAAATGTTCAGATGCACACGAGACCAAAGCGTGAACTTGAGACCGACGTCAGCGCCTCAGCAGGCAGAGCGGCTCCACTGTTAGCTGAGGAGTAAATCAAGCTCAACTTGTCCTTCCACCTACTGTCCCCCCCATCAGTTGTTACGAGTCATTGCTCTCCGAAGCACAATCCAACATTCTGGCTGCTTATGTGGCTGCCTGCTTGGTTGGGATTTAGTAGTCTTGTAAATGATGTCATCCGTGGTACACGCACATACACACTCAAGGCCTCTTGTGTCGAAAAGTCCTGTTAGTCAGACAGATGGAGAATTACAGCTCAGAAAACTGTGGTTCGCTCACGTTCTGCAAACAGTCACTGGCACGAAAACGCACTTCCGCTTCGCCTCGGCCTCGCACACGCAGGTGGAGTCAGAATAAGACGTTTTCGTGTGAAACGCATTGGACTTAAACACAGGGTTTAATAAGTACAAGGGCACAAAAATGCCCTTGAGTGAGATCTTGTAAGAACGCCACGTTAATATTAGGAATAAGCTCTTTTCCATTACACCTTGTTCATATTTTATTCATTAAGCTGTTAATATTTACATCAGGTAAGTCAGTTGAGCCTATATAATCCGGGGCTTCTCTCTACAGGGAACTTTTTTTAAATCAGAAAACAACTGAGTTTGCAGTCTGAAGTGGTAGGAAGTGTTGGCACCTTTGCAGCAGAAGTAAAAGTGCCAACTCGACACTTTGCTAGCAAAAAATAACCAACCGATATGGTTATAAAACCTAAGGAAGATAGTGAGGCAGCAAAAAACAACAGCGTTTCTACTCTATGAGGCCTGCTGGGGGAGAAACGTTAGCCTGCCTGGTATACCCCACGCATACATGTATTAAATCATATTGTTCCTCCTAAAAACCTGTTGGCTTTGGCGCAGACACACATGCATGCAAACACCAGAGAGGAGACGTAATGTAGAGAATGAAGAGCAGGCACACACACACACACACACACACAGGCAGAAGGGAGCAGAGAGGCAGGCTCACCTTGCCGTGTACTCTGAATGAGATGTAAATGTGCTGCTCACCTTGCCACCTCGAGATCCCGCTGTGATCAAAGCGTTTTTCAGAGACATGACTGCTCTGCTCACTGTGAAAATCTGCTCTGAAGAATATCACTGCAGGTGTAGACATGGGTATTTTAATTACATTCTTCGTGTGTCTGTGTGTGTGCACACTCGCCGACACACGCACGATGTGTTTGTGCACGCTTTTGTTTTCGTTTTTTTTGTCTTCATATTTCGTGTGTTTGCATTCTTGCGTGTGTTTCTGTTCAGTGCATAGTGCGAGTGTGTATGTGCATATGTTAGCTGGCTAAAGTGTGACTCCAGGCTGCCAATGGTATCTCAAAGAAGCAGGTGGATCTCTGAGAAGCATCTTCTTTTTTTACACACACACACAGTGCTCAGAGGCTCAGCCACCTGCTGTTTACATGGCGAGCCTCCACGTCACAAAGCATATCATGTAGGTCTGTGTGTCAGCAGATTTAACAATATTTCACAACTCCTCCAAATGCAACGTTTTTGTTGCCCCTTTTACATATTCTGTAGCTAACCTTTGCAAATTCATTTGGGTGTGAAAGAGAGTGCGAAAGATCGAGGCGGCGATGGATATTAGCAACTTCATTAATGGTTTATGACAAGGACGCAACAACAGTATATGAAGCCCGTGACTCAGAGGAGCCCAGAGAGAGAGAGCGCGGCCACAAAACTTGAAGATAGTCAAACAATTTTCAAGACCAGCAACTTTCAAGTCTATAAAAATTGATCTGTTTGTCATGAGAGGAGACCCATTTGGGATTTCTCAAGTGTGAAATCTTTGTGAAATGGGTGTATCAATCAGAAAAACAGAGAGACAGAGATTGAAAGATGATAGAGGGAACGAGAGAGATGAGAAAGGAGCGAGTGGAAGAGCCGGAGAGAGCGGAAAAAAAAGACAATATCGCTTTAATTTAGTCATTGTTTCAGCTTTCCTAAATCCTTTCAAGAAGAAAAGGCAGTCTTCCAGCCGCCTCACTGATCTGAGAGGAACATCACTGCACTGTCAGAGCAAATATGAAAAGCACTTGGCTCCTGTTACATGTTCAAGTGTATGATATCCTGTATGTTTATGTTCCTAATGGCGCAGGGCTGCTGTCGGATAAATGCTTTGTATTCTACAGTGTTGTCGTACACAGCTGTTTGAATAAAAAAGCATTGAATCTGATCAATTAATCTGACAATAGGGTGTTTCTTTCCCTTTGTGCAGCGCAACAAGCATCTTCTCATGCCAGAACACAGTATTCATTATTATTATAATAATAGACGCCGCTGAGGACTGACGTCAGAACTCGGTCGACGTCGAGGGAACCTGCTGCGTTCGTCTGCTATGAGACAAAAGCAACGAGTAAGTCATATTTCAGAAATTGTAATTGCGCTATTTAATTTGAAAAAAAAGTAATCGGTTACGAAATTTTTGTGGAATTACAGTAACAAGTTTGACTTTGTAACTCGTGACTTTCTACACTGGCCGTTAGCTAGTTAGCTATATATGCTAACGTGTCAAACGCACAGACGTTTACTCTCGTGTGGGTTTGTTCCTCAAATACATGTGTCGCTCTTATCAGAGCCACGTGCACGCCGTGTCAGCACGTGCAGAAATCCAAAGCTTGCTGCGTTATGTTATGGAAGCTCAGCTATGATCAGACAATGGTGTATAGAAATCAAACTTCAGGCACGTGTGCGTGCAGAAGGAATACGAGGCCTTTATTAAGCGTGTAAGAGACTACAGAACAGGTTCAGCTTGATGTCTTCAGAACTTAAACTCTGCTTTGTTTGTATTCTAAAGAATCTAAAAGTGCAGCGTTTATGAGGTTTTGTGCATCCATTAACACCTGTCAATTGTAGAAGTGTGATTATTTCATCTAGCTAGTTTTACTTATGCTCACTGAAGAACCGTTATTAATAGGTTTGCTCAGACCTACAATTGTGAATGAAATGCTGCTGTTACTAAAAAGGTCTGAAATATGCAGACTTTGAAAGGTTTACAGAAATGCGCATTATAGATAATACACTGAAGGAAATGTTTTTAGTCTCATATATCTTTTATGTGTGAACTCACGTAACCAAATGATAAGAAAAGTACGAGTGGAAACTTGTATAAAAAGGTGCATAGTCTTGTGTGAATAGGGAGGTTACAAGACAAAGCTACAACTCAAGGTCACAACATCATGATGCGCCTACTGTCAAAGGACTCGTGCTGCCAAGAGGCGTGGACACGTGCACCAACCGGAAACCAACAAAGAAGATCATGTGACAGAGTTTACGTTTACTAACCAATGAGTGACAGGCAGCGCCTCGAACAGAGAATGTATAACACTTTGCACAAACTTGAATTGGGGGTTCTGAAACAAGCCAGAGACAGATAACTACACGAGTCAATTTAATTTAAATACTACAATACTACAAAACCACAGGGTCGTCTCAGAGGGATTTACGACCCGTACAACACATGACACACTCTGTGATTTGATGCTCAAGTCAAACACGTTAAAAAAAAAACTCAACAAAAAATAGCTTACATTAAACAGGAAAAATAAATTGGTATGACTCCCTCTCCTGTGGCCATTCTGGTGTGTGCTTTGTGTTACATTGTTTGATACAGTGAAACAATTTGCTGACTCCACTTTTTGTTTTTCAGTGTACACACAAACCCTGACGCACTGTTAGGCCGAATGCATGTCTGTATTTTGTGACGTGAGAGATTGCATCTTGTACCAAATGGTTTGTTCTTCGCTCTTTTGAGTTTTCTGTCACGCTGCACTGTGTTAATTGGTCCACCCGTAGTTCACGAGCACACTAACACTGTGTTGAGAAGGAGGAAGACTCGCAGAAACATAAGCTGGTACTTCAGGCTTCATCTACTGTCACTCCTCTGAAGAAAGAATCCGGGGAATCTCGCTTGGCAGGTAAAAACAAATGACATCAGGGGGAAAACAAGGAGGAGCAAAAGTCTGCAAAACAAGCAGCTTGAAAACCTGCTGAGTTGCTGTCAGCCTGCTCTATTGTGTCTTAAAGGAACAATCATAAGACACTAAGAATGATTGAAATGCTTTACGAAGGCTCACGAACACTATACCCACACTGCCTCTGTGCTGCCACGTCTCCACTCTGAATGTCCTCCACAACTCTCAGGTGCAGCGTCTGTCCAAGATGAACATTGAGTTTATAACAATACATCCTCACTTGAAGCAGACTACGAGCTGCCAGGTGTAATGACAAACCACGACCACACTCCAGACGGTGTAATCGCAGACACGTTGATATCGTGAGCCCTCGGAAGCTTTCATGCAATATGGGTAAAAAAAAAGAAATTAAAAGAAAGATGAGTGTCGTGTTCTTATATTTGGAAAGAGAGATACATAGAAATCAATTTCAGAAAACTTCTCTTCATATTAACTGTATTTATTGATGATGATATTATAAATATATATATTTCACATTTCAGTAGTTCCTCTGTCTCACAGATCTCTAGTTTACAACATATTTTATACCCTAACCCTTTCAGGTATAGTCTTCTCCCATTGGTTGGCTGGGGCCAGCTCCTATTGGCCCCTTGTTGGCACTTAGGCCACGCCTCTCAGCGCTTCTCTGCTCCAATCAGATCTTCTGTCACCTTTTAGGTGGTGTACTCTTCCTCTTCAGTTTACAAATATTGCTTCTTATTTCACAGTAGATTGGCCACTAAGTTACTTAATTCAATAACATCTCACATATCACATATTACATCTAAATAAGGAACAATAAGGCTCATTGTAACAGTTTACATATTGATTATTCTCACATGAGCAATTGGATAACTTGACCTTGACTTGACTTGACCTTTATACCTGCTGACAGGAATATTTTTGGATAAATGGTCAATTCACTCACATTTGTACATGTTTGTGGGGAGAGCTTCTGAGCTTTAAGCCTCTGGGTGTTTCCCGTGGTTTCCTACTTTTAGCTATTTCATTGCCCCTCAGGGAGCAGGAACCCATCGGCTATTGGTCTGATGACAATTAAGCATCTGGGGGAATCTGGGGTTCCAGCGTAGCCAGTGGATATCAGGAGAACGGCCTCTTCCGTGTGCCATTGTTAACGGCTAATCTCTTTAAACACATACCAATAATTGAAAAAGCCCTGGGTCTCTTTTGCTCTTCACACGGACTGTTTACCTGCATTTAACCCAACGTGATTGAGCAATACTACTCGGACTACAAACAGAAACCAGGACACTTCCGATGCCAAAACCTTAGCAGATATCTGTTTATAGAGATTACTCAGAAATTGGGAGCTAGTTAGCTAGCGGCCCGAGGGAGTTCTACACATTGCTTTTCATTCATGTTTTTTCAACAGCTGCTGAGTCATCTGCAGCTCCTGCACACTCAGAATTTGTCCAACTCAATAGAAAAGAGGGAGGGGCTCGCTAACGTGAACTGTTCTGTAATCATAGGTGGGACAAAGCACTTACCAGAACCCATTAGAGGTAACTGAGAATATAATGTATTTTCACGTTTTGGGTTAGCTGTCTTTGTTTGTGGCCACAGAGAGCCTCCGTTGCAGGGTCAGTTGCAGGGCAGAAAAGGTGCACAGCTCAACCAGGAAAAAACATCTCAGGAATCACCGTGTGACCGCTCACCGAACCTCTGTAAAATGTCACCATTACGTCTGATTTCAGGAGTGAGGAGCGGCAGCTAAAAGCCCCAAGAACGGTCAGCGTGCTCGTGGTCAGCGCTGCTGCTCCACCATAACATGAGCCGAAATGAAGCATGAGCCCCCTCCCCCCACACACACACACCCACCCACCACCATCACACACACCATCAGCACCTGCAGCTCTGCTCCTCTTCCTCCATTTGTCATCAGCCAGAGAGAGAGAGGGAGCGAGAGAGAGAGCTACCTGAAAATGAGTGTGGTGGTAGAGATATAATTGCTTTCTTGTCTTTTTTGGTTCCCTCCCAAAAGGAGAGGAGGCATAGCTGTGAGTGACGAGGGTTATCTTCACCCCACTATCTGCTGAAGAAGCACATTAATGAATAGTGCATTAAAAGTTGGAGTCTGTGGCGCACAAAAAAAAAAAAAAAAAACACACTATCCTGCAACTACCGTAATTTGAAAACCACAATAGCCACTGTGCAATCTTGAAAATGAAAAATAAAGGCCTTCCGGCATTGCGCACAGAATTTCTTCTTTATTCAAACAAAGCAAAGAAAAAGTCAAATTCATCTGTTGTTACAGCCTAATTGATTCATTTCACACTGCACACTTTCCTTTCCGAGGACACACCATGTAAGCAAATATACATTCAGCTAAACACAGAGGTTACCATAAGGAAGGGAAACCAAACATGGCTGCGGTGTTGGATCTGGGTAAAAAATAAATAAAAAGTAAAAACATGACAACAAATGAATGTGACACCCTGTACGGTCCAATATTTTCTGCACCTTGAACCAAAACTGGTCGGACGGCTCTCTGGACAAAAAAAATAAATAAAAAAAAAACTCAATTACTGTAGCGCAAATGCTTGTTTAATTATCCTTATATGATAGGCTGCCCATCCATTACGTGGCTAATTACCATCCTATCAGACCAAATAAAACACGCTATCACACTCTGCAGTCTGCATCATTGCGCTAGATGATATCATTTCCTTTGGGAATCATCTGGATAACGAAATGAGGAGTGACCGACTCGTGTGTGTGTGTGTGCGCGTGTGTGTGTGTGTGTGTGTGAGGGAACACAGAGCTATAATTCAAACCTCTGAGCTGGTTTAACAAAGTAGTCATAGTAACGGCCAGCAAGAAATGCTGTGGATTGTTTGTTTTTTCTGTGTGTGTGTGTGTGTGTGTGTGTGTGTGTGTGTGTGTGTGTTCACCAGCAGACCTCTCTCTTCCTTCTAAGCTCCCCGTGGAGCGCAGTAAGGCTCTCATCTGAAGATAGATGCGCACTGCACAGTCCCTCACGTGCACTGCAGCCAGTATTAGAGGGAGCTGCTCTTCCCTCTTCATTTACCCTCATGTAGACACAATCCAAAGAAACCTGCCCGCCACTCCCGTTTACTTATCCCGAAGAAAAAAAAAACCCGTCCCCTCCTTAAGCCCTGCAGTCATTTGCTCCCACATTTGCTCCCCTTAGGGCCTCGTCACAGTGTATTCTCCTGATGAAATTCAAGCAAAATAAAAGGACTATGACTAGATTTTCACATCGGCCGGCCCATGTGAAGTAGAAGAGACTGTCATTATGCTGTTCAGTGGAGCAGCAATATCTCTAGCTGCTCGGGGACATTGGGTGCCTGAGCGTAGCAGACCTGCCCTCCTGCCTGTCTGTGGAACTGACTGTCTGCGCGTCTACCTGTCTGTCTGCATGGTTGCATGTGCGCCTCTCTGCTTTTCAGATTATCCGTCTGTCTCTGAGTCATTCTCCTTTACCTGCTGTGTGCATGCCTGTGTGCCCCGGGGATCGGGCTCTCGGCTCCGAGACGGCGCGGCAGATAATAGGAGCTTCTCTGGTAGATTACTGGGCCTGGTCCTGTCCCCATCAGCCTCTCAGTCTCTCCTCCTCATCCCAGCTCCTGTTTTACACTTGGCTGGTGAGGTTGTCGAAGCAATTAAAGCGACTCCTTCTCTGCCACAGTCCCTGTCGCTTTATTATTATTTATTTTTTTACCTTTTGCTTACTCTCCATCGTGCTCCTGATCTTCTCTTCCTGCTTCACCTGTCCAAGTACTGAAATATTGAACGGTATATAGAAGGGCAAAAGTTTCAGGAAGACAGGACGTCAGCCACATCCTCCTTCTCCTCATTCCTTCCTTATCATAGCTTCCTCTCTTCCCTATTTGTCTCCTTTATGTAAGACCTTGACAGCTGTCCTCATGGAGAGAGCTCACACTAAGACAAATAAGGATTCTGTCCTGCCCAGTGATGCATTTTGTGATAAAGACTTACTGCACAGGAGACCTGAGCAACGATCGCTCTATTTGAGTGTAAGTTCTGTTGTTGTGCTGCCTCTGTTTCGGGCTTTGGAGAATTCCTTAAGTATTGGCTACCTCACTTACAAGTCAAATCAGGCAAATTAGTGTATCATAAAAGTGTCTACGCGACCGGCTCAGCACCGAATGACAGACGGACAAAGTTAGCAACCAGCTGGTGAACATAGCGGAGCATTCAGCAGCCTTAGATCCAGATTGTTTTCTCAAGAGTTGGTGGAGACCAAACACAGAGCTAAAGGGAGAGTGAATATCACACCAGATACACGACGCCCAAACAATGTTGCTCTGTGTCTGCTGGATGTGTAAATAGACAACAGTTGATAACTAGTATGACATGTCAACTTCAAAGGTAATGTGTCAGTGTTGTGTGTACAGCTTGTTTCCATGTACTGTATTATTATTATTATTATTATTATTATGTTTTGGGAAATGTAGTTATTCAACTTTCTTGTCAAGAGCTTTCTGAGAATATTGATACCGCTTTTATGTGTGTGCCATGTGGCAGCATCCGGCCTGAAAATTTTAGCCAAAGCACAAACCTGCATTATCTTTAATGGCCAGCAGGGGGCGACCAAAAAGAAGTCTAACTGTATGGAAGCCTACGAGAAAATGACCCTACTTCTCACTTGATTTATGACCTCAGTAAACATTGTAAACATGAGTTTATGGTCTCAATCACTAGTTTTGTAAATGATGGTCCCATTTAAAGTAAAATAGTCGATAAAGCAGGTTATGCTTTAGGGCGTGGCTACCTTGTGATTGACAGGTTGCTACCATGGTGTTGTCCGCTCTGGGAGTTGTCTGTTTCTGCTTTCGAGCTTTCAGTGTGTTTTCAGTTCATGAAATTAGTTGTAACATTTTAGTTGCCTAAAAATCGTTCCATTGTTCTTACTCTGATGTCACTTCTGGTTCCAAAAAACCAAGATGGCGACGGACAAAATGACAAACTGGAGGCTTCGAAGCGGGAATCCTTCTATACACACTAACTGACACTTATACATAACTTCAGTTTATCTTTCTGCTTTTCTCTGTTCAGTGTTACAGTGACAGGGGGGGGTTACATGTCACATGTGCTAGCTGACAGCTCAGTCAATCAATCAATAAAGAAATCATTAACCGAATAAATAAACACAAAATTGACTAATGTACGCAGCAAATACATGCACAATTGAACAAACAAAAGAGCAACGTCAGGGCAATCAATTGATTAAATGATGGATCAACAAATCAATCATCCGAAAGAAGTGGTATTAACTGTGCTGATCCCCAGAAAGAACAGGCCACGGATAATCTGATTACATAACCTCCCTCCTCCCAGCCAGACCTGTCAATTTACTTTACTGTACATTAGAAACACTTAGTGAAATGAGGATTAACTAATGAAACTCAAATTATGGAAACTCTGCGCCAGCGGCCTTCACAAAGTCAATTGTTTATCCACCAGGGCTGAGATTACATTAAACGGATGATGTGGTTTAAACGCAGCTAATGGACGTATTTTAAGAAGTAAAAGACTTTAATTCATAGTAAGTATTTACATTTTTTCCTCCACCTCCTGTGCTAATCCAGGCCCTGTGGTGCTCATCTTCACGTCCAATGAAATCCAGCCTGGCACCCACAGCCAAATGCACAAGAAACTCGGCCTTTGCCTGCTGGGTCTGCCTCTCCCTCCATCTCACACCAGGGGCACAATTCCCTCTGACAGCTTTTTTAGTTTCTAGCCTAGCATATATATGTGTGTGTGTGCACGCGCGTGTGTGTGTGTGTGTGTGGAGGAGGGTCTGGGTGTCATGCATGCTTTTTTGCTAATTGCAGCTATTAGGCCTCCAGAGCCCGTCTCAGAGAGTAGCATGGCTAATGAGGAGAGCACAGTGAGATAAATGAGACATTGTATGTCTCATGTTGGAACAATGATAGAGTGACGCTCGATGACAGTCGAGGGCGCAGTTGGAGCCGGTACGTTTCTCGTGACCCTCATCCTAAGGGCGCTGAAGAGGTGTTACTCAGCTGTTTAGGAATTGCAATAATTAAAGCTATAATACATTTTTCTGCCCGCTGATTAGATCTTTGTCCTAGAAGTGTTGTCGGAGGCTATGCTGTTGTCTTCCTGCTTCTTTCTGAAGCCACAAGTGAGCGTGGAGTCCTTCAGTTGATGATGACAGACAGTCGCTGTCATGTGAAAAAGAAAATGTTCCTTTTCAGCCACAACATAGTAACTTTTTTTTTCTCCTTTTTTTTACCTTGAGTTGAAGGTAAGACAGTTTAAGATATTTAGTGTGGTTTGAATGAATAATAATAAAAAATAATGAGTAATGAGTAAAGCTCAGGATTTCTCAAACCCTACAGCAGCAGCTCATCCTTCAGTTTGAGTGGAACCTGCAGTACGAAACCTCAAGGTTTTCTACGCATCACCAGTTGAGTAAGTACGTTATATTATTGGACTGATGGTGCAGACAATAATGAATAGGGTGACCTTTTGTGTGTTTCGACATTCAGTGACAAAGTGATCATGTGTGGCAGACGGTGCATGGTGCAGTGTGTCGCGGGTGGAGCAGGTGCTAACGCGTCTAACAGTCGGGGAAAGTCACAAAGTTCAGCCTTCGGGTGCTGTTTTTGGTTTAAATCAAGTATACAGTTTGGTAACCTGGTGACACGAGGACCTGATCCTTTCATCTAACATCCAAACACAGTTTCTAAATATAGCAGAAGCACGCAAATAACCTATGTATAGCTATGAACTATGTTTTAGCTCTTAAGAAAAATGTGAAAGCTTGACAAATGTGTGGAATGATATTAAATTCCAACTGAAATCTGACCCCTTCCCCACACACACACACACACACTTTACACCCTTGGCCCGATTTAGTGTCGCGGCTCGAGTGATCCAATCACAAGATGGTCTCTAGTAGGAACTATTTTCTGTGCCTGCTCACACTGATATTACAGTGCGACGTCGTCTCTCTGTACCACAAACACACGGCCGCTGGAAATCGCTAAAATAATACAAACTTATAAATTACTTCTAAATAACTTACTATAAAATAAATGAAACTTCTCTTTGGTCATTACAATTGAAGCACAAACAAGTGCACAAATCATAACAAATATTCCTGGATATGATTTGTTTTTAATCAACATTTTGATTTCAGTTGAACAAATGTATTCCCAGCATACATTTTATTTTATAAATATGCCCCGGCCTTCATATTAGTATTTATTTTTTCGAATCACAGCACTGATAGTGCAACAGGTGAGATGTGGCTGTTTCCTAAACGAGGCAGATGTGTCTTTTAATCTGGGAATGGCTTTGGCTCTCACGACCTGCTAAGTGAAGGATGGCAGAACATACAACACCGACCGCGAAGAGGAACGACGTGCCGCTTGAGGAAATGTGACTTCAATATTTATATTGACAAGTTAGCGCGCGCGCTTGCAAATAGACGGCGTACATATGCTCAAATGAAAGGATACCTGGATGTGCGGGAAATTGCCTGACGCCGTCGGAAATGACTCTCCGGGGACCAATTTGCAATCAGCGCTCGTATTAACGCTGTGCAGCGGCTGCTCGCGCTGGTTCCAGTGAGGACGATAGCCAAGCGCTACAGCCATTCATCCCTGTCTCTATTGTCAGTCATAATGAAGTTATACTCTTCATTGTAACCGTGGAGAGTGAGAAACATCAAAGATCTGTCCTTTGTTCCTTCTCAACTCCAGATGAATGTATTCTTTCTTCCTCTCTCAATCTCCTCCTTTTCTCTCTTGGCAGTTCATCTCTGTTCTGCTTCTCTTTCAGGCTTAAATCGCTTCGCGTGTCGCTCCCCGCTTGCTGATGTTGCCAGTTTTCTTTCCTCTGAAACTCATCTCCATTGGGGTTTTCTTGTACAAATCCCTCTTTCCCATCAAAGACTTTCTTCCTCTGTGTTTCTTTTCAAGGCTAAATCAATACCTGGACACCGCAGGAGGCGAGGAATCAACCACTGGCAGCAACAGACAAAACTATTTGTATCTCTTAATTTAACTAAGAGGTCATCGAACGGGAAGTTTGATTTTTCATCCTCTGGACAAACAAAGCGATCAGTTTAAAGGCTAGCTTGTCAGGCAGGGCTGCTGTTGATCAAAAGGCCTCATTTACATTTCAATCTGCCACTGGCCAGATAAGACAACGACGGCCATTTTGAGATGGGCGCCATCTGTCAGATGTGCTGGGTGGCTAATAATGACGGTGATATTTCATGTATGTTATCACAATTTCCATGTGTCTATCTTTCAAATAACAGACGCCATAGTTAATGTGTCTCTCTTCCATTTTTAATGAAAACATCGGTTGCTGCAGGTTTTGAGATTATTTGCAAATTCAGAAGATAAATTGAGCAATCGCTACTTTGAGGTTGAGGTGGTAATTGACATCAATTTATTCAGCCGTGCACGTCAGCTCTCTGGACTGAGGATCAGTAATATACATCCTGAGAGTAAAACCCTGCAATGGATTTTTTTTACACAATTTCTTTTTACTGGAACGTCTCCACTTGACAAGATCACGAGAAAAACAAGGCCTTAAAGGTACATTTCATTCAAAGCCCCGTGTGAGGCCTGATTTGTGTATTAATGTGGTCCTGTACATTGTTTTACCAAGAAGTATGTTGACGTGCAGCATCTCTCCAGCAGCGCCGGGAACATGTTGACAGTCGGATCAAATGAGTTATTGAGTCTCTTCTCATTCCAACTCCAGATCAAGACCCTCGTAATTGTGAGGACAAAGAGGAGGCATGTCATAGATAGATAAACTGGAGGCACGTAGCCGATTATTTATTATCATTATTATAGGTAACGCCCCCTAAACACTATATAAGAAGAAGAAGAACAAGAATTGGAGAGAAGCCACCAAAAAAAGTTGTAAGAAGAAGAACTTCAGCAGAAGAGAAATCGAGGTTCTGTTAAATCATTTAAAAAATAAAATAAAATAAACGTGTGATTTTTCAGAGTGTCACTGCTGGCGTTTCAGAAGAATCAGAAAGCTTCTAAGAACAGTATGTACGACTTCCAGAGGCTGAAAACATGCAATGTCGTCCTCCAAGGTTTTCTTATAGCCTCAGATCAATAGAACGATAGTATTTCTTTAGCCAACACGTGTGATAATCCAATCATTGTAATAACTCTAAAACATATAATAATCTAAATGTCATTATATGATATTCATGCATTTTTCTATGGTCCTCAAATTTGAAACTTGCATTTTCTTGTGTTGAACAAACAATTTGTGAAAAAACAAAATGTTTTTTATTTCTTGGTAAGAGTTCTCTCGACCACTCGTGAAGTGTCTATCAATCGATGGCTACAAATGAATTATAAGTTATGGAAACGAATAAAAAAACGAGGGAATTTGTTTGTAGGAGTCTGTCGAAAACCCAGCGCTGTGAGTAATACAGATATGAATCCACCTACATGTCAACCAATGGAATTATGACTGTTCATTTCTCAAGGCCAGGGTGTGTGTGGGTGTGTGTGCGTGCCATTGTACTGCCTGGCTGCTGTTTAACTAACATGAACAAGACTGAGTCTGAGAGCAGGAAAGGAAAAGATAGAAACAGGTCCGACCAGCCAGAGTCACAGTCAGGAACACGCAACACTTTAGAGAACGAGCAAAACATCTGTTACGCTGTAGGGTCATTTAACTCCAATGACCAACATGTGAGACTTTTATTGCCCCATAGAACAAAATGACCTGATGTGTGTCAATAAGGCTTGTGGGTCAAAACCAGTGAATGATTTGCTCGACCACGGAGGCTTAAAAAGCCTTTTTCTCCCGCCGAGAGGCACAGCGGAGCAGCGCCGTCACGCCCGTCATTGTGCACGTTGTTCTGGTTTCAATAATCGTACTCGTGTCTTTAATGCAGCTTTTGTCGATTTTGTTGGAATTCCTTCTGGTGTTTGTTGGAAGTAATGGATTACTCGGTGCCCCCTTTAACTGCAACTCACACTGCGCGGAGCACGCTCACACATTTACGTGGTACTTCTGTAGGTGGCTGAAGAAATGAAAGAGATCCGACCATAATAGGATGCTGCAGAATTATAAGCCTTTACACCAGTTTTGGCATCAATTCTACAACTAATTTGAACCTTACTGAGAGGATTACGGATTGTTTTTTCATATTACTGTAAATACTTCAATTTGAATGTGAGACTGACAGTTGGTGACAGGTCTTGGCACTGATCTGTAGTGTGTGTGTTTTATATTTTGACTGTGGTGTACTCAACATTCTGCTGGCGAAATGTTTGATTTTGGTGTTTGTGAGTGTGTCCGACTTATTTCTATTTTTATTTGATACGTGTGATTGGGGCACTGAGTGTCGAGCGTGAAGTTGTTTGGAAGACATGTTCATTCTCCTGTAGCTGCGTACGGATGATCCAAGATGTTTTATGAAGACAATTTGATTGGTTTAGTTTGGCTGGTTGTATTTTAGATTCAAAATCTAGTTTTAACCAAACTCCAGCAAACGCATCAAACCTAGAATTGGTCTTGATTGCCCCCCCCCCCCCCCTCACCACACAATCACTCCAATCAGACCAGTTTGCAGTTAAGTAGGAAAGCCTGCATTTAGTGTTTTTATTTCCTTTTTACTTGAATTATAGGAGCTTCTGTAGCAGGCATTCAGCGTTTTAGAAAATGTGAAGCCATCAAATTCATTCAATATCTCCCACTTTCAAGTGTGTGCGTCTGCATCTGTGGGGGTGACTGCTCACAAGCACACGTAGCTCTCCTTTATCTTTTCAACTTGCATCTGTAGATCAAACGGCGTTATTCGGGAGACAGGTTCTGCGAGATGCTGAGAAATCAACATATTTTTCAGCATGTGAGTGTTTTATTGATCTCTGCAGTGTTTCATTTCATGCTGAAGGCAGGACTGCGGGTGAACCGTGCAGCTGAGTGGTGAGATGTACATCTCAGTAGATGTGGTGCAACACCACTGTCTGCTGAATTATTCTGTTTAATTGACAAATTAAACAGAAAAACGTATTAGTAACATCACACACTATATAACTTTCTTTCACCCGCTCCATTAAAGCTGTACAACTGTAACTCTTTCACACTCATCACATGTTCTCTAGGTGTAGAAATGGACACAGACAACATTTCACCTTTAAGAAAATTAAATGTGCTATTTCTAGTATTAAAAGCAGCCTGTTGTCCTAAAAAATGACTTTCCCATATTGCGAAACTGCATCGACAATTACGTCGGGGTGGATGGGAGGCTAAACCCAACGCAGGACTTTCACCAGGAGACCGCTGTCCGTGTCCCGTGTGAAACTAAAAGTCAACATTGACTCGTACGTACGTCATATAACGTTTTAAACGTACTGAATTTCATCCAAACCGTGATGTTTTCTCGCAACACAAAGATTTGATTTGTTTCAATTTGCGAAGCTAACCACCTAAACCCGGGAGAAAAATCCCTCGGAACATAATTGAGAATGCAATTTAGTTGTGTGGGTATTTTATAGGAGACAAGATTGTCAAACCTAACCTACCTAGTCTCACTTTAAATGTGGTTTGTGTTTGTGTGTGTGTGTGTGTGTGTGTTTGTGTGTGTGTTTTAGGAGTGAAAAGAGTTCGGAGGCCTCTGTGTGTTTGCGGAACTTAGAAGTGATTGGATACATCAACTAAATCAGCTCCTGTCTCTCTGATTTTCCCAATCAATCCCACTTTGGATACTGCAGCAGCCCTCCAGATATTTCCTCTGGCTGGGGATCAATAGTGGGATTGAATGATTGAAGACTACTAATGCAATTTACTTTTTTCCTCCCATTTGACCGCAATCTATTCAGAGGCCCCGAATAGTTTTCCCTCACTTTCTTTCATTTTAAGTGGGCTAAATGACAGATAGAGACAGAGAGTATTAGTGTCTTTAGCCTTGATTGTGATCACTGGCCTCAGAGTACATCTACGCTTGGTTTGAATTTGTCATTGTACACAGACTTTTCAGTGGTATCCATTTAGGTGAGTGCTGTTGCAAATCAGCTGGCTTTCCACCGTATTTACCTTGGCACAGCTCTGAGATATGCTGGCCGCTGTAGGCACTTTCCTTTGAATTCAAGGCTCTTTGAAAGTCTTGGCCATAGAACACAACAGGGCCGGACTCTATTATGTTCAACAAGTGCGAGCCCTGCAGAGATTTCAACCTCGGAGATCGCTGGAGCCGTCCACATCCGCGCTGACGAGGAGCGAGGAGCTCTGCAGCCATTGTTATGAGCTATTTAGATGCACGTGCAATCATCCAAACAGTCGGAGAGACCTTGGTCTCAGTTGCAGCTTTTCTTGGACCACTTGGGATTCAAAAGAAGACCCTGAATCTGTCCATCCGGGCACGTCACAGACTTCAAGAGCTCGGTGGCGAACAATAACCCGCCTTTGTTAATACCTTGCATTAGCCTTCAGCCTTTTAGTGTTCCAGTTGCGTCTTGTCCGTGGTGAACTTTTGGCAGAGGAAAATGAGATGCGGTGGGAGGCCTGAGAGAAAGCCTTTTACCGGTTTAATATCAGCCACAGGTATTAAGCTGCTCTCAGGGCCCAACAAAGCTCTGGCAAAAAGCCCAGGCAGGTGGGAGCTCAGACAACAGGGAATCAGATCATTGAGATACACTGTAATCTGGGGAAAACAGAGAAAACCAAGGCTTTAATGTTTGTTTCGTGTTGGAAATTAGCGTTAAGAATGTGTTGCCATTTGATGTCAGGATAAGGGATCAGGAAACGCTGATACCGAATTCACAAGTTGTGCTTTTTTTCCCCCCTTCATGTTCTCGCAAGCGCTGCCATTCCCATCATAATGTCTATCGCTTCATCTGGCCGCACCTTTAATTCCACCTCCATCCCCTCGTTCGTACCATTCTGCATCTCACATATTTTATGAGTTTTTCCCTTTTTGTTCTGGGAAACCGCTGGCAGGTGACAGGAAACGGATCCTCTGCCTTTTTCTTCTGCCGCGGCGTTTCGCACTCGTCATAGGTCTAATGCAATCAAGGCCGGCCACCTGCCCCAGCCACCGCAAAGCACCACTATTACAACAGAGCTTTTGTCTTTACGCACAAAGACACAGAGCCTCTGTTTAGAGAAGGACTGGAATGGAGAAGTGAAATGAAGGAATAAGAGATGGGAAGGAAACGGGTTCGGACGGCCTTCATGTTGAACTAAATTGGGATTCAGTGAAACACGCACATTACGAGTACAACTAATTCACCAGAGTTTTCGTTTCAAAGCTCTTTTTTTTTATTTTTTTATTTTGCTGTTGTCATGTGAAAACCCTTCTCATGTTTTAAATTCAATCGAAGGATTACATGGTTCTTTATGGGTTTAGAGAATTCAACGCCCCCAGGCATGCGAGACCATTTCAAAGAGAAAATATGTGCTATCACGCTGAGAAATTAACACGTTTCTTTATACGTGACGTTTTCACCCGACAGATGATTTGTCCTGTAGGTTATAGTTTTAAGAGGAGGGAGCCAAAGGTGCATGTTGATTTATTAAGGGTAACAGTTCAATATCTACAACACGAGCACAAGGGGCTTTAGTCACTGCAGCCTTGAGGGAAATAAAACAGAAACTGTTTTTGTGTTAAGCAAAATCAATATGTCCTTTGAATAGCAAAAACACAAGCGGCACAGGTCGTGCATGCTCTGTCCATTTGATAGTGTAAGCAGTAATAAAGTCTGATGTATATTGTTTATGAAGCACTAATACTTCAAGGTTAGTCGTGTTTTATTCCAGCTGATCATATCCTCCACGGCCTATATTGCAGCAGTCGTCATAAAGCGAAACCCTGTAAGCAGCAGTATAAAATCCCAGAAACAATAAAATTATAGATGCACGAAGCACATACGTACAGTAAAGACATGTGTGTTTCGCGGCTCATCTCACCCAATATTAGGGAGCACATTGGAACACGGCCCATACCCTGAATGGTTTCAATTCACTTACTGTGCCTAATGCATTTACATGGTGAGACATTTCTGTAAAAAAAAAATCCGTTGGCTCTCCAAGGTTGAGAAAATGGATGAGGATCAGACTTTATCGCTATTTTGCCCGACATTCGATAAGGAAAGTGAAGTCGAAACAGCCGCCCTTCTTCCTCTCACTCCCATTGAGGGGATGGAAGACGGCAGACTTGCCTCTTTCTTTTTACCCTGAGGGGAAAGTACGTCAGATTGAGGCTATCACCGAAAGGTCAAGCCTCTCCGAATCTCATGGGAAACTCCATTCAGGACTCACACTTCCCGTGCCATACTGGGCCGCGTCCAGCTATCATTTCTTTTTAAAATAACATTTCCGCGACTCGGCGGGGGGACATGAGCTCCAGAGGAGTAGAGAATGTCAGAACAAAGCTTTGACCTTTTGATCGGCGTGAATATAGATGGGCATCTAACACTGTTGATGTCAGAAATCCAACCTGTGTCTTTCGCATTAACCGTGCCCTTTCGCTCTGTCACTGCCCTGTGTGTGTCTCTCTTCAACACACCCGACTTTAACATTGAAGCATATTTATATAGCACCTTTCAAAAATGGGATTACAAAGTGCTTTACACAATATGTCAACACCTACGAGACATCTCCTGACATTTAATCCGGCGCCATCATGAGGATGACATTTTTTAGTGGTAGTTTTTTTTTTAATGAAATGTCTAGACACCTGTAGGACGGACTGGCGTGAAATTCGGTAAAGATATTCATGTCGCCCACATGAGGAGCAGCAACACATTCTGCGTTCAGCGCTTATTAGCAGCTGTTATAGCATGTTAACAAGTTTACCTACGATGGTCAACTTGGTCAATGTTATACCTGCTATCTGCTGCCAAACAGCAGCGTGTTAGCGCCGTCATTCTGTTAGCGTGTTAGCATGTTAGCATGCGGATGTTGTGTGTTGCAGCCTCACACAGCTGCTAGCTTGCCTGTAGACTCTGCTGCCCCATTTTGTTGCCTTGCAAATGTTGTTGATTTGGTCATTTTTCCTTGCTATTTGTGCTTTTTAACACAAGTAAGTAAGAAGGCTACGTACTTAAATGGTTTCTCTTTTTTGTCTGTTTTAATTGTGTTTATTGTTGTTAGCCTACGGATAAAGTTACTGCCGTTAACAGTCTATTGATGAACGACATGGATCAAATATTTGTGGCACCCTCATAGTTATTTCGCGTCTATATTTCACACACAGCGCCTGTAAGTGATAATGCCCGGCTCCATCTGCACTGTGCAACTGCGGCTCCGTCGAAAATAGAAACACGCTCGTTAGCGCGGAGCAGAGCGGAGAGACGCTTCTGAAACGCCATGCGCCGTGTCTGATGGGCTCGCAAGCTTTGTTTATAGTGGCCGCAATCAGCTCGCTATTGCGCAGCTAAATTCCAGGGGTACATTTTAGTTGACAGGCATGCATAACCATCAGGTGAAAATATAATCTATTTGGCGGAGACGACAGAAGAGACTCCGACAAAGACCTGATTGTTTGACTGGGTCAGATTTGTTGCTTACACACCACCGCTCTGCTGGCCTCTGAATTACTCTAAGAAAGGAGGTAAATCTCCATTGAGTCACACACTAGAGTTTCTGTAACAAGGCACTCTAACACAAAGTTTATCTTGATACAACTGTGAGCCAGCAAGTACTCGGGTAAAAATGTTGGCAGTAGAACAGACCCTTGAATGTACGGTGCATTGTTGATCAATTAATCATTGATTATATAGAGGCCGTTTGGTTGCACTGCTGCATAAAACGGATCATAAAATGAACAACAAATATAACATTTTGTACGTGTTTCTTTTTTTTTTTTATGACGTTATGACCCAGAAGTACCATAACTCGCTGAAACAATATCCTCAAAATACATCGAAATCCTTCTCGTGGCTTTGCGGAAGCTTAAAGCCAGACTTGTACCTCCAGCAGAAAAACAAAGACAAGTGCCTCTTTCGCTGTGTCGCCGTGACTCTGCTATCCTCCCACATGGCCATACACACACGCCTGCACGAGCAACACAGCCAGGGCAGCGTTGCCAAGTGGAGCCCGCTACCTCTTAAAAACCTCTGACATTTTGTGTGTTTCTGGCTGACAGTGGTGGGACTTTGTTGACACGTCGCAGCGGCTGTGAGGAGATGAGAGAAAGTAAAAGGGAAGCAGGGGCGAGATGATAAGAGGAAGAAAAAGAAGAGACGAGAACATAGTGAGAGGAGAGGAGCCCCGTGACAGGAGTGTTTTGAAAAGAGAAGAAGGAAAAAGATGAAGAGGTGGAGTCAAACGAAGAAGAGGGAGGCATGAGTTGCGAAGTCAGCAGTCCTGAGACCGGTGTGTATGTGAGAGCCGCTGGTATAGTCAAGTTAGGTAGTGTATGCGTGTGTGTGTGTGTATGTATTGTCCACTATGAGTTAAGAACCCAGATGGAATAGGTTCATATATCATTCTCCTAATGGTGTTGGCCCTGAGTCAAATCTTTGAGATATCTCCCTTTCTCTCTCATTATGACTTAACGACTTCAGGATCTATCTCCATTTAGCTCTTTTTTAGCTGGGCTGTCATAACTGTTGAGATTTACTGCGACTCCTCGACTCCCACTGCATTTAGCAACCCAAACATGTCTCGGCCGAGCAGACGGCTGGATTAATAGTGAGATTTCACTGTTTTCAAGCCATCAGGATGTTAATATCCTTTTCAGGTCCCAACAGGAGGCTTTGCTCTTGCAGCACACCCTCTACTCGTGAAGGCGGTGTTCTGCACTAAACCCCTAAAATGTTCTAATATAAATGTTGATTTTGTGAGATGGTATCGGTAAAAGAGGTCACGTAAAGGCGTGGAGGAAGCAAAATTTTGTTTAGCGAAAGGAGCATGTCACAAGATAAGAATGTTTTGTACTCAAGCGGTGGTTACAGTGATTAATTCAAACATTTGCATGGAATTGAATATGTAGACATGTGGGAAAATAACATCCAGAATGAAAAGTATAAGAGTGAGAGCAGTTTAGCAGGGATTGGAAATATTAGCTTATCCTCAAAGTGAAATGCAGTAATAATGATCATTTGATAAAACTTTAAATTACATTTTTAAGTAAACTGAGTAGAATTGGTTCAAAACTTTGCTTTGGTAAAAGTAAGAAATCTACTCACTTTTCTCAAACAATATGAGAAAACTCAACTCAACAGAAGCCTGCTGAAATTTGATATAGAAAATATGATTTACTTTTCATTTAAGTCAAATTAACTGCTGATAGTCGTGCTGCAAATATTGACTTTTTTCATTAACTTTATAACATATTAATCTGTTTGTTTAACAAATTTAAATGATGAAAATTGCCAAAAGCCTAGGAGGCTATTTTCAAACGGCTTGTTTCCTCCAACCAGCTGATCGGGTTTCAGCGATTACATTGCATACAGTCACATTTTTGTTTTTCGGAAACTTTTGTTTCGGGAAAATACGCTCATTCGCCTGCCTTAATATAAATGAGAAGAAAGAACAACATTACTGCCTACTCTAAAAACCTTTGAAACCTGGTATCAATCTTCTGATCCTACTCTCAGCAAAATAGCCAACAAGCATATTCCCGAAATGTTGAATTTTACGTTTAAAATGCACCAGTCTCTTCGTGATGCAGCATAAGATTGGCCTACAGGTCAGGGAGCATCTCAGGCAACCGGAGTAAAGAGACAAACAAATTGACCACAGATGACTGTTATTTGTCGAGGATCGGTGCTGAAGGTATCTGCTATATCTGGACCTGAGCATCGAGCGGCGTGCTGGGGAGGCCATGTGGTCAACGGAGCCGCACTCTAAAATAAACACGCTCCTACGAAATGATCCAAAACAGGAACAGTCATGCATCCAAGCCAGCGTTCATTAAAGTGGTCCGCCAAAGCTCTAATTATAGGATTACAGGGCAGCCAGCAGGACAGACACAGCAAGGGCCTCTGGTTGGATGAAGCTGCCCCAAAACACACTGATCACTGTACCTAGTGACCCAGGTATCCACCCAAAGGCACACACACACACACACACACTCCTGCACAAACCCCAAACACTCATTTACACAGCGCTCGTCTTTCTCTCCCTCTCCGCAGGAGCTGTGCACACTCGGTTTGAACTAACACACTATCAAGCCAAACGAGACGTATACCTGGGAAAGTATAGTGCTGATCGTGGGCCTCCCAAACAGACTTAAAAATAACCCCAAGGTGGAGCAGCAAGGAGAGTCAGCCCCACAGTCTGATAGCAGAGGGAGGCAGACAGCAGAACTCTTCTCAATAACACCTTATTATAGCCACAGACAGTCTGGGCTTTTAAGATGTTTTAAGAGATGACCCTGGGGAGCCTGTATCACCACTTAAGAGTCCTGAGTCGAGGGGAAGCGTGCATTCTTTCCCCCTTCGCCTTCTCTCTAGATATATGGTAATCTGTAGGCAGCTCAGGATCCCCCTCTGTTTTAGTCCCTTTCTTTTCGGTCCTTCATTCATTCCTTCTGGGGTTAGATCTGTAAATCAGTTTTGTAGTTGCTGCTTTCATCGAAATGGGGAAATGATTGTGGTTGCTAGGCTGGCCGCGATAGCTGGTGTTACGCAATGTGACACGATGTGACGCGATGTTACATGTGACGCGATGTTACATGTGACGCGATGTGACACAATGTGACATGAGGCGCGACGTGCTGCGACAAGATGTGACACGATGTTACGTGTGACGCGATGTTACATGTGACACAATGTGACACGAGGCGCGACGTGATGCGACAAGATGTGACACGATGTTACGTGATGGTGCAAGATGTGACACGATGTTACACGATGTTACAAGATGTTACAAGATGTTACAAGATGTGACACAATGTGA
>CALSCE010000091.1:17927974-17964822 GCA_943593645.1 Bovichtus variegatus
ATGTGACACGATGTTACAAGATGTTACAAGATGTTACAAGATGTTACAAGATGTGACGTGATGTGACACAATGTGACACGATGTTACAAGATGTGACACGATGTTACAAGATGTGACACGATGTGACACGATGTGACAAGATGTGACACGATGTGATATATCACTATATATCATTTTAATTTTCACATTTTTTGTGCTACTTTCTGTGTGTGAAATAATTCCGTCTACAGGTAGCTTCAACTTCACTGACTGTGATAATGCTAATGAGGACAAAACAGCCCACTTTAATTTACTGTTTTGCCATAATTATTCATGAAGGAGTAATAATAATATACATGTTGTAGATACACTATTACTGGTGTAGAGCTACTGATCTGTAAAGAGCTGCCACGTTTTTTGAAGCCCTCAGGCATTATGTTGAAGAACAATGAATTCTCTCTGACTCGTACATTTCGTCTAAATGAGATGCCAATTATTTTTTTTATCAACAAATTCCATCCTTCTGTAAGTAAGAACAAAGTAGTGATCACAAAGAGAACACACGTCTCTCTCACACGTCTCTAATATGCAATCAAGCAGAATGTCAACCTTGCTTTGTGCTGACACCCACAAGTGATAATTGTGTAAACAAAAGGCACATCATTTATTCAAACATTATAAGGAAGTAGATAAAAGGGGATAACATTAGAATGCAAAGAGTATCGAGAAGAGCCACGCGGTGAAAATAAAAGAAGAGGAACTAAATGTGACCAGGTCTCCTGTGATTGGGGATGTTTTCACAGGAGTGATTGACATGCCAGTTTAAATGTGTCTGTGTTGACACATCTGGCTTCTGGAGCGAGCAACTGTGAATGGAGGTGAGGAGGAGGAGGAGGGTCCAGGGGACGGAGGAGCAGCGAGAGCTGCGTGAGGCTTATTGGGGCCAACAGAGGGCATTGTTATCTGTAATATCCATTCAAATGTGCCGTATCAGATGCAGGGAGTGCGGCGCTGCTCGGGGATGGAAATTAGTCTTGTTCCCCACTCAGCCCTGGTCACGCCAAGGGCAAATTCAGACAAATGAATTTACTCAGACAACACATATGGAACGCTGGCGATACAGAGGGATGTATGAATGGCAGAAACGCTGGAGGGACGTGAAGCAGAGAGGTCCATGTCTCCGTACGCCGTCCACCCCGCCCTCGTTCTTTTCTTACAGTACTAAACAGCTGTCAGCATTTTACTTTTCCATGCAGCTTCAGGGTGACTTTCACATTTAATTTTAACGCCATGTACATTGCGGGAAGCCTTTTACAATTCTCCTAATGCTGCAAAAACTGCTGCAGGTTGTTATTATAATACATTTGCTTGAAAAAAACCAACATATCCATCTAACTTCTTGTGGTGCCTTCCCATTAAAGGAATACTTCACCTCCAAAATGATCATTTGTATGTCAATTACGCTCCCCGTGTTACCTTGAATCCGTGAAGGAAACTTTTCTCGCAGGCCTCCACGGTGAACGAAGAATCCAAAAAACGATTTAAAATGACAATGAAGCAACAACAGCACTAGCACGAACAACACGTGTGCCTGCGTATGTGCGAGTCTATCAGGAAGTGTATTAAACAGTAAGGTCTAAGTAAAACACACGTGGATGTGGAAACGGATGTTTTGATTGTAGTTTTGCTGTTGTTGAACTCAGACCCCATTTACTTCAATTCATCAAGAGTTTTCTCTGTTTATTCTTCGTTTGCTGTGGAGTCATGCGAGAAAAACAAAGTTTTCTTCAAGAATCCAAAATAACAATGGGTGAGTAAAAATGATTATTATTTTTTTTATTTTTTAAAGCTGTCACTTTCTGATTCCTCCAAATGAATAACCACCCACCACCGGGATGCAACCAAATGTGTTTGTATTAGTAACCTAATAAAATAACCACTAAAATAACAATCCAGTAAAAAATTTTATAAAAAAAATAGCAACAAGAAAACCCTTTTTTTCTTTTTCTTTTTTTCTAATACAGAACTATAAAACAGTTTGCCATTAATATTTCTTTTTACTTTAAACATAAGTACGTTATGATATACAACAATATCAGCCAACAAAATGAAAACGTCATTTTTCATTTTGACTGGAGTCTCCTCTTGCCTGGATCTTTTTGACAGACTTTGTACAGTAGCAAAGATCACCCTTCACCGTGATCTGTGCAGATAGGAACACGGATAGTGCTATCTGGCTGCCCCCCCCCACTCCGCTATCTCACGGAGAGACACCGTGAAGTGTAGAGGACATAAATCTTGTGTATTTACGACCTGTGCTGTAGTCAGCTATCTGTTTGGACGCCCTGCCCTCCTCTTCCTCCTCCTCTTCTCGATCTTGTCTGTGCAACATCTAGGTGCTTTTTAATACTGTTGTCACACGGGATATCGAAGGATGGTGTTTCTCAATCAACCCGTTATGTAACCGATCGCGATCCGAAGGAGCTTTGTCAAAGAAAGGCTTGGTCGTGGAAAATGTGAACGCCGCGCACAAAAGGTGAAATATTAAACTGGAAATCCCAGATCCTTTGTGTCTGCGGATGTGTTGTTTTTCTTGCACTGCGCTTTGTCATGATAGCTTGCATTTCTGCCCAGTAATAGAGTGAGATTATTCATTTGGAGTTGCAAATTGTCATCTCACAACAGTCCACTTCTATTACCAGATCTGAAGCGCTAATGCCGTTTGACAGCATATCAAATGAGAGTTCAAAAAAAAAAAAAAAAAAAAAACTAAAAAAAGAAAACCCATCAATACACATTCGTCTCTGCTTGTTTCTCCTCAGGCTGGTGTAGGCCACGGGCTCCGAGATCTGGACAGGCAACAAGCATCACTTTGTCTTCCACGCTCGCACTATCACTGACATCAGACTCCAGAGGAGGCGATCTGATGGACCTTTTGCTTTGTTGGGAATTAGTCACTATTAAAGGGCCCTGAAATGTCGGTGGTCAGCAAACCTTCCCTTACACCATCATTTAGAGGAAAAACTTCTTTTCAGCAGAAACACAACAACGTTTTCTCTGTGTTTAACACAACAGACAATGTCGTGGAGCCGATAGACACCTGATGCTTTTTCCTGCACTAAACCAATCGCCTCCCGCTCACTGCCCCACCACACACACACACACACACACACACATATGTAGGGCCCAAGATTATAGCAAAGACCTCTATGCTGCCGTTTTGAATTTTGCCTCTACATCAGCTTCGTTAACATTCACAAACTAATGTTTTGTTCCACTGGGTAAATCCCCCCACAGAGCCCATCTTAAGCCATCGCCACTCTTCTCTCTTATAAATCTATTCTGTGTTAGTACAACAGCCACCGTCGCCATCTCCCTGCCTCCCTCGCTCCCTCTCTCTCTCTCTGGGCTCTTTTTAATTATAAACTAATCTAGGGAGGTAATCACAGACAGCATGATCACTTACTCATGCATATATATGCCATACTATGAAATCCAAGCAGTTTATTACGCTGTCTCTCCTGCACTATTTACAGCCACCAGGAAGCATGGATGCAGCCATAGCGCTGTGCCAATTAGCCGTTAGAAAGTGCACTGACTGGATATTGGAAAATGCTGCATTTTTGCTTTATGGCAAGTTGTGTGCTCCATGTGGTAGGTTAGAGGTCAGAGTGGCACAAAAGCGTGGAGTCAGTTTATTTCTCTCTTCTTTTTTTTTTAACTCACAGCGCTGAAAGGTGCTTTGTGGTTTTCATTTCATGCAGCCTTTAAACATTATTGAAGATGCGATAGATGCTGAGTGGCAGCGGTGCAGGATGGAACTGGATCCTCAGACTGATGAGCGCTCTAATAGGCCTGTCTAATGTACCATCGATGGATTGACTGCTGTCTCGGAGGAGACATTTCAGAGGGATTCCAGGAGATGAATTTCAGAAAGAAGAAGTCAGCCGGGCTGAATGTTGGCCAGTGGAAAGACGCCCTCTTCTTGCGCAGCTGGGATGTGCAGGGAGGATTTATTCCAAGAGGAATACAGACAAGCAGTTATATGCTTCACATGCGTCTCTCTCCCTCCCTCTCTCTCTCCCTCCCTCTCTCTCTCTCTCCCTCTCATCAGCCAATCTGCGCACAGTGACGCCGTACAAAAGGCTGGATCAAGTCTTGGCTTCATCATCATATTTAACACACCCACCCAGATTCACACATGCTACAAGAGGTGCATTCTCCTATCCTGCTTTAACTCCTCGAGGCTGCCTGGTTGCCTGCTTTGCCTGGCCCTGCGGGAGGATCTCTATCCTGGTACCTGAGCCGTGTATTCCGTGTTGGCTCGCCCTGGGGTGATTAGTCGGGACTCGATGTGACAGACATTACGCACCCTGGATCGCCGTGGTGGATGAGAGCACTCACTACTTTTTTCGGGGAGTTTCCCGAAGAGTATTTGAAAATGTGAAGAGCTTGCACTTCCCGTACATTTCCCCCCTCAGCTGATCCACGGCTGCTCTTCCCCGCACAGGATCGAGGTTGGATGGTGAGACCGATGCGCGCCCTCGAACCTCTCGGACATCGGATCGTTTCCCCGCGTGTCACCGCCGCTCTCGGAGTTACTTACTCTTTATTCCTTCTGAAATATTTGGTGGTCGTCAGGAGAGCGGCAGTGTGAAGAGGATGTGGCTTGCGCACATCGACCGTTGGTCTGAACCGACCCAACGTGTTTTACCTGGACGCTTGCGGATGATTTTGCGCTTCTGAAATCTCCTGCGCGCGTTAAAGCAGGACTCTGATGTTGAAAATACAAAGGCTGAACACTGAATCCTTTACTCAAGACGGCAAGTGAAGATGTCTCCTACGTGTTTAATGTGTATTTCATTAGATTGGCGTCCAGTCTAATAAACATCATCAGCGATGTAGTCAGCTTGTTCATCTGCGTGCTCATCATTTGCAGTAAATATTCACATCTGCTCAAAAGGGAGACCATGAAGATGATCCTCCTGCGCAAATTCCGGGTTTTGATCCTCATGGTGTTCCTGATTGCATGCTCGATGCACATAATGATAGACTTGTTACCAAAGCTGGAGAGGCACGGCAACAGCGGCTGCTCGTGCTCCCACACGCCGAGCGAGGAGCCTCAGAGCTGGGGGAAGCAGGGCTGGCCTAACAAGCACACGCTGCGGATCCTCCAGGACTTCAGCAACGAGCCCAGTTCCAATGTTTCCTCCCACTCCCTGGAGAGGATCCCGGTCACAGGCGACAAAACGCAGGCTCTCAGGAGGCTCGAGCATCTCGGGCAACGTGCGGACAGGAAGAGACAGTTCATCCAGGACGCCGGAATGACCAGAAACATGCCGGCGAAGGGTTCAAGGTTGTCGGCTCTGTACGACCATCCCTTGTATAAAAGATCCCCGCCACCTCTGACGGACGAGGACACGCTGTTTAACGTCAACACGGACATCAGATTTGACCCCAAAGCTGCAGAGGATCAGACATGGTAAAGCGTTTAAAGTCAGTTATTTTTTTTAAAAAAAAAGCAATCGACTCTAATGCAAAAAAAAAAAAAAAAAAAAGAGCTTTAAATAAACACTTTTTAATTTGATCACACGTGTGAAGGCTTATGTTTAGTTCTGTGCAATCACATTATTGTAATTCTGCATCTGTTGCACAACACCTGTCACTGTTTACATTAGTGCCCCCCCCCCCCCCCCCCCCCAGTTGGTCGTTTAGTCTTTGCTTGGCTCAGATTTCTTTTGTTGATTACTTTTTTTTTAATGCCATTTTTTGCTGAATTACTGACTTCCATGAAAGGCATGAGCACATCTCTGGTAAACACAAGGTTTTGCTTGATTCTCTGTGGAGAAACTCAGTTTTACATATCTGTCATTTAAATCGACAAATCGATTTATTTGACAAAATCGCAAGAGTGTTAGTCGACTAAGAATTTCTTTAGTCGAGGACAGCCCTCGTTTACGTAAAAAACCTCACAGTCCCCTCTCTCCTTTACCCCCTCTTTCCTCTCCTCACCCAGGAATACTGAAGGCAACATGGAGGAGTTCAGCCCCACGGGGGAGCTGACGTCCGATTCCTACCCCAACTGGCTCCGCTTCCACATTGGGATTAATCGATACGAGCTGTACTCCAGGCACAACCCTATCATCGACGCTTTACTGAAGGACCTGGTCACCCAGAGGATCACCAGCGTCGGTGAGTCATACAAAACACAGCAGAGAGGGGGTGACTGGATGGCAACAGCAGCCAGCAGCAGGAGGGCTTCAGTGCACAGATGGAGGGTCAAAATTACACTTTACTCTGAAGACACCAAGCTGAGGCTGCAGAAAAGATTTTGCGCTTCTTTTTACGCCGACACAAGTCCTCATGTCATACATTTTTGGGTCGTGTCGAGGTATAAAGATGATCAAATTTGTGCTCATAGGGAACTAGCTGGAGGTTAAATAGTTTATGCATCTTTCTGGCATCAACACTGAATCCTTTGCAGCCTATAATAACTAAAAAGCTACTAGGGAGTTCAGTGTCTTGATCAAGGCCACATACACACAAGTTTTCCTAAAATAACACACAGATCTTGGTCCCAAATACTAAGGGCATAATTCACAGTTTTTTTTTTTTATCACAATACTTTATTATATCGATTCCTTGGACAACAATAAGATGTTTGCTGATATCACAAAGTCTGCCACGATACGATTTCGATTAGATTAGATGGCCATTTAACACAATCCGGTATTTTTATATCAACTGACAAAAAGCAAATAAAATATGATTTGAAAATTGTCTTTCTGGACCCTTCCAGGTATTTAAATACATAATAAAATAAAAAATAAAGTATTTTTTGGGATAAAAAGAACAAAAATAGACCTGTTGTTCACTATAAAGTAACACATTGTATCTTAAAGATGATGGTATGTATCCATGTTTTCCCTTTGCATTAATATATATATATATATATATATATATATTGGAGAGTTGATCATTGAATCGATCCAGATCAATGGATAGTTACACCCCAACCAAACACCTGTAGCTAGACAATAGTGAATATTTCATCATGTAACATGCTGATGATGGACATTATGAACTGGGCCCCTCAGATCCTCCCTGGTAAGAACTTGTGTGTGTTCATATCAGTCATCACTTATATGAACACACACATTCTCACAAGGTTTCCATCACGGGGGGGAAATAATGTTCCGCCTAATTGTGACTGAAATGACATTTCAGGCCCGATCATAATACCTGGAGAGGAGGAAGTGCCGACGGGGCTATTAGTTTCAAATAGTACAAAAAGTTGCCCAAATTAAAATAAAAACAAATGTTACCCACCCAATTGGGTTGTACACAGCGTGTGAACCTAAAGGGAACGTGTGCTTCGAATGTAACTGGGTCTACTGGTTAAGACCGTGCTCTACGTTGCTACAGGCACTGAACACATGGAGACACACACACACACACACACACACACACAGACACGAGTGTGCATGAAGACGGAAGTCAGCTGCAGGCTATTGTAAGACAATCTGAATGTGAATCTGCTCTGCCTGCTCACTCCTGCTCCTGCCTTACAAGGTTGAGGGAATAGTAAAACACCACCATCTCCTCTCATGTATCCCCTCAACGCGCCTCAGCAGAATATATCAGAACACCCGGTCTCGATGCAAATCACACAGCTACGCATCAAGGTTTGATTCAAATCAAACGCTTTTTCGTTTGATTGACAAGTGCGCGGTGAATCCAGCTTTCTGCACAAAGCCGCAAAGCCTGCGCCGTGAGTGCGAGCAGATACCTGACGGAGGCGATAATCCACACTGGGGCAGTTATATTTCTTTCTCTTTCGGGGGGGGGGGGGGGGGTTGTTTTCCTGTTTTGGTTCAGTCCAGCTCCCACATTCCACGAGTGCTTGTAGACTCAAGGTCGTCCATCTTGCGCTCGCTGTGAAAAGTGATTGCAGATTTCAGGTTCATCTGCCAAATGACAAAACTTTTCCTGGTCTTTAGCAACAATGTGAAGTACTCATCTGGGAGTAGGATTAGCTGTTTATGAATCCAGCATCCCTGCCAGGTCACCAAAGGAAGCATTTCTCCCTTTGTTTACTTGTTTCTGTTCTCTGATTTTCACCCTCTTGCGTTCTGTCTCTTGGGCTGGGTGCACAGAGGAAGCAGTTCTCAGCGTCTCTAGCCAGATAAATACATGGTGGCTCAGTAATTATAGAGCCTTAACACTGGCCTGAGGCAGAATACCAATAGAAGCCAAAAGCAGTGGGTTATTATCTAAACTCATGGATAGGAGTGCTCCGATGTATTATACGCTATAAGCTCTTTTGAGCAGCGTTCATCAATGAGGACAGAACTTTGCGAAAAGCAGCAGATATGATGAGTCTGTAACTTTGACGAGACAGAGGTAAACATGAAGTCTCGACAAATACGGTTTGCTCGCTCCGGGTGGAGGTTGAAATGAAACGTTATTTTCATGGTTCCTGTACACAGTTCCTGTCTATCACAGTTAGATTTGCCTTTATTTGTTTCCACAGGGAACGCTCCTCACGCAGGAGCAGGTGAGGTGAGGCGGACATTGATCTTTTCACTTGTAATTTCTCTCTCTGTAAAAAAAAGAAGAAAAAAAAAAAAAGTTCTTGTCTTAATGATTCCCCTATGTAAAAATAAATGAGAGCATTGATTGAAAAGGCTGCGCTTTGGCAAAAGGCCACTAAAAAAAACACTGCTTTAAAAATCGCTTGTATTCCAGTCCTCAATAGTCCTGGCCCCAGCGCTGAGCCCCGTCCCACGAGTGCCTTTAGACTGCATCATCATGTACAAAAAGGGGAGAACACATGAAGGATAGACGGATGAATAGAAACCCAAAGAGACAGAGAGAGAGAGATAGAGACGGACCCTCCGGAGAATACACAGAGAGAGTAAACAGCGGAGGAACAGTGAGCGTCGGACGAGCTCTGGCTGTCCTTCACCCCCTCACTCTCCCTTCCCATCAAACAAACACTGTGACATCAGCACTGGGTCTTTTCAGAGCACACACACACACACACACACACACACACACACACACACACACACACAAAGACGCATATCTACACACAAGCTCACGTACACAACAGTGTGCTTTGCCAACATGGCAGAGGAAATGTTCCAGGCTTCATTTGTACAATATAGAATATATTTTATCACGTGTACAGTATATATGGACTCATGGTTAGTCTCTTATCTCTGAGTTTTATGTGTTTTCTTCTACTTTATATGTTATTTGATACTTCATTTAGATGATTTTATGGAGCCTTGGGAGAATACTTTCTTTTTGCGTCATCTTTTTTTGCATTATACGAGGGTTTCGCTTGTATTTTTGACGGAGAAAGTTTTTCAGTTAACAGCTGAAATGGCGAGTTTTATTGAAACGTGACTGCTGCTGGGACTCAGAAGCTAAAGAGGGCATTTTCATTTAATTGAATTTTCTTCGGCAGAATCGTCAAACGTTCACTTCGTCGCAGCTTGTCAAATATGAAGAAAACGATTATGATTATGTAAACATGTTTTATTTTGGCTTGCTTGGTTGGACAAAACAAACGATTTCAAAACATCTCACAAGATTCTGGGAATTTGCGCTGGTCAATTTTCACTAGTTTCTGATCTTGTATAATGTTTCTCTGTCCTCACTGCAGAGCTGCTCTGGAGGGGGAACAAGTTAATAGCTACAGTATGTTCAAATGAAAAATGACTAAGTTGTAAAATTGAATGGGAAAAAGTTGAAGACTGGTAAAAAGACTGAAGGCAGTGACTTACTTTACTCAGTTATTTATTATGACAGTCTGCAGCCCACCTAAATTAGCTAAAAACTATAATTCAACTCGCTTGATTTTTGAGCGTCAGCTAGGCTAACTAGCTAACATCTAGCTCGTCAAATTTGCAATTTTCTGTTTATTTAAAACTAAACTCCCAGTGGGGGGATTTGTTTTCAAAGCACAAAGTGTAATCCCATTACTACAGCTCCTTGTTCTTGGGTATAATAGTTATTATACTGGGTAACAGATATTCATAGCAGCCTCTATAATGTATCGCTAATGGCAGCGTCGTCCGTTTCACTTCTACAGCAATGAAGTCAGGAGGCACCCAGCTGAAGCTCATCATGACCTTCCAGAACTACGGCCAGGCTCTCTTCAAACCCATGAAGTAAGTGTTGTGTGTGTTTAAAAACAAAGAAAACAAAGACTCCCCAGTATCTGCATTGTTCCTCTGGTTAAACTGCCCTCATATCTCTGCTCCTCCACTAGCGTTGGGTCCACTCGCTTTAAGAAAAAGCAATCTCTTCTCCGTATCGTGTTCACGCTTGAGTGCCGTTTCAGCATAAAACATCAACTATGCAGCTTTCTTTTACCTCCAATGACTTCCTTTTTCGCATCCCTCCACCTACTCATTCTCCTCACAACATCAATCTCATTTCCTCATTCTCCTCTCTGGCGATATCAAATTGCTTTCATTTCAGCACAACCTTGATATTCGACTGAAGGCCGACATCATTCTGCTGTGTCAGAGCCAAAAGTTGAGCAGGCGTTTCACCTCGCAGGGCTTTCCGGTGACACGGCACATCCTTTAGTGGCCATGTTGGAGGTCCTCAGCCCTTCTTCCAATGCTGCTTGTGTGCTCTTATGACTGATTCACATGATCAGTTGTGTTTTGATAAAGATCTTGTCAGCTAAATGTCACTGCCTCACTGTCAGCGCGGGCTTTCAACAGCTTGAAGTGCTCATAACCCCATGAAGCTTGGACATCATTTGGGAACCGTGACTGTTTCTGTCTGTTTCCAATGGTAATTGCTTTGTCTACAGTTTCAATGTTTCGTTTAGCCGTATGCCATCGGTGTGGCTCTGTGGGTATTGGTCGTTTGGTTGCTCCCTCAGTCCGACCTGAAATATCTCAACAACTATTAGATGTAGGATGTAAACTCTCACATTGTGATATATTCTTTCCTGGGATATATTGTATATTGCGAAATGAAATAATACAGGATTTTCACCAGATGACGACAAACCTGTTTTTGGTCAACATCATCCTTTGCGTAGCCAAAATATTTCCATGCAACTGACGGTTTTCAGCTTTTTGCAAGCTAATCTTCCTTCTCACCGTTTTTCTCCTGTCCCTCGCTCATTTTCAGATTGTGGTCGACAGCTTTGGTTGTTTTGATAAATTGATCAAGAATGATTCACTTTGTATGCAGAGCCTGCATGTCACTGACTGAGCAGCAAGCTCTGTGTATCCTTAAATCTGAGTAAATTATAATATATCGGACGGACTTCTCTTGTAGATCAGTCATGGAAACAGAGAACTGAACTCTTCTTCTCTAGGTGCCATGTAGTTGCCATCCCCTGCCCTAACGTGGGTTTTGAGTTAAATGTCTCAACATCTATAGGCTGGATGACCGTGAAGTTTGGGACATAGATACATTTCCCCTTGTCCAGTACTTTTGTTCATACAAGCCTTAGCTGTAAGTAGGGTTAATTAGCAGACTTTAGCGCGCTCACACACTAAACGCCATTGGGAACGTGTTAGCATTTAGCTCAAAGCCTCAAAGTACAGCCTCACAGAGTCCCGTACCTATTGGTTCCTGAAGTAATCAAAAATGCAGCCGAAAGATATAGAAAACACCAGCGTGTGTTGTAACGCAGCCCACTGTGTCGGACACTTTAACAGCTGAGTTTAAGGTGTAAGTTAAGGTATGTATTTCTGGCCTCATGCCCGGTGGCTACAGGCAGCAGGCTCTCAGGTATCGCTCTTGCTAACCCAGGGGCTACATATCTTGTCGTTATTTTCCCGTAGCTGGTTCTTTATAATGGTGCCAGATATAATTGGTGTGAGCTTCATGATCCAACACCTCTGTTCCTTGCCTCATCCTATTCCAGTTGTGATATGAGAACTACAGCTTATCATTAATGTCTCACATAAAGAGGTGAAGAGGAGCGAAAGCAACACTTTTCCCCCCCCTTTTGTACCTAAGCTTACTTTGCCGCACCCTGTAATACACCTTGGCTTAACTTGTAGAGCAGATAAGTCTACCCAGTGGTAACAACGGCCCCACTGGTAGATACTGTGTAATATTTGATTAATTCACATTTCCTTTATCCACACTGTCATATTTAGACGATAACACATCCCAAAGGAAGTGCTCTTTGCTCCTAATCCTTCCTCGATTGGTGGATTTAAATGTCACCCGTCCTTTGTTATGGTGATTATAATTTAATTGTGGGTTAATGGTTTTCTACACAAGACTGTTGTCTGGCCCCTGCATGTCAGCATGGAGAGCCGGGTTAAGCCTGTGGATGATAGGTAGTGAGGTTTTTCCGTGGGAGGAAAAGCTATTCAGAGACTGTTGTAATTACTCCTTCAATCTTACCACACTAAGTCAGGCCAGACGCAACAAGCCTGAAATCATCCTGACAGGTCGGAAATAGGAGAGATGAGATGAGAATGAGCTGAGAGGAGGGAAGAGACGGGAGAGGTGTGGAGTGCAGCGGAGGAGGGAGGAGAGGTAAGGTTGCAAGTGCTAGAGAAAGATATGAGGGTAAGGAAGAGAGACAGACAGGGAGACCGGGACAGAGAATGTTGTCAATACACGCACAGAGTCGAAATCCGCAGATTATCTCGGTGCACTGCCTCGAATTTGAACCCAGACGGAAATGTGAAATGACATTTTCCGAGCAAGCGTGGGGTTGGATGTAAATCTGTTGCTTGACAGTTGTGGTTGTCAGAGCCGGCGTGATGTTTGATAATCCTGAAAAACCAAGCGAGAGTTTTTCGTTCCCTCCTGCTTGAATGCACTTGACTTTAACAAAATAGGGCAACCCATGCTGGCATGTGCGTGTGTGTGCTCATTTGGACTGGAATCAAGGTCTTGACAAATTTGCAGTGTCATTCCCGCTACATATGTAATTTCAGAGATCAAACACACACACACACGCACACACACACACACACCCACTTAACACCCAACATCATCTACGAGTTGCCAAATCTACTGGTGTGTTTCCACATGGTGCATCAAAGAGACAGAGGCTGAGAGATCAAAGACTTCTCCGGCTGTGCTCTTCTGCTCGGCTCCTCTCAACTCTAATGCAAATGTGTGCCAGGCAATCAGGCAGCGAAAGCAGGCATGCATGCACGCATGCGGTGTCTGGGTAACGATCGACCCCTCAAACCATCCATATCTGTGGAAACCTGCGCTCTCGCTGCTCCGCTCTCTCTGTTTTTCGCCCCCCTTTTGTCTCGTTCTCATTCTTACTATTCTCTTTGATTGTTCCCGCCCTGTCTCAGAAACTCTGTTTGTTTGTTTTTCTCCCGCGAACGTTCTTTAATGAACGGCACAGATGAAGAAATCCATTAACATTGTTGCCGTATTGATCCTTTTTTTCTTTTTTCCTCGAAGAGAGAGAGCGTGATCAGATACTATGGTCAGTGCCTCTGCTTCGTAGTGCCAGGGTTCCTCTGTATGTTAAAGTCAAGTAAAACACACCTGAGCAGGACTTCACAGTTTATATGACAGAGATGAATCAGCGTCGATGGTATGGAGACTCCGCTATGATGCAACATGGATGAATCAGCCCACTGAACTGCCGTCTGCGGGCCTGTGTTCCAGACATGGAATAAACCCACTCTTAGCTAGTCCCGTCTATCTCAAGGCTTGTTTTGCAGTGTTTGTTAAGACCACAGCTCTTGTGACAGCAGAGAGGCTTTGAGGGATGGCGCTAAAAGTCCCACCTGATGCCCTGTGTTGCTTAAGTAGACAGATGAAAACATCATGGCTGTGCTCTCTGTCACAACAACGGCATTGTAACCTGAATGAAGCTGCGTTTGATGACTAAGCTCAATTATCATCTTCGTCATCCTCTGCATCCTGTTATGCCTGTGGCCAGGACTGAAATAACCCTGAATTTGTGGCTTTTCCATAATTCCTGCTTTTGTTCCAGTAAACAAACATTTGACTCTGTCAGGTTAGGAGCATTTACTAAACATGTGGGTAAAACCAGATTTATTCTTCACATAAACCTTCAAAAATATACAGCATATAGGCCTTTAGAAACCAAGTTACAGGGACTTCCCCTGAAATATGTACCTCAAATGACAAAACATTGATGCTTTGGTAGAACAAGAACCAAATAGTCCCAGTTGTCCAAATAGTTTAGTCTTATGGTGAACCTATCGTATGCTTTAGCGTTAGGCTAGTCTTTTTCAAGTTGAATATGCTGGAATACTGCTGCTCAATCAAGTGATTAGCTGAAACAAATACACTTAAAAAAAAAAAAAAAAAGATTCTTTAATTTAAAAACATGTGCAAATAACCTTAACCTAGCAGATGATACAGTATAATGAAACTGGTTTACGGAAGTAGTTTGACAAAAGCAAATATAAATGTGGTCCCAATTTCTGTATTATTAACACCACAAGGTATGATAGGAAACTTATAATCATAACTAAATATTTAACATGTTGAATGTCCTGCACCCTCTTCAGTCAATTTACTCAATGAGTCAACCAATAGCTCCATAGCTACTGTAAGTAAAGACATTTTATTATTTAGAATACGCATGTAATTAAATGACGGTGTCATCTGCATACATTTAGATATTACCCTCTGGACAGATATATGGGAAACCATTAACATTAATATCAAATAAAACCGAGCCTAAAATACAACCTTTGAGGGACACAGATGAAGCACATGTAATTATGGTGTGTCCAGTAGAGCTCCCAGCTTTTCCTGTCAGGCTGCGTATGCCCCCAATCACAGCGTTAGAGCAACTGCTATGTTGCCTGACAGCTGAAACTCTGGGCACTCTGGGCAAACAACAAAGCACACTATGGACTGCTGCTCGTGAGGCGTACTTGATGCTACGTTGTCACCAATTACGACCATTCTGACCAGCAGCGAAGAGAAATGTACTACAGCTCGAGGCTGGACTGGTAAAACTGTGGGAGGAGAAAACTTTCTCTTTGAAAATCCACAGTCCCTTGGGATGACCGCTCCAGCAACAAAACATTTTGTACCCTCAAAGGCTTACCTTCAAGTTCAAATACTAGTAATCCACCTAATGTGCTTTCTGCTGACAGATATGTCCATGTACCTTTTAGTGCAATGAAAAGGTATGCATGTAATACCTTAAGGACCAGCAGGAACCTTTGTTACAAGTACCTCTGCGTACCGGAATAGACCTGAGCCGCCTGGTGTGTTTGAGTCCTAGCTGTAGCGTCGTACTTTACAGTACTTGGAACCTGAGTATCTGGGTAGAGACACTGACGGTGAAAACTCTTTTTATATTTCTCTTTGTTGTGTCTCTCCATCTTTCTTTCTGTCATTATAACTCTGTGCTGTTGGGAACCGGGGGAAGCATGATTGTGATATTTACAGTGGAAATTGTTACTCATTAGATGATGAGCGCAGATGATCGACAAAGGAAGGCGGGGGAAGGACTGATGATTGATATAATGACGGTCTTCCGTTCCTTCTCGCTTCCAATTAATTGCATCTCTTGTCATTCAGCCGACAGTTGGCTCAGTCACATGCAAATCAATGCGAGTATTCCTAGAAGAGATATCTGCTCCATCCGCCGCTCCTCCCCGCTGAGCGATCTATATCTGTGCTGAGTCGGGTCCATGAGTAATTTTTGATTGACGTGTCGGGGAGACAAGAGACGGGAGCCACATAATGTCACCTCTTTTGTGTCAATAACGTATTGACAGCAGCACAAATAACAGCCTGGAGGAAAAGTCTGTGTTAAATGTGAAATATAAGCGGGAAGTTGGCTGCGTAGAAGAGTTGATGTTGTATCATCAAGCTGCATCAGCCGTGGGAGGTGAAAGAATAAGATTGAGGGAGCTTTGTCTGAAGATGGGGAGGGCCTGTCTCAACAAAAACCCTCATTATCCTTGCTTAAAGCCGCCCAGATTTGTCCTCCAACAAGACAAAGACTGAGAGGCCGATAAACCGCAGGACAATTCGCCGATTGTTCCTGTGTGTTGCCGAACAAAAACGATGTCAAACAAGCTGACCCCTCTGTGGACGGTTTTTGCCCCTCACTTTCCGTACACATTTTGTCAGTTCGGTTGTTTGTTTGTCAGCGTGTGTGCATGTCTGCTTGTTTGCTGCAGGATATTGTATTCACAAGGTCTCCTGTGCCTACGCTTTGACTTTGAGTCGGGAAATGAAGGGATGAACCGCCTCAGGACAAGTCATTCAGAGCACAGATGATGACTGCAGCTCTGTTTGAAAAAAAGAGGAAATTCACAGCAGCACAGTGGCAACGCCAGAGCCGGGGGGTTGAAAGTACCGTGTTAACCCCCAATCTGCTCGCCCACATATCTGCAAAGCTGCGCTGAACAATGACGTGAAGCTTTTGAACTCAAGAATAATTGGACAAATACAGCACGTATACCTGTACTGTACTCGCTTGTGGCATACAATAGGAAGCACATGTATGAAATCCAGTGTGAATGTATTTGCATGAATTACATGCTTTTAATTAAAGTGAAGGTTATATCTGATTTAAGATGGGAAATCACAATTATCCCTGTATGCACAAATGAACATCTTTCCCAGCTCAGAATAGGAGTCTGCATGGACTGTAAATGCAATACGGCGTGCACATGCTCCACATCTTAAACAGAGCACTTGGGGTCATAAATAATAGCAGAATATTATAATCGCTGGTAAACGCACCGGCTGACCTCAGGAAGTGTCTCCGTTCTGCTGTACCATCCGGTTCTGTTGGGAGAGAAAACAGTTGACTAATTAATCTGAAATTACAGCCACTGTGAGATGTGTTATTTAGCAGCACTTAAGGCTTTGCACTGCTCTCTGCTCAATATTTTGACTGTTTCCCCCCGTGTTATAATTGTTCTACCAGGGTATTATTATTTGTGCTGAAGCAAAATTGTCGGATGGAAAAGAAAATGTGTTTTTAAAAGGAACACTCACACAAGCATACGGAGTACAGTGCACACACACACAGCCCAGCCATCACATTTTCGGAGTGCAGTATGATCAAATGGAGCCCCGAGGGTCAGCTATCTGACCCCCTTCACTGTCTGACACACTGCAGGCCACCAGGATTGCCTGAGACGGAGGAAAAGGGATGAAACTAAAATGGTCAAATCTACCCACGATGCTACAGGAGCCTTAGATATGTAATGCGAATTAGTTTCACTGACACTGCGTAACAGGCCTAATGCAACTGTGTTCACCCCTGAACAATTTTGTGAAAAGAGCATGATTGCTGGAGGATGCTTACGTGACTTGCATGTCAGAAAAGTGATGGACGAAGAGATGCCATGTGTGTGACAAGGTGGAGTTGTTAGACAAAGCTGCCATTTTGCCAGATTCACATAGAACCTGCTATTTTTTTATGGTGGCACAACTGAAATGGTCAATATTGGACAATGTGGTGCCATAGGACATTAATGCAAACTGTGTTATCCAGTGGCCTGGTTCTCATAAGCCATAGCTTTTTATTCAACCAAGGTCCTAAACAGAACACAAATTGTAGGTGTTCCAGGTCGCATTTGTCCAATAATGGCCTCCATGGAAAGGCTTATATCACTCCTAAAGACGACAACATGAACCATTGTTCCTGTACGCAGGGAACATGTTTTTTACTGGACGAAAATAACTCCCTGTGTTCAATGAATTTTCTGTTTTCATGTTAAAGTGGTTGAGGACCTATTTACCGAGCAGCTGTGAAATACCCTGTAATTAAAAGCCAAGGGTAAACTGTCCCACTGATAATAATCTCTTAATATGGGGCTGAAGTTTCCATGGTAATGGACATAATCAGTGCAGGCCTATTTCCTGACGTACTATAGAAAAACATGTTATGATGACGCAATAACAGAAGCTTATGCAAATAATCTACAGTCTAGTGGGGATGGGGGGGGGGGGGGGGCTGTGGTAATCTGTTAATGTACTGTTGGCGTTCTGCCATCTACAGTAATCAGCCATCATGAGAATGTAGATATTAGTAAGTAATGTGTTCTAACACACGGCGCCGGTTTTAATCAGTGTAGTTAAGATCGACTTGTCTGTTCACATCCTCTCCTTTCTAATATTTATTTTTTACAAACTCATCCATCAGCATCCATCAGCGTCTTCTCACGACTTCCTCACACTGCACCGCTGTGTGTGCGCGCGTGTGTGTGTGTGTGTGTGTCACTGTGTTACTGCTACATCCGAAGACTTTGGACATCCAGCGTTTCAGACTGTCTCAGTATTCATACTGTAGTAGCAGGAAGCGGAGAGGTCATATTTCTTCGTCCTGTGCAGATCCGCGTGCTCATGTGCGTGCCTGTGCATATGAGCACCACTCGGCAGTGATACTGTTATGGCAAATTCCACGCAGCTCAGGCCTTCCAGGAGCGGAAATGTCTTTATGATATTATCAGTCAACTGCCCCCTTCAGGTAAATGTTATCAGCTCTAATGCTGTGCTGAAGGAAACGATAACACAGTGTTGCAGCCAGCAGAAATGACAAGCCAGCATCCAATCTGCATATCAAAGCCTCGGCTAACTTCCTCTGCCATCTGTGTGTGCGCGCATTGGTGTGTGTGTGTGTGTGTGTGTGTGTGTGTGTGTCTCACACACACACGCATGCATTTTAAATGCTGTGCTGCCATTTCTCCGCAGTCTCAGAGGCAAGTTGTTCCTGGCTCGCCGCAATCACGGCTCATCCCTGATAAACTCATTGTTTCTTAGAAATAATAATAAAAAAAAGAAAAAAAGAGAAGCTTAATTACTCGCCCATAAACATCTCAGAAAACCTGATCCGACTCCGTGTTTCTGTGGGAGCGCAGGCCTCGATACCATCTGTCATCTTGTCTCTTCGCTTTGAAGGAGCTGTCACTCAAAGGCAGGCTTTACTTTCTGTCTGGACACAGTACACCTCAACAGTTGATGTGACAATCGCGGCAGACACTGATTTATCTGGCGTGGGCCCGGCCCTCCGCGCTGCTATTCTTATTGAGCACCAGATGCTGAAAGCAGAGGCACAGAGGGTGTTTCATGACTGAAAAATGAGCCTTTTATGTTCAATGAAAAGTCAATGAGCAAAGACAGAGCAGAACGGTGTCATGTGTCCTTTATTTAGTATTGCATACTTGAGTTAAGTGGAAACACCGGCATTAGTTTTAGGTCAGGCTACAGACTGAATATTCATGAGCCTAAAAACAAACCTCATTATTGTTCTTGACACCTTTTAATCTTCTTTTTTGGGGTCAATCTATGTCAACTTGTTTTTTTTTATTATTTATTTCATCTGCATGATCACAATCAAAGCAGATCTTGTAAACAAAAGTCACAACTCGCTCACCGGACAGAGCTGTGGAAACCTCTCTTCTCACGAGGTTAGAGTTTTTGGCAGCAGGGTGAATCTAAATAAATCAAACTTGAGTCCCTTTAACTTTAGCCAAGAATCATGGACTCGTTTACTTTCTGTGCTTTAAGAGCATGTGAAGGAATACACAGCGTCGAGTACACTGCAGTCTTCTTCTAGCGTTCAAACCTTGTCTTTTAGTTGTTTCCTAGTACATATTATATACATATATTCGCACTCTCGTCTCGGAAGAAGCATTTTCACCTGTCTTGGTTTGGTTATTTGAGCCTGAACGTTCCGGCCAGATAAAGCTGTAAACGCTCCCAGTGTTAGATGAAACCGCTCTAAATGTGTTCGGGGTGAAAGTGCCGTTCATTAATTATGGAGGAAGAATGTGCTTTGATTTAAAGAGAGAAGTCCTGAATGGAAAAAAAAAAAAAACATAAAAAAAAAAAAAAAAAAAAGAAAGTAAACTGGTGCTTTCACTTTTCTTGATCTGAGAGCTGCGAAGGCCCGAAGACACAGCCGTGCTCTGTGGTTCATATAAAACACACAGCATGTGTTATCCTGCCACAGGGCAAGACAGCTCTAGTTTTAAAGACGTACCCAGCATTTTATAGTGTGGCGGAGCTTCACTCTGCTGTGCGGAGCTTCTCTTGTGATCTTCCTCCGTTACTTTTCTGTCTTCACCTTCGCTCGCCATTAAAGCTGCTCGTCTCTTCACACTGTCCTGGCGGCAGAAACTGATCCCTTTCATAAGCTGTAGTTAGTGTCAGGGAAAATACCTAGGGGGATCATTAGACCGTAATGAAGCAGGAGGTAAAATACCATGTTCGCCCGTCGCTTTCCAACATTCCTGATTGTCAGGTTTAATTATAGCGCTATAGGTCTTTGGGGCGTTTTTTTTTTACTGCGTTTATCTCATTTCTTGAGTTCACCTTCCTCGTCTCCCTTTCAGAAGATGGACACTTGGTCTAATTAGGCTTTCCCCCCCATCCCCGAAGAATTGCCCTTTAATGGGGGGCGTACAGTAACGTGGCATTAAGAGGGCATGTTGTGATACGTAATTAAGCAAACAGCAGAGCAGAGGTTACGGTGGGAAAGCGATTGTGTGAACCACAGCTGTCAGCGCTCTGGCCATGGTATAGATGCAGATTAAACAACATCTGTTCCACACTGCTGCATACTGTATGAGCTTGATTAAAGTAGAAAGCTCTGCTTTTACAATTCAATATCTGCATATCAGCCCCGAGCGTCACCGCTGACGTGCTCTTCAGAGAAAAAGAAAGGGGTGGGGTAGTCAAAACAAGTGATGCAACCGACCTCAGATGGGAAGATTAAAAAAGCCATCCATAACGCCCAAGTCTCAACATGAATGTGCTGGCTCACGGGAAACAGGATGGATACGGTTGCATGTACTGTGCCAGGCTCTGGTTGTCTTAAAGATAAGCGTCATTTAAAAGAGGGGACGGCATGTGATTTGTTTCACTTGCGACGTGCTGCTTAAGTGGCACAATCATATACTGAGTTGCCTATTTCCTTTTATTGGCCCACTTCCATTTTAATTGTATATGGCAATTCCCTTCCATTACAGTTTATAGGCGTTAATTGGCACGAGTGCAAATGTACTCGTCGCTGAAACAAAAACATCAAATTAGAGATTATACATTGACTCAAATAGCAACCAAATATGTCTCGTGACAGAAAATGACAAAAGACATGCAGTGATGTGGCAATTATCTTCTCATCAGTTACACAATAGATTGACTGCTGAAGAACTTAAAGTCGATATAAATGCCTTGTTTGTCTGAAGCTGCAACAGGTTCAAAGAGAGATTATTGCTATGGTATTTCTTTTTTTATGTGTGCAGACTAAAAGCAGTTTTAATTGATATGTCTGGTAACTGGAGGGGCAGCACAGCGAGTTCTCGTTGACGTTGACACGTTGACATATTATCGCCTTCCTGTAAACATCCGATAAGACCAAGATGTGAGCAAACAGTGACAAACATGCAGCAGACAAAGAGCAACATTAGCTTTCATTGTGACCTACAAACTGCGATAACGTTTGTGCACTTTGAAAACTCTAAAGCTAAGCTAACTAGCCTATAACATGGTATAACAGGCCTGTAGCTAACAGACATCAGCAGCTGAATCTAACTGGAACCACCTCAAACCTGCAATAACTGTGTTTTTGGCCACTTGAAAAAGGTTGATATGTCAAACCTGTTAGCAAACAGTTGCCAATTTACACAAACAGAAGATACGGAGCAGCGTTAGCATTCATTTGGAGTCACGTTTCTGGCCACCTGGTCAATGTAGGTCCAATATTCATTGTACTTTTTGCTCTGTTTTAGTTTCCACCAACTCCTGAGGGGAATATCTGTCTGTTTCGCTGCTAAATGCTCCGCTGGAATCAATAGTTAGTTGACTGCAGGTAGCGCATGTTGGGTCTTTCAGAACTTTTATTTTAATTAGATTTTTTTAATTGAAAACAGAGCTTTCTTTCACTGAAAGACGCTAAAACAGCATTTTCAGGTGATAATTCTCTGGGACTGTCCCTGTGAGCCACACATTACACTGTTATCACCAAAAAAATATAAACTGTCTCGTGTAGCATTATTGTCATATTCTCATATTAATGATTTATTCACTTTTTTAAACCCGTTTCGATGAGAATGTCAGTTTCAGCTAAAAGAAGTAAAAAAAAAAAACAAAAAAAAACGACAGTGGGATTATTTGAATGTTGGGAATGTTTTTGCCCTATACCATCTCCCCATCCAAAAAGATTATTAATGTCAGTGGGGTGTGGATAAAGAAAGGATAAAGAAAAGACCATATGGTCCGTCTCACCAAAGGATTATGATTTGTTGTTGTTCGCAAAAAAAAAAAAAAAAAAAAAGAGAGCGAGAGGGAGGAAAAGTGACTTCAGCATTGTTGGGCACAGCGAGGAGAAAGCAGCTTGGCAAAATGGCACGGATTAGTGTGCTGCGAGAGCTTTCCTACCGACTGTGATGCTTTGCTGTGTGTTCAGTTAACTCAGTGCAGTGTTGGGGAGGAGGGGGGGGCCCGACATCTATGGTGTTTGTCCAGCGCTTATTCAAATATGAGCTTTGGAGTCTCAGTTCTTGTTCAAGCACAAGCTAACTTCAGAGGGGGCGTGGCTGTCTCATCATTCAAAGTAATGATCCGGGGAAATCATAGCCCAGCGTCTGGAACAGGGCCCCGGCTTTCACCTTTAATTCCACATGTCCTCCCCTAATTCATTGTTCACGAACAACTCAAGCAGGCGGACCACTTAAACTTGCAGCATTGCACTATCCCAAAAACACTCCCCTTCCTAAATATAAGAGTACAACTCATAATTCATTAGTCAGTCTGAAGGGGCTTTCACATCCGTCACGCCGGGTAAGAGACATTAAAAGCAGTTTGTTTGAGCTCTCAGTCAATATTCGCTCCTTTATTCTGCGGTGGAGTAATGGAAGAGCTGCAGTTAAGTGCAACAGGCTTAAGAAATCTTAATTATGCAAATTTACATCTACGTTTTTGACCGTGTTTTTTTATTTTTTGTCACCTGAATTCGATGTGCATGCACAGTAACTGTTGCAACGAAGGGACGAAGCTGCATTTTTCTGCCTCTTTACTCGCTTTGTTTTTCTTCAATGTAGGACACTCCACATGCTTTTCATACGCTTCACTGAACTTTCCGTTCGGAGACGTGAAACACGCCCGTCTTAAAATGCTTCACCCCCCAAAAATGACCGCTTTCGTTTCAGTTACTCTCCCGTGTTACCTTGGATTCGTACGGAAAACTTTTGTTTTTATCGCACGTCTCCGAGGTGAACGAAGAATCCAAAAAACGGATGAAATTCTTCACGAGTTGAAGTGGCGGCCAACTTGCTTGAACTACAGCCAAACCGTATCAATACACACGTTTACAAACATGCAGTGTAATCCCAGTTTCATTTATCCAGTCGTATGAGGTGAGGAATTGATATACGAACAATCATTCAGGGGTGAAATATTCCTTTACAAACACACTTTAATATCCATGGTATGGCAAAGCTGTCGGCATGATCACACTCTGCCACCAGCTCATTTAATCAGCACCTTCTACACGGGTCCTTGAAATCCTTGAAAGTTTTTGAATTTAAAGGGAAAAAAACATCAAGGCCATGGAAGTCTTTCTAAAATAGATGTAAATTGACATGGGCCATTGAAAGTGCTTGAATTTATATATTTTGTGCAAGAATAGAAATTTAAGTGCTTCTGATATTTTTTGCTGTGTCGGAGTAAAGCTGCCGTCACGTGATCAGCGCCGTTGTTTCCCTACGGACGGAGCGCCGCCGCCCGCCACCGAGCGCTGCGCTCACATTCAAATGATTTCAACTTTGACCTCGATTGCCGCTGACCTTTTCGAAGCGCAACCAATGAGATGACAGCTGCGTGAAGCCGCGCAGGAGGTAACCTTCGAAACAAAACTAACTAGCTGCCACCGAGAGGCTCCGCGCCCGTGAAGGCAGTTTAAGCACGAGGGCACGTAGTCTGCCACCGCTGTGACACGGCACACTGCAGAAATGTTCACACCTCTCTCTCTTTTTAATTGTTGTCTGTAAAGCCTGTTATTTCTCATTATAAGTTCTCAGTGTTGGAGCCGTAATTAACCTCCATCTGCATCTCAATCTCTGCCGTGTTGGGGTCCTTGGAATTTGAAGGATTTGAGGCCTGTTTTTCCTACTTTTTATTTCCTCATCCACCTCTCTGCTTCGTTTCCAACCCTCCCAAGGCCATTTCCTGTTTTTCTCTGTGCCTCTTCTCTCCCCGTCACTCCTTTTCACCATCACTCATTGTTCCTCCAGCCACACCTCTTAATCTCTGGTCTTGGGAGAGTGTAAAGCGAGAGGAGGGCTGTGCTGCTCGCGCTCCCTCCGACAACGCCTTTCGCCCTCTCATTTTCTCCTGATATGATATGAGTGATTCAGCTGGGAGACACATGCTCGCTTTGCGCCGTCCCTCTAGTCCTCTCCTGCGAGTTTCTTGCCTTTGCTATACTCTCGCAGCCCTCCCTGGAAAATCTGAATCTGACGTTTATAGTTCCTCCTCTTGCAAAACTTGTTTTCCCCTGCTCATAAAGCCTCCCAGACAGTCCTTATAAATGCTTAACAAGGTCAGTTTTTCTATTGTATTTTCCAGCAGTGTCCGTCCGTTCGGCTTTCTGTTTGTGAGGTTGTAAAGGTGCTAAAAAAAAACGTTTCAAAAAAAAAAAAGAGGTCCCTCTGAGGTCCCTCTGAGGTTGGAGGAGGAAGATCCCTTGGTTTACTGCTCTTAGGAAACAGAAGAAGTGACTCATGGTGATCTGATAAAGTCTGTTGCTTGTATATTTTGTGCTTTAATCTCCCGGATACCTCCCTCATTCCATCTGATTTGTAGTCTCAGTGTTTTGGTTTCTGCCTCTCCCCCTCTTAAAGTTTATTTCCATCTCTATCCATCTCCATCTCTCTCTGTTTTTCTCTGGTTTTTCTCCAGTTGGGAGCCCCCCCCCTCCCCCTCCCCTCCCTCTGCGCTCTTACCATACTACCGTGGTCCCATGGCTCCAGGGTTTCCCTATGCGTATTTATAGTGTATTTATAGGCGCTGAGCTCTGTTTTCTATCTGTTTATCAACAGCCACTGTGTACCCCACCCACTAATTTACCAGACACAGCCCTTGGATTTCAGGACACCACAGCCCCCTGCTGCAGTCGCTCACAGCTCACCAGTCCTTCCGCCTCTCGTATCTCGTGCTTTTTTACTAAAGTATACAGAATCCCTTGATTTATGTCCCGCTGACTCATGTTTTTTATTTTTTTCCCCCTTCAAGTTTTTTATTATTTCTGCCTTTTACCATCTCTCTCCGCTAACTCACTTCTTGGGGTTTCTCTCTCGTCAGTCGTGCTCTCACAAAGCCCTCGCTGCCCCTCAGTGCTTCTCCAGAATAAGCGGCAGCAGAATACTCAAACGCTCCTCTCCTCTGTTCTTGTCAAGTGTGTATTACTTTAGCTACGAGGCGTGAACTGTGATCCGCGGAGATTTGTGTGTCATAAATCAGACACGCCGGTCGCCTGCCGGAGCGCGTTGCCGGATCACATCAGTGCACATTTTTACACAATCTGTGCGTTTCTGCTTTTGCAAAAAATAAAAAACATGCGGGTCAAAAGTGGAGACACGCGGAAGCACACAAGTTAGATCCTGTTACAGCGACATGTCATCGCCTTCTCGGCCAAACTGTGTAATTAGACTAATTGTCTCAGCAATAAATTTCAATCCAGACATGAAAGAAATGGATGAGGTTACATTACTAATTACTCGCATAGTTTGCGGCTCATGTTCAAAGTGCCAGATACTGGCGCGGTGGTGGATGTTGGGTAATTTTAAGCCAGTGTTGATTAAAGTGAAACTCACAGGTTGAGGCGCAGTTAAATGAAATTGTGCACAGCAGCCAGCCTTATTATTTAAAAAAAAAAATAAATAGAAAAGCACCTTAGTAGCGCGGTGTTACTCAGAGATAGCGAGAGAGAGAGAGACAACGTGGGAGGCAGACAGGATGAAGCGCTGCCTGCACAATGAGCCACTTCAACTGGATTTAATGGGACGTTACTAACGGATGTATGAATGGTTTATCTGCTCGTGTCTAATTCAGCTCCACTCTGTCCTCATTGTCAGCCGTCCTGAGTGAGGCGAGGCACTACAGGTGAATACGGGTGGGGGGGTGGGGGGGCTTTCATCCCATCCTAATGGCATTTATATATAGGTTAAACATATTCACGTACTTGACGTATTATTCCTCCCAGAGTCAGGTTAGTGAATTTCTCCATGAAATGAATTGAAAATGAGCATTTTGTGGATGTATTTTCCGGCTTCGCTTTGAGAACAAGCGTTGCACAATGCAATGGTAAAGAAAACAATGCAAGAAAACACAGCGTGTATAGATGCAGCTGGTGTTAACCAAACAGGAAGAGTTTGGACGATCGTCTGCAGACACGACTGTGTGGTATCAATCTGTATGGTAGAAAAGAGATCAATGCCCCAGAAATTCAATCTAAAACATTTTTTTTTTACCTGCGTTGCCTTATATTTATCATCCATTTATGACTGACACGTGTAAAGAGAACGTGTATTTTTGCTGCAGCCTTTTAGACCTTTCTGTATCCAAACCTGGGCTCCAACATTGATAAACAGCCACGGTCTGAAACGGGCTTCTGAATCCAACATTACTGACTTGAAATGGAGGTAAAAAGTAGCCTCTTTTGTCTCTGAATTAGCTCTCTTAACAACTCACTGCTCTGACCAAACCCCAACATCTTTGTGGTTTTTTTCTCTTCTGTCTTTCAAGTCCAAAGCTACAGAAAATGAGGAAAATCCATTAGCTGGGTGGTTTAAATCGTCTTGCCCCCCCCCCCCCCCAGCACTGTACTCCGTAGTCCTGCCCTGTGGGCCTGCGTGACGAGGGGCAGAGGAAATGGCCGGGCATTAATGGCAGCTTTGATTACTCTCCTGTCACTAATGCAGCCGACATGAAAGACAAGAAGAGGAGAGGGATGACTTCAGCCCCAATCACAGGCAATCTGATGGCATCTACATGTAGCCGGGCCATTTGGACACACACACACACACACACACACACACACATTATCCACACATATACCTCTCATCCGTACGTCTGGGTGATGGTTAGTTACTGGGGAGGTCACAGGATCTTTCGCTCTCATCTCTGTCCTTCCTCCGCCCTCTGGAGTCAGAAGGTTTTGCTGTGCCGCCGTTGATAGTGGCGGCTGCTGCCGAGCATCAGAAACACGCGGCCTGAAGCTGCACGTGGTTGGAGACGCACTGGCTGTGCCAGCTAGTCACGCAGCCTGCCTTCGGATTGTGTTAAGAGTCTGGGTATGTTTCATTTCAGGGAGCGCTCACTTTTGAGAGATCGTCCATGCTGCACCTTTGTTCATATGCCGGATTTGTCTCTTTTTTTTTTTTTAGAAGGGAAGTTGGTGCTTTTCAATTGGATCTGTATGAAATATGAGTATTTTTTCAACAGAGCATAAAGTGGCCATAGCTCACAAAATAGTCCACTGTCCGCTGACAGCTTGGCTGATGGGCATTGATAATGCAGTGAAGTCATACTCAATAAAGACTAGTTCATTAGTAACACTAGCCTATAACTCAGTTTATCCTGGGTAATGCCAGTAGATTTGTTGGATGTAGAGCTGCACAATTGGTTGATTAGTCGAATATTTTAATAACAATAGTTAACAAAGTCATTTTTCAAGCAAAAAGCCAGACAGTTGACTGTTCGAAGTTCTCAAATGTGAAATTGTACTGGATTTCTTGGTCTTACATTGTAGTAGATTGAATATTTTTGCGTTTTGGACTGGACTTTTGGACAAAACAGGACATTTCATGACATCACCTTGGGCTCTGGGATGCTGTGATACGCATTTCTCACTTTTGTCTAATGCCTTTTAGTCCAAATTAGCAATTGAATAGTTGAGAAAATAATCATAATTATGTAGCCCACGGATACCATGTAATGAGTGTATGAAAAGAAAAAGTATTTTTTTGGATTAGTTTTCCTTCTTTGCTTCCATCTGTGTAATTGAGTTTATCAACTCAACAACTGTGGCGCTTTGGCTCTGCCCACAGAGGTTAAGCTCAGCCAATGAGATTAGCTCTGCCTCCAGAGAAGCTCTGGCTCCTTCAAATGTTTGGATAACCATATTTCCAATTCCGCCATATGCATGTTCCCAAGGGCATTGGTGTGTCATATAAAACCTGATCATGTGCTCCGAGCGCAGACATGTTGTTATCCGCCCAGTTCACAATGGAAGTCTGTGCCCAGTGGAGCCGTGTGCGTGTGTCTACCTGGGTAATATAAGAGCGGCATGGCAGCCTGCACGTCAAAATATAGAGGTGCATAGAAACTGCTGCGGTGCTTTTGTACAACTGAAAAACTGTCGCGTTAAAAGGATTCGATTTAAAGGAAAATTACTGCATTTAAATTCAAAGGGCTTCACTTAATTCATTTTGGAAAAAATATATATATAATATAATTTCTTGAAATTGGGCTGGACTTCATATTTATGTAGAAATATGCTTCTATGCATCTTTTTTCGGTTTGCAAATTATGTCTGCAATGGAGAAGAACACGCTGTCCCCTCTAATTGAGATACTGTAATTTGCCTTATTTGCCCAAATTATTGACGCTGGCAGGTAATTTTCTCAGCACGCACGGGATTGATGAAAACTCAAGAGCAGCAAGCGAGCTGTTTGTAGATAGGAAGCAGGAATCAGCAAGATGTCCGAACCTGCTGCGAGGAGAATTATTCCTTTGGAGTTTGAGTCTCATTTTCACAGCACCCGTTTAAAAAAAAAAAAAAAAAAAAACTTGGATAATTATAACACACAAGGGATTTTTACACTGTCGCGGAGGCTTTATGTTAAAGGGTTAGTCCGTTTGTACGTCGGCCCTGTTCTGGTGAACGCGATATCTCAGGAGGCACAAACTTCCACTGGGATTCACGGATTAACGTGTTTTGCGAGGTCACTGACCTCCCAACAAAACACGCTTTTGGCCATAAACCCAGAATTCATATGCGAATTAAGACAATTTCCCACAAATGTCAAATAGGATGAAATGAGGAAGTGATGTCACACGGATGTACACTGCAACTGGACTGTTTGGCGGAGGCACACGAGCGCGAGGCAGTGATTATAGTTTTCACTAATGTTTCTCGATATGCACTTTTTATGGTTTCTTTATCGATGTTTTGAATCGAAACACATTTAAGAAACAGACATTTTAAGCCATATACGGCCTGTAAATGCTTTTTAAATGACCTTAAGCACTTTGTTAAGCACAAAGTTAATAATGTGAGACAGGACGCTGATGCACGATAAACTATTAAACCTCACTGTGTCACGCCGCAGAGCTGATTGACCCCGGTGTGAGGTTCTGTGCTGTGTACCAGCGTTGATCGTCCATGTCCAGCTGTTTCCAGGCTGCTCTGGCCTCGGCCTCTCTCCTGGGGAAACACACAGACACTCTGCACAGCGGCCTTAAGATGTGTGTGTGTGGGGAAGACAGCTGGTAGCATATGTGTGTGTCTGTGTTCCATTTGAAATTTTCCACCTGCTCACTCAGCATCAAACCTCATTTCCTGCGTCTCTCCCTCTTCTCCTGCCTGCTCCTCACTCACAGATGTGGATGTGACTCACCTGGGTGCTCTTACTCTGTGCCTGGGAGTTCATTTAGTGTCAGCTACGGCCTTATTGACTGGAGTCTGCACAATGACTACAACATGTGTCCGCGAGACCGCCGCACTCCCCTGGAGATGAATCCGCTCTCCGCAGAAACATTGCTGCCATTCTCTCCTCCTTTCATTCCCTACTCATAATTCTATTAGCGCGTCCTATTCAGGAACGGGCTGATAAGTCGGCGGCACAATGAAGCGGCGCGATGGAGAGTTTCTTCTGGGGGTTTTGGATGGCGCTGGCCTGTATGATGTTTCAGAGAGCCGGGGCTTTGTTCTCGGTATAGACACTGCTGCTGGTGCAGTAAGCTGCAGTGTATCAGCTCAGAGAGACGCTTGATGAGCTTAGGAAAGGCAAATTGCATACACATAAATGAGCAAACCTTAACCCATATATGCCGATGCAATAGCACATCCATACATCTGCACGCTCCGTGACACACTTAATCACAGTGTCTCTGCTGCTTCAGGGAATACGTGCATGTGCATGTACGTGTGCTTTAATGTGTGCGACTCGCGCAGGAAGATTATGCTGCCCGTGCTTGTGTCAGACAGAGAGCCATAATCTGGAATGAACGGTCTCTGGCATGGAGATTTTCTGACTTGGTCATCATTAATGCAGCTTAGATTTAGAAAAGTCAGCTCACCAACATGTATGTCATGAAACTGTGTTAGTGTGTGTGTGTGTGTGTGTGTGTGTACAGTCAGGGGCTCCAACCTTGACTCCTATGATGCAACGCGATGATGAACGCAGCCCGTTAAGAAACTGCTCCCCCGAGGCTTCAGTGGTTGTTGCGCGGCCTGTTCACTTCATGTGAACAGTAGCAGACAGAAACATGCGTCGGAGGTTTGATGGAACGGAGCCTTGAAAGTCAGTGGCAAGAGAAAAACACATAATACAAAACACAGCTTTATTGAAACATAATTTGCGTGTCTTATCGCAGGCACAGATTATAAACTAGAAAAGTGCAGAGCTCCACAGCTGTCCCCCCCGAACAAAGAAGAGTTGAATCTCACTCATCTGTCCCTCCCTTACAGTCAAGATGGCGGTGAAGATAAAAACTGTGGCACAGTCACCTCGTATCGTCCTAACTTTAGTGGATCATAACATATCCGCTATGGAATTTATCTGCAGATTCTCAAAATGAGACCAAACTTTTCTATGGATGTCAGTTTTTGAGCCACTAAAAAAAGTCCAAAATGTGTCCTGCAGCAGACGACGTGAGGCTTGTTTTTAGCCCAGCTGATTGCCAGAAAGGCCTCTCGCTCCTGAAGCAGTTGTTGATGACTTGCAGCCTCTACCGGCTGGTTAAGAGGAGGCAGCAGTCCGTGACGGCATAACGCGGCCCATAAAATAGGTTTTCAAAAATTGGGAATCTCCCTAACCGAGAGGTACAGTACTCGAGCATACAGTCACAAACGAGCACAACATTTTTTAGACTGATGCGTTGAGTGATATGCAAGATTAGCCGTAGACACTTGATCGAACGCATGATCTCCCAACGGGCTTACGCCTGGCGGAGACAAAGAAAAAGCATCCAAAGAACACATTCTGCACTTCCTCTTTCCTGTCTGCTCTCCTGAGTGTTGCCGTTGTGTTGCCACTTATGCGTCTTCCTCCTCTCCTTCCTGCATTGTGTCCGTCAGGATGTAAGCACGGGAACGGCAGGCCTTCTCGGTAATACCTCCTAATAAATCCGTTGCACGCTGCGAGAGCAAAAGGGCGGATGAGGAGATTGAGGGAAGGAAGGAGAGACACTGCGGTGAGGAGGAGGGCGGGCATGAATAATGAAAATCGCCAGAACTCACGCTGTCCCATCAGGCCCGGCGACACCCCAGCATCCTCCTGTGCTGTTGTGGTTACAGGCTGATGAAGGCGGCGTGTGCAGACGGAGAGAGAGATAGAAGCGGAGAAGAATGGCCTGAGAAGTGAGTGGATGGATGTGGGCTACGTGCTTTGAGTGCTAAGGGCTGGAGCTGAGGAGGGCAGAGCAGCTGATAATTAGCAGTAATTGTTGTTCAGGGAGGGAGGTAAAAAAAAAAGAAAAAAAAAAGGCAATTGGTTTGGGTTTCATCTCAGGCGCTTCTCTGTTTTTGTGGGAGAGTTTCTCCCGTTCACTGCTGTGTTTGCTCTGACTGATTGTTTTCCATGTGAAAAAGTCTGTGTGTAAGTAAATATTTAATTCTCTTTGGACTGCAACTTTATTTTCATTCACGGGTAATTTGGCCATGATTTAAATATTTAATATGAGAAAGATGTTGAATATGTCCCCTCACAGTTTCCTTGATGGCATCAGGTGTCGTGTTTCTGCGAACGCCAGAACCCGAATACATTCAGTTTGTTATATCATCAGGTGCAACTAATTCAAGATTGCTGGAACCATCAAAATTGCTCAGTTGCTGAATCAGATCAACTGACTAATCGATTAATAGTCGATCCAAAAGATGTGAAAATGACACATGTGGACCCCGCCCCCAAATAACATACTGTGCCTGTCTGCACAAAATATGTTATCGCTCAAATATTTTCGCCAAATTTCCCCCATGCTGTAGATGTTGGCTAGAAAAGAATGACCCCTAAAATATCAATAGGCTCAGTCATATAAAATGTACAATTCTTCAATGCAGCGCTTGTTTTCACCACCATCACTAGACGTGTCACCGTCAACGTTTGCTCACAAATGGACAAATAACGTAGGAGCTTTTAAAGTCTCAGTGAGGCGGAATTTGGAGCTTCTTTATCCTTGGTCCTGTAATATATGTTGCGTATGCATACGAGGTGTAATTATCGGAAGGACTTGAATCACTTCCCTCAGATTAGATTGCTCAGAAGTGGGCGGGGCTCAGCGACTAATGAGATGCAGGGCTCTGAAAAACTGTCTTCCACCTTCCTCACTTGCATTATTAGATCAGGAGATTTCATTCTGCTGCAGCCACATTCTTCGTAATATCAAATCACGTTGGATAAAGCTAAAGTCGACGCCCTTGAGATCAAGATTAGCCCTCCAAATTTATTTATTTATTTTTAAAGAAAAGGGATTTTGATATATATTTGGCTTTTAACACGGGAGAACAATTAAGACAAGCACGGACACAGGTTAAAACTCACTTTGACTATAAAAAACGCTGTGGTGCAAACAATAATTGTCATGTTTTTATACACCCGAACACAAGTTTATGAAGTTAAATCAGCTATGTCTGAGATATTACCTTGTTTTCAGACAGTTGGAGGCAGCTAGATTGTCTATTATGAGAAAGTACAAAGTACAACCTGATAGCCAAACTGCCTGCAATGAACTTTGCCTTGTTTTGCACGACAACTAGAAAACTACGGATTATGATCTTGTGAAGATTTGTGTATTCATTTGCATTTTCGTAACAGGTTGGACGGACACAATGAAAGCATCCTTTGAAAACACATCTATCGCAAAGACTTGTGGCCCTGACATGCTGTAAATACATACGTGCACTGTAAGTACAGAGCTGTAAAAGCAAGCTTTTCCTTCTGCACCGTCGACTGCCCTGCAGGGGGAAGAGAGAGCGAGAGAACGAGACAAAGAGGAGATGAAATGCAGACTTCCAGGGAGAGAAAGAGCGGCCATGACAGAGCTGTAAACGGGCAGCCTTGTGTGTGCCTGCAGAGAGGCTCTACGCTTTTGTTGCTGAACGCTGGAGAGGAAAAGCTCAGTGTAGGTGAGTGAGCTCACAGATGATGGAGAAAATTGCAGTGCGGTGTTGAACAGCGAGGTGCCGGTTAAACAAAGTGAGGAAAGCTCTCAGTGAGGCTCCAAACTTAAGCGACCGATTCCTCGCTTTTTTAGGATTACACTTCTTAATGTGGATCCCTCCTCAATTATCCATCTTAAAATGTCCTAATAACTGTATTTAAAAAAGGATTCGTTTTAGCCGTTCATCTTGACAGAATATATCAAGCACCACGTAGCGTCTGGAGATAGAAAGTGTCTGTGCATCCAGACATTTCTCCCATGAACATGTTGACCTTTAACCTCCGAGGCGTCGACCTGCATGTCGTTAACGGCAGACAATAGCAACTAGTTTTTCCTAACCCCGCCTAGCCGAGCCTCGCGGTTACACGGATGAGCTGCGGAATTCCAATTACGCCGGCGTGATTGCGAAGTCGTCACAAAGCCACACACACGGGAGCGCGGGACTGGCCCGGTATTGTTGACGCTAGGAGAATTCAGAGAGGCTACATCAATCTTGTCATCAAAAATCAACATGCTTGTTAGTCTGTGTTTTTGTGCGTGTGTGTGTGTGTCTGTGCGCGCGCGCTTGTGTTTAGAAATGAGATTCACCTTTTGGTCCGAGCGAGGTTTTACTGGACTGTGGGTCGATAGATCAATGTTGAGTGGAAGGCACACACTCAGCAGAGCCAGAATAGCCCTGGAAAGGCCACAGCAATCAGTCTTAGCCCAACCTGTCCCCTAATCATCCACCAGAGATTCTCCTTCTGAATGGAGCCTATTTTTAGGCTCTTGAAGCTCTTTCAATGAAGTCAAATAATTACAGACGAGGATAATTGAATGTGATGACGCATTCACTGTCCTTATTAAACCATGATTGTGTATTGCCGCTGTTTGATACTCTTGTGTTTTTTTTTCAGCGCTTGAGTTGAACCTGAACGAGCAGCAAGCTTCAATGGCGAATAAATATCAAATAAAATAAATATCCCTGATCACAAAATGTCAGGCAGTCATCAAGAGAGTGGGGCTTTATAACAACACTGTAGCTGCTTTCCCTCACGCAATCAAATGGTTTGTGCCTCAGAGAAAAGCTTGTGTGTGTCCAGATCTCTTTATACATCCACGTTATGAACATGTTAGCTCATAAAAGCCACAAGTAGGCAGCCTTGTTGGCAGCAACACCGCATTTCAATCAATTCTGAAGACTGAAATCGCATTTTTCTTTTAAATTCCTAATAAAAATAAGTACAAAAGTAGGCTAACTGTTTCCTTTGGGGGTTAAAAAGTATATTTTGCCTGCACTGTAGAACACTTTCACCTACGGAAATCAAACGACAGTAAAAAGAATCACTTATTTATTCCAACTGTGCAACCACAAGTACGTTATTGTCTAAGTGTCTCCCCCCCGACACAGTTTAAGTCCTGACAGTTGTGCCCGTGCATCACAATACATAGGCTACTTCAAAGGCACGACTCAGCTCTTCATATGTACAATCACAGTTCGTACACTTGTGCAGCAGGATGTGATTATTTGGTCAGCGTGCAGCCCTGCATCCTGCTGCACTCCTGCGCCGATGGTGGCGCCGCTTCATTGATGGCGTTCGTTTGAGAGCTGACTGAATGGCGCAGATTAAGGATCATCTTTTATGCCATACGGGGAAATTCATCATCTCCCCTTCCCACTCATCGAGACACACGCATGTGTAATCCACCTCTGCTTTAGAAATGGAGATTAGAAAACAGTTCAGTCGTCCTCTTATATGGATTATATGGGAATCCAATGATACATGTTTACATTCCTGTTGCGGGATTCAGTTTAAATCTACTGCACGTTTTATTGTGCCTTCGTGTTTCATTTCATAGTTTGATTGTCTGTCTGTCTGTCTGTCGAGGATCTATCTACAGGCTGAGGATATATCTATCTATCTATCTATCATGTACTCCATCCATTTTTGCCACTCCACTTAACTCTGAGCCATCCCCTGCACATTTCCTTCCACCCAGCCCTCACACTCTCCGCCTTCGAAGGTGGAAGAAATGGCATTAGGCGGTTTTGCAATGCTTTCTGTAATTGCGTTCCCAAGCTCAATTTTTAATCCAAGACAATTTAATTAACTTCCTGGTTTCCTGCTGGCTTTGATGCATTTGAAATGAAATTTCTTTCTTTTTTTTTATTTTTTCAAGTGGAAGATTGGACATTTCCTAGAAATATTCCATCACTGGGAGGACGATTCCTGGAAGTGCGTCGCTGCAGAAGAGCTGCTGTGCTCGATCCAACACATTCCAATAAAAAGAAATAAATAAAAAATAAAATAAAAAGTGTAAAAGCATCAGGCCTGGGCTGCTTTTTCTGAGCAGTAGATCCAGATGGAGAGAGAAACTGACAGCGAGAGGTAGCAGGGTTGATGTGTTTTTTTTTTCCAATAAAGAAAGACTTACAGAGATCGTAAGGAAGATAGAGGTGCAGGGATGAGAGGTGGCGCCGTATTAGGACGTGTGCTGTTGGGGACGAGACATCCTGCTGTCAGAGGCAGCGGTATATCTGTCTCCGATTATATTGAGATGATGGCTTCATCTTTACGGCCTGTTTATCTGCCTCGGATATTTACAGGTGGAGGACATGACAGCAGCTCAGGCAAAGAGAGAAACGGGCTGGATGGAGCATAGTGGCTCCTGTATTACCTCCTGAGAGTTATATATTTAAACTAATGGGCACACACATTCAGTGGTGAAATGTAACTAAGTACATTTATTCAGGGTACACATTTAAACATCTTGCTCCCGTACATCTCAGAGGAAAGTATTGTTAAGCTACTTTACAAATTAAGCTTTTTTGCCACATTTCTCTCTTTTTTTTTCAGATTATGCTGCTTTTACATTAATGCATGGGTCACAATAATGTAATGATATAATATGTAATGATTTTCTGCATCGAGTACTTTTACCTTAAGCTCCTTTTTGTACCTACAGTACATACTAGTATTTGTACAGGGTGGTATTAGTGCTTTTACTGAAGTAAGGGATCTGAATACTCCAGCACTGCACACATCACCTTTCTGTCCCTTGTCTCTTGCCGTCATCTAAAAAGCCGCTCAATAACAATCTAGTTACACATCCTTCTTCCGGCGTCTCCCACCTCCCCCTCACAGGCGACACTCGTCATGGTGTCTTGCTACGCGCGAAACCTCTTAACAGCTGTGTTTTGCTCTGTGATTTTCATTTAGGACTATTCTTTGCGAAAGCACATGCCTCTTTGAATTGTCTCCAGACTGAGAGGAAATCTGTTGTGGTGTGAAGGCGTTGGCTATTTATTCAGGGTGCCTTCATTTACATGCCGCTGCCCCCGAGGACTCGGAGGCTGAAGTCGAAAACAGGATGTAGTTTCTTTTAAAGTCGTCCCCATTGCATAACTCATTACATATTGACATTATCATTATTTCCATGGACAATCTCTAGATAGGCAGGTTTTTACAATGAGTGTGTGTGTGTGTGTGTGTGTGTGTGTGTGTGTGTGTGTGTGTGTG